>JARFXV010000443.1:475000-663739 GCA_031761425.1 Cosmopolites sordidus | reverse complement strand
ATACAAACTACGTGCAAGATATACTTTTTTCGGTTCAGTGCCCGAATTGTTTACAGCCATATATGGTTTTATGTAGAGTGGATATTTATAATTATGTATAGAACGAAGGCATAAAAAAAGGGGATAACCTCATGGGATGATAATTTAAGACTTGTTAAAAGTCTAAATAATAACGTAATATAATAACGTAAATAATAATGCGTACGAAAACATGTAAACCGAAAAATGTAAGAAAACCATAAAATCAACTTTTTCAACTAATAATGTAACGCTTAGTTAACTTCACAGTTCTTGACTTTTACATATTCATTATCATACGGTATGGTTGGCATATGAATATAACATAGATTAGTTTTAGAATTAGATTGCATCAACTCCTGATGATGCTAACATGGTTAGCGAAGGGCGCGTCGAGAAGTTTAAAAAACTAATTTAGTGTTTAGTGCTAAATGTTTTCGGATTTACTGAAACTGTGGAATTAGAACTCTCCTAATAAGTTTTTATTATACTGCAATTAAGATGATATTTAACGAAAAAAAATCTAAGGTTATTTTATTAAAACCTGTGTTAAGACCCTCTTACATAAAAAAAAACGCTTTTATCGAAAATTTAAATCCCTTACTACTCACTGACATGTAATAAGACAAATCCAAAAGAAAATTAGCTAGGTAAAACCGGTCCAGATCCAGTAAATTCACAGTTCCAGTTTCAATTATCGGCCGGGTCTTCTCCCATCTGGATAAGTTATCGAATTGGATTCAAGTTTCGTAACGGTTTGCACATAATTCGTATTTCCTGCAAACTCTAACGGCGTGAAAGCAGGAGAAAGAGAGAGAGGCGGAGAAAGAGACGGAAAAGGAGAGAAGGATGGTCATGGTAGTTTATTTTATTCGTTGAAGTTAATCGAGAAAATGTAGTAATGATTAATGGTGATGAAATCATTTATTTTCATAGTTGGCGCTTTGAATTTATTCGTGTTGTAGTATAGATTAATATTGGTATAACGTTTGCATAGTTTTTGTAAATAAATATTGTCATTGGGATTCGAATTTCTTTGATTATTTCGAGTTTCTTACATTTTATTTTCAGCTCGTGTACTGTACGTCCTCGTAAATTACCGGTTCGCGAATAAACTGCATGTATACCAGAAAAAATATTGGTTATTCAGCTGTAGGTTTATTCCTAATTCCTGATGCAATAGTTTCACCACTAAGTCGTGCCTTTCTTTAAATTCAGCAATTTCCTGACGCCATTTTGTTATATGCAGGATTATCTGGGAGGCCCCGTGTTCATCCATTGTCTACAACACTGCCATATAGGGTGTAAAGAAAATAACTTTCGTAAATTTAAAGTTCTTCACATCATTTAAAAGAAAACATTCCTTACAACAGTGGTCAAAAACAGTTTCCACGAAAACAAATTGAGAAGTAATTAAATTACCAATCGAAAAGCTATGATAAGAAATATCATTTTACGCAAATTTGTTAAGCATATTTGGCAGAAAATGATTGGATATTATTATATATATATATATATATATATATTCTTTCTATCCCGTCTAGTAATGCCCAACATACATCATTCCATTGCCCTTTGTACTACCCTAAGTTTTTGAATTGACTGCGATGAGAATATCCACATTTCACTACTATATGCCATAACTGCAGGTAATCCCACTGGCTGGGTCGAGTACGTTGAGCAAAACAATAAGAAAACGTATTCGATAGACAACTCGCGGATTCAACATGCAGCTAGTGCAAAAAACTCTGGAGGAAAACAACAAATAAACAAAATCATAGCTAAACAGAAGCTGAGACAGACAAGGACGCAAATTTTTTTCTTAATTGCGTGAGGATGGTACAGAGTGCAGGGAGCGGACAGAAATGTTAGAGGTTGTCCGAACATTTTACTCAAAGTTATATGAGGATCCAAACCCGTCAAGAACAGCAATGCCCACTGAAGAACAAATGCTTGATATCCTAGTGGAGGAAGTGACAAAGGCTATGAACTCGATGAAAAATGGCAAGGCTCCAGGGAAGGATAGTATAACTGTTGAGGTGTTAAAAGCTGGTGGCAGGACGTTACATAAAACACTAGCAAAATTATACTCAGAATGCCTAAAATAATAAAAAGTACCCAACTTATGGGAAAATGCAGAAGTGATTCTTTTACATAAAAAAAGGAGCACAGGAAGATATGAAGAACTACCCTCCAATAAGGTGTACAAAGTTTTCACCAAGATAATACCGAAAAGAATATTAAGAAAACATAATGAAGCACAACCAAAAGGGCAAGCAGGATGCAGAAGTGGATTCGGTACAATGGATCACATCTAGGTTCTACAGCAGGTCATAGAAATACAAAACGAATGTACTAGGTCACTGTGCTTGGCTTTTATCAATTATGAAAAAGCATTTGATTCAATCTCAAAGCAGGCTATAATGGATGCATTGCTTAACCAACGTGTAGAGAAAGCCTATGTAAACCTATTAGAATCGATATATGATATGAAGCTACAGCGACGGTCCACCTTGATGATCTTGTGGTTGGAATTAATACAGAGCGGAGTGTACGGCAGGGGGACACAATATCGCCTCTCCTTTTCTCAGCTTGCCTGGAAGAAGTATTCCGTAATTTGGATTGGAAGCACGATGGAATAAAGATCAATGGTGCATACTTAAATCATCATAGAATTGTAGATGATATCGTTCTTCTTTCACAAGACCCAGAGGAGCTGCAAAGACAAATACAGGAGCTGGAGAACGATTTGGCTTGAAAATAAACCAGAAGAAAAGTCAGGTCATGGTCAATAAATTTGCTGATGATAAAATAATATCTATTCTAGGAACGGATTTGGAAGTTGTCGATCACTATATATTTCTTGGGCAAATGACTTTCCAAAAGACTTTTCAAAGGAGGTCCGGGAGGTGGAACGACGCGTTAAATGTGGCTGGCAAGCATTTGGCAGGCTCAATATAGTGTTTTAGAACAAACTACCACTTTGCCTAAAAAGAATATATAAGTTATATATATATATATATATATATATATATATATATATATATATATATATATATATATATATATATATATATATATATATATATAGTGTATAGTGTGTAAGAAAATATAATGAAATCCCTGCAAAATGTCACACTTCATTTTTTAATGGCTTTATTGCAAGGCCTTTCAGTCATGCACTTCTCTTTTTTTTTTGTTATGAAAACATGTGACAGCAAAACTCTCAAACTGTGTCTTATTTCACAGAAAACGTCAAAATTTAACATAAAGATTTTTTTTATATACAAATTTCCGACTTTTCCCCTGTATTTCCCAAAAATTTTCTTTCATACAAACCTTGTCCTGACAATTACGAACACAAAATAATAAAAAATAAATCAGCTAAATCGGTCGAACCGTTCTCAAGTGATGCTTCATCATACATGTGGCAATTGATTTTTATTTATAGAGATATGCTGTAGGAACCATCGTTTTAGGTCCAGTTCAGCAGGGTTGCCGGGTTCCTGTTCCTGGAGCGTCCTGAACACTTTACCCTACACATTGGATATGTTCGTGGTCTACCTATCTTTGAGAGTCATTCATGGACCCTGTATTGAAAAATGTGTCTACCAACTTGCTTATTGTGCGCTTGGTTAAGCATGAATGAATATGACTTCATTTTCAAAACTACTGAGTTTTCAGTTTATGATTGTGAGGAATCGGTCCGACGACAATGATCCGAAGCATACGACCTAAAAGACCAAAGAATAGCGACTGTATAATGTTCACCAAATGCTATCTACACCTCCTCAATTACCGGATATTAACCCCATTGAAAATTTGCACTATTGAAGTTAAAATTGCGAAAATTTCAGTGTTCCTCAAGGAATGACCTAATTTTCAACTGCCAGAAAGCCTGGGCAGAAATCGACTCTCAGGAGACTACCATGCTCGTAGAATCAATGCCCATGGGGCTTCAACTTGTTATAAATGCGAAAGGTGTTACCCAACGATACGTTGAGTTTACTTAGGAATTACTTTTGTTTGGTTAATATCTATTGTTTTGTGGTGTATGAATAATTTTTTTGCTCATGAGATTTAAAGTATTGGCACTTAAAAGATTGTTTGGGTTTCTAATTTTCTGCGATCGCCTGAATTAATATAGAATGTTGTTTGTTATAATTACCACAGATTATTTTGGGTTAAAAGCATTATTAAAAATGTTTTTGCTAAAATATTAAGTGTATTAATCTACTTTTCTAAATGTTTTTGGTGGTTACAATGCATATATGTTATTAAAATAGTAAAATGTAAAATGAATTTTTGGCTTGTTTCAAGCCATATATATATATATATATATATATATATATATATATATATATATATATATATATATATATATATATATATATATATATATATACATAAAGAAAAAATAATTGTTTTTTTTTATAAATGACCGACAGTTTTGAATAACGGCATAATAAAGTTTTGTTTGTTAAAGATTTTGATTGTTTGGTTATTTGATTAAAATTTATTTCGGATTTTAAATACATTTTTTTCCATTACCGTTTTTACTTGAATCGCCGAACAAAATCAAATAAATAGAAGAGAAAAAAAGGTAACGCTCATGAAAAAGCTTCCATACCACGAACGCATTAAGAGAGGAAGGACAGGCAACAGAATGTGGTCAGTAGGGATCGGACTGTATAGGATCTTTCGGCGGACTTAATCGAAATCCACTCAAAGCGATTAGACGTTACGGGATATTTGTATCACGTTAAGGACAGAACAGAATAAGTGAACGGATATGGAGAATATTCTCGTGTAGAAGCCAGGAAACCGAAATTGGATTCGAGAAATCTTATTCAAGCAAGGTTAAATTTATCGAGGTGCAAAAGAAGAATTCCAATGTTAAATTAAAATATCTTCTTGTTGATTTAACCCTTTTGTTTTTGTTTCAGAATAAGCTCAAAACTCAATTCTAGTTCTCAACTCAAATTTTAGTTCTTTATGGATTCAGAGTTTTTGGGTTTTTTTTTGTTTCTGAATAAGCTAAAAACGTTTAGTTTTTAAGTACTAGTAATTTTTGGTTTCAGAGTTTTTCGGTTTTTGTTTCGGAATAAACTGAAAACTCAGTAGTTTTGAAAATGAAGTCATATTCATTCATGCTTAACCAAGCGCACAATAAGCAAGTTGGTAGACACATTTTTCAATACAGGGTCCATGAATGACTCTCAAAGATAGGTAGACCACGAACATATCCAATGTGTAGGGTAAAGTGTTCAGGACGCTCCAGGAACAGGAACCCGGCAACCCTGCTGAACTGGACCTAAAACGATGGTCCCTACAGCATATCTCTAAAAATAAAAATCAATTGCCACATGTATGATGAAGCATCACTTGAGAACGGTTCGACCGATTTAGCTGATTTATTTTTTATTATTTTGTGTTCGTAATTGTCAGGACAAGGTTTGTATGAAAGAAAATTTTTGGGAAATACACGGGAAAAGTCGGAAATTGAATATAAAAAAAATCTTTATGTTAAATTTTGACGTTTTTTGTGTGTGACATTTTGCAGGGATTTCATTATATTTTCTTAGTTTAGAGAAAATGAATATTGCGTCATCGGTGTTGTGCTGAAAATATTATTTTGGTGTCTTTGGAAACATGTCACCAATAAGGCGTCGAAATACACGGATGATCACAAAATAGTGATCAAAGCAGACAAAAGACCAGAAGGCGAACATGAAAGACGCTTCAATGCACCGACATTGAATGAAGGTTGCCATTGTGGTTGTTGGCGCAAATTTGGTGTCTCGTATATATATATATATATATATATATATATATATATATATATATATATATATATATATATATATATATATATATATATAAATTATATATATATATATATATATATATATATATATATATATATATATATATATATATATATATATATATATAAATTTATATATATATATATAAATTCCGACACAGTTTGACCGATCACCATGAAAGTTGGTATCTCTAAGTATTTTTTCATGGAGACGGTTTTTATGCTATCTATTTTGTTGTAACTCGCCATTCGATGGCGCTGCAGGACATCAACTTCTACGCCGTATAACCGATCGGTTAACCGTATAACCGATTATTATTGACCGTATTAACACGGTCAATATTTTTGCATTATTCACGTTATTGTACCTCGCCATTAGATGGGGTTATAGCGCACCAATTCTACACCTTAACTACAACTTTCCCTGCTTACAGCATTTAAATTTAAAAATGCTACCATACGATAGACAATGTGGCTCAATGGATATAGATAAAAGTAAAAGGAAATTTATATAGGGCAAGTAGCTTAACTGAACAAAACCCTCGATATGTAATCGAACGATCTGGATTCTTTGACCATCGAAAAGTTAACTATATGTTGATTATATATAGTTAACTAGTTTATTTTTATCTTCTATATGATGTTGAAGGTGATTTTCACGTCGAAGACCAGCATAGCGGTGGAAGAGTGAAAGTTTTTGAAGATGAAGAATTAGAGGCATTGCTTAATGAAGACTATTGTCAAAGTTGAGTGTCAAGTGAGTTGGTAAGATCATTGGGAGTGACTCAACAAGCAATTTCAAATCGCCTCAAAGATCTGGGAGTAATCCAGAGGTAAGAATATTGGGTGCCACATGATTTGAAACTGAGAGATATTGAACACCGTTTGTTTGCTTGAAAGGCTAAAACGGAAGGGATTTCTGCAGCACATTGTGACTGGGGACGATCACGTCAAGCGTCGAAAATTATGGGGATATCCCAGCCACGCTTCCACGCCGACAGCCAATTCGAATATTCACGGCTCCAAGGTCATGCTCTGTATTTGATAGGACCAGCTCGGTGTAGTGTATTATGAGTTGTTAAAACCATCTGAAAGAATCACAGGGGATCATTATCGAAGGCAATTAATGCGTTTGAGCCAAGCATTGAAAGACAAATGACCGCAATACAGCGAAAGATACGATAAAGTGATTTTGCAGCATGACAATGCTCGGCCTCATGTTGCGAAAGTGGTCAAAACATATTTGGAAACGTTGAAATAGGAAGTCCTACCCCACCCGCGGTATTCTTCAGACGTTGCTCTTTCTGACTATCACCTGTTTCGATCGATAGCACACGGCCTGGCTGACCAGCATTTCCGGTCTTATGAAGTCAAAAATTGGATCGATTCGCGAATCGCTTTAAAAGATGCCTGAAAGATGGGATAATGTATATGGACAATACTTTGAATCATAAATGTATAACCAGTTTTTTATAATAAAGCCTTGAATTTAAAAATAAACAGCGGGAGCAAAATTGTATTCTTTTTAACAACAACGGGAGCTTATAATCTCAGTATAATCAAACACGAAAGTCATGGCCGCAAATATAGTCTGAAATTATCTAATAAACTATAATAAAAAGGACCTGATAGTGTTGGTTAGATTGGCTCTAGATTGGCCTCCAGATTGGTCCCTCTAGATTGGCCCCACTATGCATCGGCTTTGTGTTAAGCTGATAGTTTTTGGATCGACCTTCGTATTTTCCACAAATAAAGCACTAGCATGCTCTAAAGCAGGAGTCTTTAACATTTTGTGGCAGGAGTCTTTAACAACGGGCCGTAAAATAAGTATATATATATATATATATATATATATATATATTAGGATGGTCGTTAAAGATTAAATTTTTTTCGACGCCCCAAAAAAAACTTCCTTTTGATGAAAAAATATGGGGGATTTTTTTTTACCAAAAATAACACGTGCCTCAAAACGATCTAACTTCGTTTTTTAATAAAGTCGTAGTTTTTGTAAGTACCTCTTAAACTATATGGACTTAAAAAAAATTATAGAAACAATTTTGTAGGAAATTAAATTCTCTACAAAAAAGGTTCTTTCCAATTTCTTCATAAAATTCATATTTATCGAGATATTCTCAATAATAAATCTATTAGCTGCATATAGTCAACATTTTATGACGTCATTTTTAAACGTCATTTTTTCTGAAGTATAGTTGAAATATAGTATCGAAATATAGTAAAAAAAAGTTACAAAATTTTTAATATTATTTTTATATTAAAAAATATAGTAAATAATAGAGTTAATAAATTTATTATTGAGAATATCTCCATAAATATGAATTTTATGAAGAAATTGGAAAGGCCCTTTTTTGTAGAAAATTTAATTTTTTACAAAATTGCTTCTATATATTTTTCTCAAATCCGTATACTTACAAAAAACTACGATTTTATCAAAAAATGAACTTTTTGTTAAAAAAAATCTTGATCATCGAAGAGGGCAGTAGATTTTCCCCTGATAGCCAGAAACGTTTTAATTGCTTCTTTGAGGTTGAATACCCGTTTCAACATTTTTCCTCTACTAAACCAACGAACATCTGAGAAGTAAACAACATTCCCATACTCCGCTTCAATATTGGACAAGAAATTTTGGAATTCTCGGTGGCTGAGTCCTCGAGACCTCATAAAATTTACAATCTTTATAATTTCTTTCATGGTCAAAACTTTCAACATGGTCAAAATTCATTTTATTGAAACATACATTTTGTTAATATATGATACAATGATATTGCATTAAATTTAAGTCAGTCTGGGTTTTTTTATTAAGGCTGCAAGTCCTTCATTTTTACCAACCATAGTTGGTGCTCCATCTGTAGTTATGTCTGATAGTTTCGTAAGGTCAATATTGAACTAATTCAGTACCATCATGACACATTTGAAAATGTCTGCCCCCTTCGTAGTTCCTTTCATAGGATAAAGGGCAGCTAGTTCCGTAATTTCAAAATTTTGATCGATACTTACATCAATCGCTACAGAGTAAAAACAAATTTAGATGACCAATTTTTAAGAGAATTTTCTATATCTTCAGATAACTCTTCAATTCTTCTGGCAACTGTTATTCCTGATAGACTAATTTTAGAGAAAAGGAGTTTTTGTGATGGACGTAATATTTCTGCAGCTGATTATTTCATGCATTCTTTTATAAATTCGCCAACCACGAAAGGCTTTGACTTGAAAGCAATTTTTTCCGACACAATATAACTCATCTAAAAAAATATTTTGTTAAGGACCTTAGTTTTTGCAATAACAAAATATCAGTTAACTTTGAACGGAACTTAAACTGTAAGTATAGTACCAGCCATTAATGTGATGAAATAGCGTACCTTTTCACAAGCTTCGCTCTCTATATTTGGCCTCTGAAATGTTTATTGTGGCAACTGTAGTTGTTTCTTCAAGGCTTCAACTTTATCAACCCGCATTTGACCCTCAATTCTGTCAAATTTGACAGCGTGCTTTGTCTCATAATGTCTTTTTAAACTGTAGTCTTTCATAACAGCAACCTTCTCATAATATACCAAACATACGGGCTTTTTTCGAATGTTTACATAATAATAAATACAAGTTTGTTCATTTTTCTCGATAAGCTCGGGACTCCCCATTTTGCGTTTTCGCATTTTTCGTTTAAGAATATTGTTGTCAAAACTACAAAATTGCTGACGACGACCGCGGGAGCTGTTTATATACCCCTGCCGCCCACCTTCCAGAATCTTCTCAAAGAAGCCGCGAAGTGTCCACCGGAACAGTGTAATTTTCGCACGACCACCCGCTATTCGCTTGGAGCACCATGACAATATCAATAACACACAAGCCGTTATTGATTATTATTGAATGCCCGCATCACAATAATTTAAATGCATAACGACAACTATATGAGTTACTACGAAGTTAAAGACTTGATTGAGACTTAGACTATGTACTTAGACTTTTAGTCCTAGACTATTCTTTGCAAGTCGTTTTTTTTTCAGTTCTGGATAACTTATTACGTAGTTTGTTCATTTTAGTTCCAGGTCGTGAAAAAACGGAAGGCGGGCCGCGTGTTGAAGACCCATGCTCTAAGGTCTGCCAACAAGGACCTTAATATTCCACTAAGACAACGTATTTTCGTTTACTGTGCAATATATAACTTCTGTTGGTTCTTAAACCTCAAAGACAATTTACGTGGCTATCATTTTAATTGAGAGGTGATCGATACTGCCTTACTTCCCACGAATAGAAGTACAAAAGGAGCAAATTGAAATAGAAAACGCCTAAACCGCTTATTCGGAACTATTTTTGTAGTTTTTCTTTTCGGAAAATACGTAATTCTACCTACGGATTGATGGTAAATAAGATTCTGTCGGCAGTTCGTCTCCTTTTTCGTCGGCGATGAAATCGAATTATCTGGAGACATGGCGTTATATTGGGGGAGGCTTCGCGCACTGTGTGCAGCTCCATAACAACGTCTCTCAGGTTATAACTTGTTCGTTCAGAATGAATGTCGTTCCGGGGTGCATTTTACGAGAATTGCAGGAAAATACAAGAGAAAATTGGACGCGGCTCTCGTCCAGCAGTCAGTCTTTTACCAACCTATTTTCACGTTTATTCAGTTTATGAAAGAGAGAGAGAGAGAGAGAGAGAATTTTATTAGTTTAGGTCGCATCGATATCGAGATCATTTAGCGACCATAAAATCAAATTATGAGTCTATTACTCATGGAAAAATAAGGATTAGATATGTATATAAGCTAACTATGTACAAAGTGTAAAAACATAAATGTATAAGTATAAAATGTATAAAGTGTAAATGTAAAATGGGTCGTAGGTTACTATATCACATATGGGTTGTATCACAAGTCGGAGAATCACAGATGATTATGTCACAATTGTTATTATCACAGTAAATTGACTAGTTTGCTTACGCTATGCTACAATCATTTGAGTGAAAGCGAAGCGCTTGAAATGGCTATATCTTAGTAAAATAATTTATTTCTTTTAGGTAAGCAAATGTACATGTTGACAGAACTAAGATTTTTGGTAAGATCTTGGCTTAAGCCGAAGAAGGATCTGAGAGGAGATAAGACTGTGCAGTCAGTCAGAATATGTTTGATTGTTAGAGAATCATTGCAATATTCGCAGAGGGGAGGGCCTTCTCGTTTTAGCAGGAATTCATGAGAAAATCTGCAATGGCCTATCATGAGTCTTATCCATTTAACTGTGGCTTTTCTATCCCGCAGTAGCTCTGGAGGGGATTGAGAGAATGAGGGTTTAAGGACTCTTAGTTTGCGAGCTGGTCAGCTTCCTCATTACCCTTGATGCCCTTATGACCGGGGCACCAAACGAAAAGAATAGTAGAATCCTGAGAGATGATGTCTTCTACAAGTTCTGTAATTTGTGCAATAACTGGATGAGAAATGAAGCGATTTTGAATCATGAGAAGAGCATTTTTGGAATCAGAAAATACAATCCAGGAATTTTCAGTTTAATCTGATATATGAGAGACATTTTTTTATTGCCACTAATTCAGCAGTAAGTATACTGGTTGAAGTCGACAGTTTAAATCCTGAAGTGGTTCTATTGTGTACAAAACCGCAGCCAACTCTTTGGTCCATCTTAGATCCGCCCGTAAAAATTGATTGGCATGGGGAGTGAGAATCGAGTAAGGTGTTTATAATGGATTTATATACATATCATATCTTAATATTTCATCATATTTTAATAGAGAGAAGTCTACCTGGATTGGATGAAGCAACCAAGGAGGAGAAGAAATAGGACGGATTGGAATAGGGACATGCAGTTGTATATCTGACTCTATTAGCAATTGTGGAAAAATGATTCTGGGGTCGTGGGCCAAATTGTGAGTAGATGGAAAAAGGAGGATATAGGGGGAGTTTATGAAAGAACTTGAAATTTTAATTATATAAAAAAACGAATATATATATATATATATATATATATATATATATATATATATATATATATATATATATATATATATATATATATATATGAAGAATATTTTTTAAATAAGGCTCGTTTGCGAATGAGAGTGAGAATGAATGCGATTGTGCGTCTGCTTTTAGTATGCTTTGCGCGCGTTTAAGCAACATTTGCAGCCGTATCGTCTGTCTTTGAGCTGAATTGTAGAAATTTTTAATGTTTAAGAAAATTGAGTCTCCCCCCACTCTGAGATACGATATATAATTCGACTCTTGAGTGTAAGAGACATGGCAGCAGCGGAAATTCATCGTCAGATTAGTGAGATTTACGAGAATGTTCAAGGATTTCTGACGATTTGGTTCGTGATGTGAACAACAAAATTCGAGTGAACTGGCAATTCACGATTTCAAAGTTACCAAGTGAATTTCTACAAGTTTCAAGATCAGTTTTGTACACCATTGTTTCGGAGCAACTCAATTATAAAAAATTGTGTTCTCGGTGGATTCCAAGTCTGCTTTCTGGCGATAACAAAATCTATACATTGGGCTGTGCTTTATCGTTTTTGAATCGATATAATCAGGCAGGAGATGAATTGTTTGAGCACATCCTTACAGGAGATGAAACTTGGGTGTCTCACATGACACCTGAGTTCAAGCCACAGTCTATGGAATGGCGACACATATCATCGCCAACCAGAGCAAAAGCCAAACAGATAATTTCAGCACGAAATATCATGGCAACTGTCTTTTTTTGGATAGGGAAGAGATTTTGCGGTAGACAGGCGGCAGATTTCTTTGACGTCCGAATTCAAAAACTTGTTAACAGTATGACAAATGTTTGAACAAAAATGGAAACTGTGTAGAAAAGCAAATACAATTATTTAGAATATGGAAAAAAGATATATTTGAATGATATTTATATTTTTCTTCTTACTAAAAAACGAACCTTATTAAAAAAATTTAACTTGTATTTGGAAATAAAACTTAAAAATTGCGTAAACGGATTAAAAACATTGATTTGATGCACGATGATACAAGTTATAATAGTCGCAGATTCGTTGTGGAAAGCTAAAAGAAGAATAAATATATCTTCACTTTTTATTAAAAAAAAGGTTAAGGTAAAGGTGTTAGGGTTAGAGGCGCATCAGCAACTAGGCTATTTAGCGACTGGACCTACAGCTTAACGTGGGTTCCGAACCACGGTCAGCAGCTTCCGACAAACCCAGGCCAGCACCCCCCTCGGGCTATAAACCATTGGTTATGTGCCTACCCATAAGTCCATCAGGAAACCTAACGACTGGCGAGTGGCCAATGTAGAACACTTCTCAGAAGGCATCAGGCCTGACCCAGCCTTTAATTGCAGTGACTGAGGGATAATTCGTTGTCGGATTTTACACTCTTGTCTAGAAACAATCACAAACATTTAGGAAGTAAACAAACAGAAGAAATAAATAAAAACAACCATCCGAGCGCTGGAATCGAACCAACTACCGGGAGGCCACTGATCTTACCGTCCGCATCAACGCGACCGGCCACATCTTATTAATTAATTTTAAAATTATTCTTTTATTATCGAATATTCGGTATATTGCCAAGTGTCGATTGGTTTATTGGATTGTCTATACTACGAGATATCCACCCTTCCAGATTTCCACCGCGATTGACTTTAGTTATCGAGAATTAGGTTTGACGTGATGCATGTGGCTCGTCTTTGGGGAACCTTCATTTTTATTTATATTTAATTTTGAAATATTTAATGCTGTTAACACAATTAGTTATGTAACTTAAACAAAATAAAAAAAAACAATAAAAAGGGAGTGATATTAAGAGTGGTTGTGTACCCGAACTTATAACACGTAAAATACTTCTCTGTAGTGTAAGCGATTTTTTCCCTAAAAGAAATAATCTAATTTTATTGGTTGATATGTTTCTTCTGTTACACAGAATACGAGGGTAGAGTGAAAAGTCACATAGGTTTTTTCATTAAATAATGTTTTTTGATAGAAAATTGATTTATTTTCCGACGTAGTTTCATTTTACCTCGATGTATTTCGCCCAACGGTTACTAATTTTTTCATGCCTTCCAAAACATTTATCGAACAGAAAATTAGACTATTGTGTCGATGATGATCCCTTCATATGATGTGAATTTTTTCGAGTCAGCTGTTTCTTCATATTTGGAAAAAGAAAAAAGTGGAGTAGCAACGGCGGACGAATATAGGTGCGTTTTCGTACTGAAATTACACTTTTTCTCTTCTCCAAATAACATAATCATAATCATATAATCATATTGTCCGCCACTCTTCATAACATTCGGGGAGTGTGACATCTTTACGACACACACCCGTATAACAGATGTTCAATTAGCTCATCCCAGACCCCCCTCTGCAACAGGCGTTGCCATCAGAAACTAGCAAAGTAGAGTTGGCTAAAGTGAACTGGATGGTTACGCATCAATGTTGTAATCTAACATGAGTAATGTCAAAGACATATTTCCTAACGTAGTAGACCCCGATCGATCGACTGGTACTATTTTCGCAAAGCTATCTCTCGACGTTTCGGAGTTAAACGCAAATAATGGAAAAATTTTAAAAAGTTGTTGCAGATTTGAAATTCAAATTGTTACTAATGTCAAAGATACAATTCGTAATGTAATAGACCCCGTTCGATCGACTTGTATAATTTTCGCAAAGCTATCTCTCGCCGTTTCGGAGTTAAACCCAAATATCCGAAAAAAATCGAAAAAAGTTGTTGCAGATTTAAAACTCAGATTGTTATTAATGTCAAAGACATATTTCCTAACTTAACAGACCCCGTTCGATCTACTAGCACTATTTTCGCAAAGTTATCTCTCGGCGGTTTCGGAGTTAAACGCAAATACACGAAAAAATTCGCTAAAAACTGTTGCAGATTTAAAACTCAGATTGTTATTAATGTCAAAGACATATTTCCTAACGTAACAGACCCCGTTCGATCTACTGAGATTACTTTCGCAAAGCTATTTCCCGCCGTTTCAGAGTTAAACGCAAATATACGAAAAAAATTATAAAAAGTTGCTGCAACTTTGAAATTCAAATTATTGTTAATGCAAAAGACACTTTTTCTATCTTAATAGACACCGTTCGATCGACTGGTACAATTTTTCGCAAAGCTATCTCTCGCTGTTTCGGAGTTAAACGCAAATATCCGAAAAAAATCGAAAAAAGTTGTTGCAGATTTAAAACTCAAATTGTTATTATTGCCAAAAATCGAAAAAAGTTGTTGCAGGCCTCGTGAAGGTAGTGGCTTCATCGCGAGTACGATATTCGGTGTGAAGGCCACACCTGAAGTCGAAAGATAAATGAGTATGCCTGGTCGACTTTACAATCTTCGTGACATTTGGCCAATAATGCAGCATAATAATCTCTTGCGATCGCCTTTCCTTTCAATAAATAGTCAATGAAGCATCCCAAATCACTGTCTAAACCCATTGTGAATAGACTATTCGATTCCGTTTTTTTAATTCGTAGTGTGCAAACGCAGCACTCACCATGTCGGTAGCTTTTTCAAGCCCAAATATTCATGTAGCATGTTCGGTACACCATCGTCCGAGGTGTTTATCATCTCAACAATCTGTCTAATATTCACTCTGTGATCAGCTAACATGATGTTATGGATTTTGATGACCATTTCCTCAGTTGTAACCTCAATGGGGAATCCTGAGAACGGAGCGTTACTTGCGCTCGTTATTATTATGCTTAGTTATTTTTTAGAAATGACGGGAATGTTATATCGGAAAACTATCTGACTTTTTACTATATCCGCGCCAGTGGCGGTTCGTGGGTTTGAAATATGGAGGTTCTGCATAGCAGCGGACGATTTATAAAATAAGTACCAGATTTAGAATAAAACTTACCAGATTTAGTAAGCAAGTAAAAAATATTTACAATTAAATGGCATGAATTATATCTTCAAAGTCTGAACTATTAACTATTTATACTTTACACTATTACACATATAGGTTTATTTGTTATGAATTAAATAGATTCTTCTGTCCTTTTTGGAAGCAAATTTGTCTATAACCTGTGTATATATATATATATATATATATATATATATATATATATATATATATATATATATATATATATATATATATATATATATATATATATATATATGTATTTCTCAATTACAATGACGATTAAGACAAATAATTTAAACAACATGAACATTTAATTATTTTAGGTTTAAAGGTTATTTTCTAATTGTTTTTGGAGAGTTTGCAGCTCTGCAGCTCTTATATACCAGCCGCCAGTGTTTCACGTGCATAGATGTTGGATATTCACAATTAAACCTACAATAAATATTTACTACTTCAACTCTAAACAACATCTTAACAAAAAAAACGATAAGAACACCAAGAATACCACCAATTCTAAAAATATATGAAAGAAAAATGCATCCAATTCCGATTTCAGAACGCATTCATTCGCAGAAATCGTCAAAAGCAATAAATTAGCTCTTCAGGAACTCATTAAATTTGAAGTGAAAAACAAACGGAAAAATCCGCGAATAATTCGGGATCGCGTTTAATCATAATTTTTTTTTCCGAAGAATAAAATATTTTTGGATTTTGCATTATTGAATCAGGTTGGTATATGAATGTTTGCAGAAATTAATTATACTTAACATATGGGCATAGGAACGGGAAGCCTATGAATTATTTAATTAAATCACAAAGAAAATGTAACACTGAAAATGTATTTTCTGGATGGATTTTATAAATTTTGTAATGGTGTTATGTAATAATCACACAATCAAGAAATTCCACATGAATTTGATTTAAAAAAATAATTAGTAGATCTATCACAGCTACCGACAGTATAAAAAGGGAGTGATTATGTGAAATTCTGCAGGAAATGAGAGTAACAGAGCACCTGATCTTAATTTATCTGAGCTTAATTTATCATTTATACAATAAAAACAGATCGGTCGAATATCCGACGAGTTTTGCGTCAATAAAAGAACCAGATAAGGATGCATCCTATCGCCAATTTTATTCAACATTTATGATAAATACGAGGGTAGCCTGATAATTGCGCATATGTTCAAACATAAACTTGAAAATTTCAGCCATATTAGATGCTCAGACAGACATTTATGTCAGTCGATGTCAGTGTGTCCGTAAATATGAAAAAAATCAAATTTCGAGCTGTCATTATATTCTTGCATTTGAAAGGCAATACGCCTACGCAAATTAAAGCCGAGATGGATGCTGTTTATGGGAACTTTGCAACATAAAATATGCATCATATGCATTCGACATTTTCTCAGCAGTAAAATCAAAGATTGTATCGTTGCAGATATTTTTCTTGATCCGAGGCATTCGGTGCGGGCTCAATTTGCCTCATTCGCATTCGTGCTCAAGTGAGGACGCGGCTTTATATAACAAGTCCGGTCTCGAGTTAAGCCGTGTTATTATCAGTGGCTTGTGTCAATTTTATATACATTTATAACTTATTAAAAAAATAAAAAACGTAAAAAACATAGACAAATGGTCTTTCCAATTATATTAACATACTCGAATGAACGCGAACAAACCCGCATGAGACAAGCCGGTGGTGCACGAAGCGCGAAACTGCTCATACTAATCGCCGCACAGCTGCGATCAAAACAGTTGGATCTCTACGAGGCTGTGCGGCCGGACCGGGAAATTGTATCGTTGCAGATATTTTTCCGGATTCGAGGCATTCGGTGCGGGCTCGGCTTGCCCCATTCGCTTTCGTGCTCAAGTGAGGACGCGGCTTTATGATATTCAAGATGTCCTTGCAACTCTATTGAGTTAAATTAGATAATATGGAAAAGTAATCAAAATAAATGATAAAAATGTACTGTTCTCTTTTATAGATCGATCATTTATGGCATTGCCCTTGTATTATACGGTGTTTATATAATTTTTTTTTCCGGGGGAATGTATTATTTATGCATTAAATAACAGTTTATCTTACCATTTACTCAAGTAAATACATGGAATCTGGAATATTACCTGTAACAACAAAAAAAGAAATAAATAATTATATGTTGAATATTAAAAAAATTAATTTTCATTATGTTTTTATATAATGCAACAGAAAAAAAACGCAAAATTTAGTGCCCTTGAAGGAATCTTATAATTTTTTTTATGCTAATTCCAAATAAAACAATGATTCATTTCAGCTTTCTTTCTCCTCTTCGATTCCTCACTTGTCTAAGACTATCATGGATCCAGCAAAAACTTAACTCATAGGTCTCATTAATAAACTCTAAAGGTAGGGTTTCGCAGACAATATCAATTTTGGACCATATGAAATGAACCCTAAGAAATATAAAATAAATACAGGATTGGATTTGGGAAGGACCAGAGTCTAGGTGCAAAAAAAATGCAAAGTTTCCAGCCTCATTTTTTCTATCTTTATAGAAACATTAACATCGGCTGACATAAGTTACTGTTAAACAACAATTGAACATCTGATGGTTGAAATGTTTCAGGTTATCTTTCAACGCATGAGCAAGTATATTACCAGAATATTTTTGACTAGTAACGTCATCTTCATATTGAGGCTGGAAACTTTTCTGATAAATATTTACTACCTTACCTATCACAGAGAAGAAACTATTTGAAACTTTTTCTATTAAAACAGGATCTGGGTCGGTTTTTGAAAAATTTCAAAGTGGCTCATACACTCAGTGTCAAAATGTTAGACACAAAACAAAAATTTAAATATAATTAAGTTTTATAATTATTTTTAGTGTTTCTTATTTGTTTCAAATAGAATTAAAATAAAAGAAAAAGGGAAAAGCTTAAATGACCTTGATCAGAATATAAAACAATAGTTACGATTGATTGCACAGTTGGCTCTTGGTCAAACATAGTAACAATGATAATTATTAAAACATTTGGTATTTGTTTCACAACATATATAAGATATTCTCTGATATATTTCGGCCTCGCGACCATTCTCAAAGAGAGTTATGTATAAACTAAACTAAAGTTTCAAAGCTGTCTAATGGGGATCGCTTTTTTCTTAGACAGTCTCCTTAAATTTATGACTTTCAATAATTGGGGTATTTTCGAAGTCTAGCTGTGTGTTTGTTAGCTTTTTACCATCGTATATGGCTTTATTAATTTCGGAAATTGCCAAATAATTTAACAGCCTGCTTTTGTTGTAGCTATGTATTGATTTGGCATTATTGGTGTTAAAAAAATGGTTATAGTCTATACAATGTTCAGCAAACCCCTTTTTATATATATATATATATATATATATATATATATATATATATATATATATACATATATATATATATATATATATATATATATATATATATATATATATATATATATATATATATATATATATATATATATATATATATATAGGCCCCTTTGTGGATCAGACCTTGACGTGGTAAAGGGGTTTGAGTAGGGCAATGAAGCTTTGAGCTAAGCCGTCTGGAGTCTATGCCCCTGGGAGAGTCACCTCTAGCGTCACCATACCTTCAACATGGTATTTCAATATGTTGAAATATGACAGTACAACCTCAAACACGGCCCTCATTCCCCGGAGGCTAAGGGGCAACTACCTACGGTAGCGGGAAGACCTGCCCCAAGGCAGAGGGTGCTAAGAATCACCGGATTAGATCAGGCTGCCATTGGACTTTTGACATTGCAACGCTAAATATACGGACTATGAAAACAGAGGCCCGATTGCAAGAACTGTTAATTGAACTTGACAACATACATTGGGATATTATTGGGCTCTGTGAAGCACGAAGAAAGGGTGAAGAGTTAATCAAACTGGAACCAACTGGACACGTACTCTACACTCGAGGTACGGAAAATGGCCGATGTGGCGGAATTGGATTCCTCATCAATCGAAAGCTGAAGGACAGTGTGGTAAAATTTGAAAGTACATCCAACCGACTAGCCCAATGCGTCATTCAGCTGAATAAAAAGTTTAGGCTTCAAATCGTCCAAGCTTATGCACCAACTATAAGCCATAGGGATGAGGAAATTGAGGAATTTTATGATAATGTGGCCCAGCTTTTATACAAGGAGAAATGTAGGTACAAAATCCTGATTTTAATGCCAGAATTGGAACAACAAGAACTGACGATAATGCAACTGCCCCATATGGAACTGGTGAGCGAGACAATAGAGGTGACGGATTGGTTGATTTTGCCGAAGGACAAGAACTATATATTATGAATTCACTCTATAAGAAAATATCAGCAGAAAATGGACATGGAAAAGTCCATCTATATATATATATTATATATATTTATATTTATATATATATTATATATTTATATTTATTTATATTTATATATATTTATATTTATATATATATTTATTATATTATTTATATATATATATATATATATATATATATATATATATATATATATATATATATATATATATATATATATATATGAGAAAAAGAAGACTTAAGTTTTACGGTCACATAAAACAGATGAATCCGAGCAGAATTTTATGAAAATAGGAGTAGAGCTGAAGAAGAAATAATTAAATGGATTGCTGCAATTAATGAGGACCTAAGATCAGCAAATATTACACAAAGTAAAATTCAGGATAGATGCTGTTTCGGACAAAAGGTTAACGTTTGGGAGGTTGGCAAGAGAGAAAAATGTAGGAAGACTGGAACAACTTAGTTTGACGAAAGGAAAAAAGCTCACAGCGAAAAAATGAAATCAGTATGGGCGCAAAGGAAAGCTGTCAACAACAAACGCCTCTAACTGTACTTCGCGAGGTCCACCAGGGCCCATACGTGAATAATAATAAATAATAAAATAAATACTTACTAAATAATAGAATAATTAAGCAATTTTCATTAAACTCTGCATATTAAAAACAACAATTTAAATATATACCCACTGTCCTATTCATACATACCTACTGTCCTCTTTTAGTGTAATACGAAAATGGCGATTATTTAAAAACCTAGTGCCAATTTCGGAAACCATTTGTAGTTCCGTAATTGTCAGTATAAAATCATCCTAGAACCACTCCCATATTAAAGGCTAAGTCACTGTTGACCAGTGTTATTAATTGATCAATGGCTTGAGATAATTCCTCACCTGTAAGCTTCAGTAATTCTGAAGGTGCGTTATCTATTCTGGATTTATTGTTTTTAAATTTTATTAAATTTCCTTCCACTTCCTGCATCAATGGTATCTTTTATGAATGCCAGAAAATCAATGGCCTAAGAAAGTTTGCTAATCGAGATATTGAGGTAGATGAAAAAGAAGAACATTTAAGTAAAAGGGTATGGGTAAAAGTACTCCACAAGACTCTTTCCTGATTGGTTTATGAGACTCAAGATCCTCGGATGAACTATGATGAGTATGATTGACTATGCTTTGTTTGTTGTCCTTGAGAACCCAATCCATCGTATGTCTGAAGTAGAATGTACTTCTATATGGAAGAAAAAGGTCAAACCTACTAGATTGAAGCATGATTTTTAGAGGCAAGAATCTCGAGTGGCAGGGGGTTGGGTCGGGCAAAATTTCCAACAAGTAATGTTGAATTTACCAGCAAATTGTGAAACTAGTTTTCACCAATCCTTTTTTTCTAAAAAAAGTGATATAATATTTTTTCACCGAGCGTCGTCTATTCACTGGGTTGTTGAATAATTAACCTGCTGGTGACAATAATGAATCAGTAGGAAAAAACCTAAAGAATACTTAAGAATTAGAAAATCAATTAATCTAATGATATACAATATAAATTAATTGATTCAAAGTTAAGCTGTGGAAAAAAAAACAACCACGCCTCTAACGTATTCCCTTCAGCAACTCGAGGACATTGTTTAGGAGGAAAAACGCCCCTTCCAATTATAATCCCACCATCTTCTACAGTTCCTTAAAATAAATCGTCCAATTTTTCAAGTTTTAAGCAGCCAGCCGAGACATTTGGTTTTATTTGGACAAGCTAGCAATTTGTCACCTTCCGCTTGAATGTCTCAACTTTTTCGCACCATTATATCCATTACGTTCTGTTCCCATCTCGCTTCAGGCCTCACGTCTTATTTGTCTTGCCTTTGGGCTGCCCGTGAGGTCATTTTAATGGACTAGTCATTTTTTTGTTCCGCGATTAAATATGTACATGTTGGATTGGGGGAATTTTTTTTATTCATTTTTTAAGGTTAATTTCACTTTAACGTTTTTTATACATATGTTGAAAAATGTTCAGGAAAGTATGAACACTCTTTCGAAAAAATATAAATATGACATTGGGTAAAATTGATGGTAGTAAAGAATGGAAGACAATAATATAGAAGAAAAAAAAAATCTTTATTATTAAAAAATATCATAAAAAACATGTTTTTTTGCATTTCTTCTTCCATTTAAAAAGATGTCTCATTTAAACAATTTTAGTGGGGGCGGAATAGATGGTAGTCCATAGTAGTGTGATGTCCAGTGAGTAGGATGGATGATGGGTCAAAATATCCTAGTTGAAGCCCAACAACTTTCGGTGGATCTTTATTGAAATATGTGGTTTTGCTTTGTCATAATGAAACACGAAGCCTTTCCTGTTTGCTAATTCTAAGTATTTTATTCAATTGTTGTCTTCAGCCGATCTAATTGTTTAGTAGTAGTTGAGGGCTGTCAACTCGATACGAGTATGACCTCAGCCATGTCTACTAATTTTGCTGAGATATTGTTGAAGAATTATGAGTTTTCTAGTGGTTCAAATAACTCAGCTTAGATCTGCATGGCCTTCCACATGCTGGGCGTTTAAGGTCAGGAGCATACTAAATTTATATCTGTCTTTTAGCTTCGGCTTTTTGGTGATTATTTTCCCCATGGAGCTAAATAGCACCGTATATATGGTCAAGTCAATTGGGTATATTGTTTGCCGTATTTTCTCATTCAGACACGTTTAACATAAAGTTCTTTAGAGACGATTGTATAATGTCGTTGTATCTTCTTTTTGGCATTTTAATTCTATGATTACTGACTAGAACTAGGCTATATTCTAGTCTATAAGCCACAGGGATGAGGAAATTGAGGAATTTTATTATGATGTGGCCCAGTTTTTATACAAGGAGAAATATAGATACAAAATCCTCATGGGTGATTTTAATGGCAGAATTGGAACAACAAGAACCGATGAAAATGCAACTGGCCCATATGGAACTGGTGATCGAGACCATAGAGGTGACAGAATAGTTGATTTTGCTGAAGGACAAGAACTATATATTATGAATTCGTTCTATAAGAAAAATATCACCCGAAAATGGACATGGAAAAGTCCATCTGGGCTCAAAAGTGAAATTGACTACATCATGAACGATGAAACAATATTTACCAATTGTACTATCCTTAACAATTTTAATGTTGGAAGTGACCACCGAATGGTACGAGCAAAAGTTAGGATTGACTCTCGAAGAGAACGCAAAAGAATGGTAATATCAAAGAAGAGCAAAGTGGATTCTGGGAAACTTCTGAGGAGAGGAAGCGGTTTTAAGATTGTTTTGTCAAACCGGTTTGCTGTGTTACAAGATCCGGAGGAAGTGCAACTATCAGTTCAATATAAAGAAATCGCCAACAATGTGCTTCAAACGGCTGCTTCAATAGCACCAGAAGAAAAAAAATCTCAACTGAGACCATTGATTTAACGGAGAAACGGCGGGCAATGAGAAATGCAGGTAGTCCTTTTGACAGGGTCGGGTACACTGAGCTCTACAAAACTATAAGAAAAGTATCAGAGAGGAGACGCCCCAATTCAACATGCAGCTAGTGCAAAAAACCTTGGAAGAAAACAAACGAATTTACAAGGCTAAAAGAAGCTAAGAAACAAAAGAACGCAAAAATATATGCCTTAAGGCGTGAGGATGGCACAGTATGCAGGGCGCGTACGCATATGTTAGAGGTTGTCAGAAAATTTTATATGCATCCCAGTTATATGAAGATCAGAACCAATCGAAGACAACAATACCCACGGAACAACAAATGCCAGATTTCCTAGTGGAGGAAGTAACAAATGCTATAGAATCGATGAAAAACGGCAAAGCTCCAGAAAAGGACAGTGTAACTGTCGAAATGCTAAAAGCTGGTGCTCGGACGTTACATAAAACACTAGCAAAATTATACTCAAAATGCCTCAAAGAACAAAAAGTACCTGACTTATGGAAAAATGCAAAAGTGATCCTTTTACATAAAAAGGGAGCACAGGAAGATTTAAAGAACTACCTTCCAATAAGTCTCCTATCAGTAATATACAAAGTTTTCAGTAAGATAATTTCTAAAAGAATATTAAAAAAACTGAATGACGCACAACCAAGAGAACAAGCAGGATTCAGAAGTGGCTTCAGTACAGTAGATCACATCCAGGTTGTGCAGCAGGCCATAGAAAGGCACAACGAATACACCATGCTACTGTGCTTGGCTTTTATCGACTACGAAAAAGCATTTGACTTCATCTCAAAGCATGCAATAATGGATGCACTGCTTAGCCACGGGGCAGATAAAGCATATGTAAACCTATTAGGATCTATATATGATGGAGCTACAGTCACAATTCACCTTGATGACCTTGAAGTGGGAATTAATGTAGAACGAGGTGTACGGCAGGGTGATTCAATATCTCCTATCCTTTTCTCGGCTGGCCTTGAAGAGGTATTCCGTAAACTGGATTGGGAACAGGATGGTGTAAAAATCAATGGTGCAAACTTAAACCATCTTATAGTTGCAGATGATATCGTTCTCCTTTTACAAGAGCCAGAGGAGCTGTAAAGACGCATACAAGAACTACAAAGGGCTGGCGAACCATTTGGCTTGAAAATAAACTTGAAAAAGAGTTAGGTTATGACCAATAACTTCGCTCAGGACAGAAGAATTTCAGTTTTAGGAAGGGATTTGAAAATGGTGGACAGCTTTATATACCTTAGCAGAAGACTGCAATGGATGGGAATACCGCCCGGGAGGTGGAACGGCGTGTTAAATGTGGCTGGCAGGCATTTGGCAGGCTCAACATTGTGTTTAAGAGAAGACTCCCACTTTGCCTGAAAAGAAAAGTATTCGATCAGTGCATTCTACCCATTATGACATACGGAAGTGAAACCTGGAAGCTCACATTGCTATCAATTCAAAAACTTCGGGTAGCACAGAGGGGAATAGAAAGATGTATGCTTGGCATTATGCCAAGATGAGACAGAAAGTCCTGCGCATGGATCAGGGAACAATCGAAAGTCTGTTACATCATTGGAAGAGTAAAGCAATTGAAATGGAGATGGCCAGGCCATATAGTGAGGCGATGAGATGACAGATGGACCAAGGCAATCCTTGGTCCCGACCGCTTGATCGCAAACGTCCGCAAAGAAGACCGAAATCACGATGGATTGATGACATCGTTAAGTATCTTGGACCAGAGTGGCAGAGGAAAGCCCAGGACCGTGAAAGTTGGAAACATGCTGAAGAGGCCTTCATCCTGCAATGGATCGATACGGGCTGATGATGATGATGATGATGACGATGATGATATATATATATATATATATATATATATATATATATATATATATATATATATATATATATATATATATATATTATATATATATATATATATATATATATACATTTGTTAATTTGGGTTATTAAATCGGCTGGCGCCCTTATGGTTTGTTTGATTTTTCCTTAGCCCGTAACCACGACCAAATAACGCCTACGAATGAAGAGCACCGAAGCAACTATTAAGGTATAGCAAAACGTTACGCCATGACGTGTAAACCTTCGGCTATTATAGCATTTATTTTCTATTTATCAGTGCTTGAAGGACGGCCAGCGATGCCGGTCTTCCAGATTAAAATCTTTCTCCCTGAACTGACCAAACCAATAGAATCCTTTTCGTAAACGACACAAATCTTGTTTGTAGTTTGGACTAGGTAATATAGTTAAACTTATAATTAAATAAAAAATAATAACGGGCATTGATAACCTTATCCTAGTAACTAACCTAGAACTTCAACAATTATTTTTCTGTATGGAAACACCGAAAACAATGGAGCGCTGATTAATTCACGGCCGACGTGGTTTGAACGCTTCGATCAACTGTCAAATATCAATTTTGCGGTTTCGTGATGACTCTAATGAAGTTCAGTCTATATTAGCCGCCCTATGGTGCGCACATGCGGTAAATTGTACGTCGTTTCCTATCACGTGCGGGCTATGTATGGCATCTAATTTAGCTTGGCTTCTATGCGGTATTTATTTAAGTGAATGTCTATCAAATTTGTCGATATATCCGCGACTGATAATCGAGTTACCTGAAGAGATCCCCTACCTGCCTGAATATGACTAGCACAGTGTGTGACGTTTTGCGATATTGTTATACACATTTCGATATTTAGGTTGCTGTTGAAGAATTGTTCCTTAATTAGTAATAATAATATAATTATTATAATAATAACCGCCGTTAATAATATAATAATAATTTATAAAATTATTATTATATTAATTATTAATAATAGTATAATTACTTCTTTTTCCTCCTGTAGTGCTATAGCCCGTCTGTGACCTTGACTCCCTTCAAACTTTCAAATCAAACGCATCCACGAATCGATCTCAGCAGCCCCTTGCCAGTTTTTGATGTGAAATAGTTCTTCAGCATCTCTCCTTATATTGTCTTGCCATCGTGTCTTTGGTCAACGTCTTTTTCTGTTACTGTCTATTTGCCTCTCTATGATTTTCCTTGCTATTCGGTTTTCTGGCATTTTCGTCACCTTCACCTATGCATGAACTATCACATATTTTACAATATCTAAATCTTTGTATATTTGCTTGAGATCGAAGTTATACCTAATCATCCAATTTCCATTATCATTCACCGCACAGAAAATTGTTTTAAGTCCTGTTCTTTTTTAATACTGCAAGCAAATCCTCTGTTTTCTTTGTGAGGGGTCCACATCTAGTGGTAACTAATGGGCGAGGCGACTGAGTCTTTTATACATCCTAACTTTGTTTTGATACTCCGATATCACCGGAACTGCCATTGACGACATCTACCAGGTATGTAAATATGAAACCGGAATTTTTCTATAGAAAATACACTTTTATTACAACAAAATGATAAAAAATGTTTTATTCGAAGTATTGCCCATTGCTAGATATACATTTTTCCCACCTGTCTGATAATTTGTGGATGCCATGTCAACAAAACTGTTGCTCTTTTGAGGCAAACCATGAGGCATGGATGCTAATAACCCAAGTAACAATCGGGCGGAGCCAAGTCTGGTGAGTAAGTTGCATGTGAACGTATTTTCCAACTAAATGCCTTCATTGTTTCCTTGACCAGTTTTGCTGTGTGTGGTGGTGCATTATCATGAAGCTAAATCACTTTTTTGATAATGGTGTTAATGGTTTCGCCAGGTTTTAGCAGCTCATAATAGATTACACCCTTTTGGCCCCACAAAACATAGTCTTCCGCCCGTTAACGATTTGGCCTTGTAGTCGATGTCGATGGTTCGCCTAGAGTTACCCATGATATTTTGCGCTTAGGATTCTCAAAATATATCCACTTTTCATTGCCAGTCACAGTTCGATGGAGAAATTACTTTCTTTTGAACCTGGCGAGCACCATTCGCAATTGGTTTTTCGGTTTTCCTGCTGTCTTTCATTCAGTTCATATGGATCCAATTTTTCCATCATCTGGATCTTTCGCGTGCCTTTCAAACGTATATAGACGGCTTCTTGTGCCACATTTAATTGATCCGCGACTTGTTATTGCGTTTGAGTGTCATTCTCATCCAAGAATACTTTGAATTCGTTGTTTTCAAATTTTTTCTGTAGTCTTTCACGTTCTTCGATTCTCACGTTAAAATCGCCACTTTTGAATTTTTTAAATCACTCAAAGTACTTTGATTTACCAAGAGCATGCTCACCGTAAGCTTCTATAAGCATTCGATGTGATTCTGCAGCAGTTTTCTTCACATGGTAACAGAAAATCAATGCTGTCCGCAAATCGTAGTTTCCAGCCATAAAATTCAACATGTTCAACGCTATTACAAATTATGCAGTTGTATGAACCTTGTTTTCTGGTTTTATATTTACAGACCTGGTACAACGTCTTCAAGTCATGCTGTTGATATACTTCGAGGCAGTGAACTAATCTTATTGTACGGAAGCCAGTTATATTGTTACACCCCATTCGACTTAATCTACGGAAGCCATTGATTTTAAATTTGAAAGTTCAAACCTATGTTTGAAGTGTGGGAAAGAAATATATGACGTAAGATCTGGAAGGATTAAAAAAAGTAGCAATAGATTAGTAGAGACGTATAAAAATACGGAAACATATGAATTCTTTGGGAAGACAGTCATAAGCGATGAGATAAAGTCAATCGATTGCAAAGAGAAGAACACTTAAAAAGAATAAGCGGGGGAAGCTTGGTTAGGGATATAGAAGGAAGAATCGGGGGTTTAAAAATGGGACAGGTAGATCCAAAAGAAAATGGAAAGAGACGATCAGGGAAGACCCAAGGAGTCAAAGATAGAAAAGAGCGAAAAAAATTAAAAGAAGAGCTCACAAATTATTTAATAAGAATATACCAGATGTGATGTTTTGTGTGAAGAGATGTGAAATTTTTTTTTTCTTAAGCTGAATCAACATAAAAAAAAATTGTGTTGTGCGAGCTGTATGTGTTGTATGTGGTGTGCGTGCGTGGAAATGGAGACGATCTGACCCACAAGGTCACACACAAATATTTTCGCCGCCCAGCACGCACACGAATCATCTGTTGTCGGTTTTCTCGCAAACGTCAAAGGAATATGCGGCGCATAGGATTTGTGTATGGATGTGTGTTCATAAAAAAAAAAAGGATTTACACTGATTTTGACGCTTGTCGAAATAACCTAATAAAGCATAACCTACCAATATCCCACTGCACATACAGACGGAGCGCAGCGTACAGTGCGCACAATACAAATATTTATTGACTGTGTGAGGTGTTTTTGCGTCGTAAATATGTTCGCCGCACAGTTAATTCAACACACACCAAAATTTTTATTGGTGTGGACTCAGCTTTAAAAAAAAACGTTTAATTTGGGAGAAAGGTAAGAAATGGTTTATTCAAAGTATACGCTATCGTTAGCTGTATATTTTTTCCATTTCTCTGGCAATTTGTAGATGCTCTCTCAGAAAAACTGTACATCTTTTAGGTGGTATAGTTATCAAGCCATTTTTCGACATCTCCATAATTGTTGAAGTGTTGACATCGAGACATCGACGAAAACAAGTGTTAGTCGGAAGGGGCCTAGTCTGGTAAGTACGCTGGGTGGGGCAAGAGTTCCCAGCCAAGTGCAGAAGTGGTATCCGACCGCTTTCGCTGTGTGGTGGGGCGTTGTTGTGCAGCAAAATCACTTTTCCATGTCTTGTAGCCTATTGTGGTCCCTTTTCGAGCACCTGGTTTCAGAAGCTCAAGGTACTCGACACCCTTTTAATCCCACCAAATCGTCTTGTATTCAAAGTGATTTGGTCTTGCGGTCGATGTTGTTGATTGTCCTAGGTCAACCAATGATTTTATGCGTTTTGAGTTCTCGTAACGTATCCATTTTTCGTATCCAGTCACGATGCGATGCAAAAAAGTCTTTCTTTTATGCCGAGAAAGCAAAATTTCGATCGTTCGGCGATCAATATTTAATCTCTCTGCCATTTGTTGTTGAGTTTGCAAAATCGCCTTCTTCCAGCAATGCTTGCAATTCGGCATTGACATTTTTTCGGTTAACATGGGCATTCTTTGTTTTTCAAGTCGAAATCACCAATTTTGAATCGTCTAAACCAACGCCCACAAGTGTCTGCATCAGGACATTGTCACCGTAAGTTTCCGCAAGTATTCGATGGCCTTCAGTCGCGTTTTTCTGTTGATTGAACAAGAAAGTGCCAGTACGTGCCTCAAATGCAATTTGGCTCAACTAAACATGTTTACCACACGAAAAAAATATGACGCTAACTCGAAATGATTTAAACAACAATGTCGTCTTGAAAGGTACTGTCGTAGCAACAAAATGACCTAAGAGATTAGACTGTGATTCTAGTCTTATTCAGCGCCATCTCGTAAAAAAATTAGAATTATTAACCGCCTAGTAATATTCCTAGTAACCCACTTGTCTAAAAGTTAATACCGGGTTATACCTGGTATATACCAGCTTATTTACATAATTAATAGACTCCTCTAACACTAACAAAAACTTATTAACCAAACAGTTGACTTTAGTCTACCAGTATTTGCCTAATGGGACCAAAAACTAAAATACACACTGTCACATTCGGTTCGATAGAGGTATTTTACTCCGAAGCTAACTCGATTATGTCTCGGAATATTGGCAAATTTGACGTGACATTTTCTAAATAAATGCCGTATCTAAAACCAGGCTGAACACATACCGTACACATTATATAAAATGACGTATTATTCACCACATACGTACGTCACAGGGTCATCAGCGTCAAGGAAATTTTATTAGCTATACACCAAAGCTGCGCTATTAATATATGACAATTGATCGTGATGTTAAAATCGCATTAGCCATGAATATAAGCCTACTGGATTACTTTGATGTCGTTCTACATAGTCGTAAATGATGGTTCAGTATTAAAGCAGAAATAAATAGAAATAGCTTGATAAAGGTACCATATTTGGGGTATAATAAGCGTTGTTAGATTTGATACAGTACAAAATTTTATTTTATAATACAGTTTTAATCTACAATAAAATTTCCATCTCTGACAAACTTTCTATTTTCTCTTTGTAAAATGAGGATGATTTCGAAGTAAAATATTCTTAAAGTGTAGATTTGATAATTGTAGCAGTGAAAAATTTGTTTCACGAAGGAAATATTCATTAGATGTGAAAGGACGGTTATCTGAACAGATTATCTGCTGCAGAATAACACATTTTCAATTAATCAGTGTTGGACGCTTTTGAATCAAAGACATGTTTTTCTGAAGTTGAAGTTGAATATTCAGCATTTATGATTTCAATAAAAGAAAAGTTCTGTCTGCTTGTCATCATCTGAAACACTATTTTTGTCACACGAATTTTGTAATGATATTTGATTGTACATATCTAGTTTCATTACAAAAACAATGTTTTTTTTTTTCAGTCACCCTTAGTTTTTTTATGACAGCTACATATTGAATACGGTGGGTGGTTGATTACACAGACTTGGTTTCGGGGCAAAAATTGACGCACAATTAACGATGTGGGACTTGGTGCCTTTGTTTTACCCAAATCCTTGTGAAGAATGAGTCAAATCGTTTTTTAGCTGATATTCAAAGCCTCCTTCATCACTTTTAGTAAATCATTGCTGCTATTTGCTACAAAATCGCGAACTTTTTTGATCATTTCGGGTGTGCGAGCTGAACTCTGCACTCTGCACTCTGCCATCCAAAAAAAGTCTATGCTACAGAAAAACATTTGTTCTGCTTAAACAATCATCGCCGTACACTTGCTGCATTAATCGGAATGTTTCCGATGCAGTTTTACTGAGTTTTGCGTTAAATTTAATAACGGCTCTTTGTTCCATGATTTTATTTGTACATTATACTTTTATATATATATATATATATATATATATATATATATATATATATATATATATATATATATATATATATATATATATATATATATATATATATACATATATATTTTGGCGGAGACGCAGGTTGTTATGCGTTCCACATGCGGTTGTGGAACCCAACGGTCGGGGGTGTATAACTCCTGACTACTGTTGTCTCATTGGACGCAATGCAAAGAAATAAAAAAACTGCAGTTATAAGCCATCCGACGAGAAGTCGGCGAAAGTGTGGGTTGATTGATTGTGGAGAGGGACTCCCTATTCTTGACGAGAGAGCATATGTCGGTACCCTGATGAGTTGATGAGTCTAACCACCAACAGACGAAACATGTGTCCTCCAATGTGAGGGATGGGTGGGGCTTCCTCCCAGTCAAGCAACTAACGATTGTTGGTTCATATATATATATATATATATATATATATATATATATATATATATATATATATATATATATATATATATATATATATATATAGATAGATAGATAGATAGATAGATTATATTCAATAAGATATAGGCGGTAGGTTTTTGAATATGAATTTGTATTGTTTGTAAAAGTGATATTCATTGTAAAATTGTTCTGAAGATGGTTTATAAATAAAGCGATACGTTAACAAAATAATAAAAAGTAATAATTTATTACTAATTTACCGAAAATCTCAAAAAGCAAATATATATATATATATATATATATATATATATATATATATATATATATATATATATATATATATATATATATATATATATATATATATATATATAAATATATATATATATAAATATATATATATATATATATATTTATATGTATATATATGTATATATATATATATATATATATATATATATATATATATATATATATATATATATATATATATATATGTATATATATATATATATATATATATATATATATATATATATATATATATATATATATATATATATGTATATATATATATATATATATATATATATATATATATATATATATATATATATATATATATATATATATATATATATACACCACGGGCGTAGCCAGGATTTAGTTTTGGGGGGGGGTTTAGTTTGAAGTAAATAAAACAACAAAAATATACTACTCGACAAGAGATGGCGTTACTGTGCGCAACGTACACTAGTTCGGATATATATTCAATTTAAATGTAATAATTTAACTCTCTTCACTCCTCGTATTTTTTCGGTATAATATTAGGTAATATTTGGCTTATTTCGGGGGGGTTTGAACTCCTAAAACCCGCCCTTCGGCTACGGCCGTGATATATACACAGGGTGCGTCAATCACTCGAAATGTTACCAACTTAACGCTGCTGCAGTTTCCGAACAGCTGATCATAGCGCTCTTAAAATATGACAGACTTTAGTTTATAATATTGTTTACGAGTGTACCAAAGCATATCGTTCTATGTCCTAATTGAAAAGAAATATTCGTTATGGAATTCAAACATAATATTGTGATTGCTTTGTATTTGGTTGGAAAATCACAACCTGCTATTGTTAGTGAGCTACAGCATTTACGGGTTAATAAAATGTTTGTGTATCGTTACTATTAAACGTTACAATGATACTGGTAGTATCGCAAAACGGTTATCGCTTTGAAAGCTAAGGCCACGAATTGAAAGAAATCTACATCAGAGTGCAGCAAAATTGACTAAACAGCTGAACGTGTCCAATACATGCGTAGGCCGCATACTGAAATAAAAAAAAGAAAGTTGAAGCCTTACAAGATACAAAAAGTGTAAGATTTAACATCAGCACAAAAGGCAACAAGACTTCAAAGATCAAGAACAATGAAAAGCATACACGCAAGTAGAGAACTAGAAAATTTGGCGTTTTCTGATGAGAAAATGCTGACTGTTCAGCGATGCGTAAGCAAACAAAAGGATCGTGCATGGTTGCAAGGTAAGTCCAGCGACAAGTTGAACAACTGAGTGGCCATGCGTAAACAAGTACCTGCTTCTGTGATGGTTTGGTCTGCTGTAACTGCAGATGGTCGCTCTCCGCTCATTTTCAACTATCACGGCGTTAAGGTGAACCAGCAAGTGTACCAACATCCCATAAAACTAATCTGACATTAGAATATTTTTACAAAATCACGTCCCACAGTTAATTTTTTCCCAACAATGGCCTCCATACTCAGCAGACTTCCAATGGACTTCTCCATATGGTCCATTTTGGAGGCTAATTGTCAACTAAAAAATATGAGAGTTTGAAACCACTGAAGTCAGCGCTTCGTTGGGAATGACAACGAATTTCACAGACTCGCATTCGTGAAGCGTGCGATGTATTTCATAGGAAGACTTCATGCCATCATCCGTGCCAAAGGTGGTCATATTGAACAGGAAGATATTTTTCATGAATTTAATATTTTTTCAACATTGTCTAAAAACATTAAACAAAAATATTCAAAATCGACCAAACTACAACATTTTTAATTGGTAACATTTCGAGTGACGGACCCTGTATATATAGGAATATTAGTTTATTAACTATTATTAAACTATTTTTTTTTATGTGGATTACGTATCCAATTCACTTTTCAGTTCCACTAACGATTTGTTGAAGAAAATTATCTCTTTCTAACCTGGACAAAAGTGAACTGCAGATGGTTTAGTTTATCAATATACTGAACTAAAATATAGGTTATGTTATATTGAGTTAAATTTTTGTAGTAGCAATTCGAAAAAAACGACAATATTAAATGATAATCAAAGGGACCTGCTATTGCAGAAGACAAATTAAACCAACTTGAAAAATCGAACATTTACGAAATTATTTGTCAAGATTGTGACTAGAAATTTATAAAGAATATTTTGTGCACAGGTAAATAATTTAGCGTTTGATATATTTTTGAACTTTGACATTTTTTAAAAATTTGTTACCTTCAAATTTTCTTTTAAGCTAACAATTTTAGGTTTTTCATTATTTTTTAATGGTATTAGGTGCAAAAAAAAAATCGTTAATTTATCATTCAATTATGTAATTATATATACTATGTAAATTATCAGAATCTTTTTATTACTAAAAAAAGTAACTTACTTTCAACTTTATAAAGTAAATTATTTTTAATTCCGAAAATAAGTTAGCTTAAAAAAAAATCTAAAGTGAAAAAATTTATAAAATATGTCAAAAAATGTTAATAGCCAAAAATATGTCCATACATACGTATCGATGTAAACTTGAACTGGAATTTCATAGCGTTATAAAAGTATCCTATGTCGTATTCCACGACATAATCGACTTCTAAGCATAATTTCATTAAAATCCAAACACGTTCACATTTATATTAGTAGGATTGTCAAGTATTGCATTTTTATTTTGTTCCTTTTACGTTAAGTTTGCTTGTGAAAAGGATTGTTACCATTAGCAGAAAACTCTTTTCGATTAGTATTTAATAAGGCAACTGTAAATGGATATTGCAGAAATCGAAGATAAAAATGGAATGTTCACCATCCATTGATAATTATTTTCTAATTAATCCTAATCACATTTGTACGGATTTATTGAAAATTACACGGATTTAATGTAATTGCTATTCTGATCGAATTTACTGTTTTATGGAGATAATTGATACAAATCGTGTCACATGTTGGTCCAACGATTGGCGTTATAATTATATATTAAGTCAATTTTGAATGATAAACCTAATTACGCAGTAGAAATATGGAAAAATAATTATTCTAATATGATGAAAACACTGGCAATTTATCTGTTATGTTTCCCACTATGTATTATTTAAATGGTGCTAATGAAGTATTGCTACGATATTACATTTTCAGAACAAATATAACTGACAGCGAAATATGACGTTAGGTCGTTAAATAATTATAAATATATAATATATTAACTACGAAAAAAGTAATACAATTCTTAATCTTCCACACTTTCTATACCCTTTCCCCATTTTTCAGGTAACTGTCGAATTATAGATAAAAAAAAAACTTTTTTGTTGGTTCTGATGTGAAAGTTATTGATGATTTTCTCGACTTCCTCTAGACGTGTGAAGAGGCTATCAGTCAGATGATGTTACAATGATCGAAAGAGATGAAAATCCGAAGGGGTAAAATTGCCGAGTCTAACTTGGTAATCACTTCCAAAGTTTTTTCCTGCCACATATAACCATGCATGCAAATGATCTCCTTTATTTCCTTTCCAGTATAAGGCTTTTTTTCGTCCAGAGCGTCGATGGAGGGTTTTAGACGAATCGGTGCTGTGTGATTGCGGACATGAACAGACTACCGCTATCCCAAACGCGCCAGACGTGGCAAGCTTCTGGTCTAAAATGTTATTTTTATAAATTTTAATATATATATATATATATATATATATATATATATATATATATATATATATATATATATATATATATATATATATATTAAAATATATATATATATATATATATATATATATATATATATTAAAATATATATATATATATATATATATATATATATATATATATATATATATATATATATATATATATATATTCGACTAAATACTAAAGATTGATTCAAAATTTATGGTTCGTCACTGGAGATATTTCGACTGACTATGAGCTGGAACCGTTTTCATTTACTTTTGTGGTGTCTAAGGTTTGACGATAAAGACTCACGTGTTTTTCGTGTTACCGTAGACAAACTGGCTCCCATTAGAGGGTTGTTTGAAGAAATTGTAGCAGCGTTCAACAAATACTACAGTTTGTAACAATCGACGAAAAGCTAGAAGCCTTCAGAGGTCGTTGTAGCTTTAGGTCATATATTCCGTCGAAATCCAATAAGTACGGCATAAAATTAAAGAAACAAAAACAAAATAGGGTTCCAAACTTTAGGACTGTCAGACCGTGCGCTGGTTGAGGTGTTACAAAATTTGGCTCAGATATACGAAGGTTAAATACTATATATTTAACCTTCGTATATTATACTATATACTTCGTACTATATATTAATAAGATGTTTCGCGTATGTTGAGTCAATTTTATTATTAAGATAAGCTGCGCTTGTGTCCTGCGATTCTGTGTTTAAATGATCTACCTGTTTGTCCTATATAAAGTTTATTGCTCGAACCACAATTTATTTGGTAGACGCCTGATTTATTGTCTTTCCCATTTTTTGTTTATAGTTTTTTTTTAATCTTTCCTATAGAATTGTTGGTTTTAAAGGCTACATTTATATTAATGCTGTTGAGATATTTTTTAAGTTTTTCAGATATATGTCCAAAATAAGAAAGAGTTTTAAATCCAAATTCTTTAATTTTAATCCTAGGGTAGGTTTCCGAAAGCGCTTTATTTTTCTGTTTTTTTTTTGAGACTGTTTATCAACTATTGAAACTGGATAGCCGTTGTTAACCGAAATTTGTTTAATTAAATTTAATACTGTATTGTATTTATCTGGATTTAGAGGAACATTGATTAAACGATGAATCATGTTACTGTAGGCTGCCCGTTTATGTTGTTGTGGTTGGTTGGATGTTTTAGGAATCGCGATATCAGTGTGAGAAGTTTAATGGAAAATCGAAAAGGAGTGCTAATACGAATTTTTAGAAATTTGTAGGTCCAAAAATTTATTGAACTGTTGGTCTCCACTTCGGTTGTAAATATGATATTTTTTGGATGGAATTTGGATATAATAACAAAGCATCAAACTGTCTCTTAGTAGCCGTGAAGCATGTCGAAGTGCCATCAACATATCTACTAATTTTGTTTTGCAAAATTGTCTCCTCAATATTGTTCATAAAAATTTCTGCAAGTAAAGGGCTTAGTGGGCTGTCCATAATTAAGCCTTTTTTACTGTTGTAAATCGTGATTAAGACACTTTCTTAACAAGCTCATTATATCTGCTGTAACTACCGGGTTCACTTTGTTGTTAATTAATAAATTCGCCACTATGATGATCGTGTCTTCTGGAGGCATGCTTGGAAATAAATTTTGGAAACAGGGAATCAAAAGATACAAGTTAATTTACCGGTATCTCTAAATTTTAAATGTTATTAATGTTATGTTTTAGAGAAAAATATAAGTGACAATTTGACTACTTTGTTTTATTTATACAATTTACTTCACTGTATAAAAAGTGTAAGCTTGGAGGTCATTTCTCAAAATATATACCATTTTTAATCACCTCAATCCATTTTGAGTCAGTAAATATGTTCCTCTTCGGTAGTCCTGATGAGTCTGCTCATAACACGTCATCAGGAGACCGGGGACGACCTGATCTTCCCTAATCTTCAAGACCCATCTAGGATCTTTTTAAATCAGTGCTGCGTAGTTCAGATTGATACGGTACCTTCCCCTTTTACCTTGCAAATCTCAGTAGCGGGATCAGATGCTTTATAGTATTTTTTTTAAATAATATCTTACAATTGCCTTAATTTCTGCCCTAAACACTGAAGAAGGAATGTTTATTGTCGAAGCAAAAACTTGAAATCGGATTAAAATACAGAATGTGTTTAAAATGATTAAAATACACAAAGTGATTAAACACATTTTATAATCATTTATTTATAAACAAAGAAAAAAAGCAAATACTTTTGTTACACCCTATTATATTAATTCAAAAAGACAATAAATTACCGTTTTTAGCTTCAATATAATATAAAAACATGCGACCCTGTCTCTTAACGTTCAGAACGAGGCGAAAGGGGAAGACAGTGCAATAACGCCCCATTTTAACGTCCATAAATCCCCATTTTGCGTATACATTGTCGGAAATAGGGTGTAATCTTGTCGTAGTTATTTTATGTTGTTTATCGCCATGTTTTTATTTTTATATTTTTGTCTATGCAGACGAAAGTCAGTTCAGAAAGCAATATACCTTACAGTAGTTTTTGTTGCGCTCTTGGTATATAAATTTCTACGGATTAGAAAACAAACATCGTAAAAGAAGCAAACATCTTTTTATACAGAGCCTGCATTTAATCCTATGATCCACGTGACTATTTATTTTCACTTACCTAAACTTAGGAATTTTCATTTTATGTTGAATTATTTAAAGGTCACATCATTTGTCACCAAAAATATTATTAAAATTTCCCCTAGATCTGTCATTGAGATTTGTTTGCCGGTGTTGTGCATAATGTGTTAAAATATGTTGTTCATGTGCAACAAAAAACATTTTAAAAGCACCTCTTAAAAGAATTTGATTATTTAGAATAAATGATTTTCGTTGTTTGCATTTCATCAACAATATTTTCCAAAAAGTACAATCATGATGCGCAGAAGCCTTGCATAACATCTACACACGTGACGAATTTTGGATCTATGCGTATGAGCTTATAGAAAAAAAAATAGAAATTAAATAGCAGTCGACTGTATAGGTCTTTCAAAATAAGCTAAACCCAACAAAAGTTGTTTGCGCAGGAAGCACTTTGAATCAAATGGTCGCCTGTTTTTTTTTTTTGGACATGAGGCTACAGTGCCACTAGAGAATCGAATCGAAAAAAAATTAAAAAATAATAATCATTTTCAATGATCTACATTTGTTTTGATTTATTTTTCCGGATACATAAATAGCAAACCTCGTATTAGAGCTAACTAAAAAAGTTAAGATTATTTATAAAACCAATAAGCATATGTCGGAGTATAAGAAACTTAGTGAGTATGATACATGTATTCTTTTTTTTTTTATTTTAGACAAATAGATATATTATTTGTCTTTAAAGATATGACTTATTATTGGGCTTGAGCCCAACTGATGACGGCTTAAGGCCAGAAACCGGTCTTGGGAGATGCTTGCTGGCGCTCTGGATGGCGCATGGGAGAATGGCAAAGCATGACGTGGAGGACGGGTGAACTTCCTTAGCTTTTTAATACTTTTCTCCACGGGCCCAGTTCACAATTTTTCGATCATGCCTCGTACTTGCCCGAGGTTGGACGGGTCCCGAACGGTTTCGCACAGTTTGACTGCAGCGACCGTTTACAGGTGGATGGCGTGGCTGCATGTGATTGCAGCCTCCATTCGACATGGCTAATTTAAATGGTCATGGCTTTAGTCGTTCCTTCATCCGCTCTTCAGATGTCTGGCTTGAGCCCAACTGATGACGGCTTAAGGCCAGAAACCGGTCTTGGGAGACGTTTGCTGGCGCTCTGGATGGCGGATGGGGGAATGGCAAATCACGACGTGAAGGACGGGTGAACTTCCTTAGCTTTTTAATACTTTTCTCCACGGGCCCAGTTCACAATATATAGATATATATATATATATATATATATATATATATATATATATATATATATATATATATATATATATATATATATATATATATATATATATATATATATATATTTCCACAAATTAAATTTAAAAAGTTAAAGTATAAAATAATTTTAAAGTATAGTGCCTAGCAACATTATCAGTAACATTAAATTTAAATTATGAAAAGTGCGTATATTTTTAAATCTACTCACATCGGTAATATTTTCATCTCAGTAGCCATTTAACCTCTGTATTTTTGTTGTTTGTTCAATTAAAAAAGTTAGTAAATAAAACTTGGAAGATGTCATCGTCAAAACGATCGTGTTTAAACGACTTGAACACATTTTTGTTACGTTTTTGGTGAGTATACGATGAAAAAGTTTCGAAAACCTATATCTGAATATGTGCAAAATGCGTATTGCGCTTACTTTAACTTCAAACACGTTGAAAATCAAACACGTTGATAAACCATGAATTCCAAATAATGTTTGCAAAATGTGTAGTGAACATTTAAGGCAATGCACGAATCATAAAATAAAATAATTCAATTGAAATGTGGTGTGCCTATGAGTTGTTGGGAACCAAAAAATCACTACAATGACTATTATTTTTGCTTAGTCAAGGTAGATGGTACTAATAGAAAAAAAATGACTTATCCCGATCTGTTATCTGCTAAAGACCTGCTTCTTAATCAGAAGGCGTTCGTGTTCCAACTTTTCGTGGCCTGTTTGATCTTTTAGATACAGAATGTAGTACATCCGAAGATAGGCAAGCTTGTACTAGCGAAGCAAGTAATAATTTTGAAGCTACGTCGTCAAAACCCCTACTTTTTATTCAAGACTAAAGCGTCTTGAGTAAAAAGTAGTGATCTTATCAGAGACCTCGACCTTTTAAAAGAAAGATCAGAACTGTTGGCATCCGACTAAGAGTGGAATTTACTTTCTCCAGGTACTAAAATTAGATCTCATGGTAATGGAGAAAAATAACTGCTTCCGTTTTTTATGCTCAGAAAATGATGATGTTTTTCGTAATGATATCGGAGGTCTTTTATCAAAAATAGATTTCTTGAACTACCAGCCAAATGAATGGAGACTTTTTATACAGTTCCATGTGGGGATTGAAATGTATTTTGCTACATAATGGCAATAAGCATGGTGCTGTTCCCATTGCTCATTACAGTAAATTAAAGGGGTATGAAACCATATCTCTTGTATTGTAAAAATTTAAGTACCATGATCATAAGTGGATCATATACAGTAATTTAAAAATGGAAAACTTTTAATTGGGTCAACAAAGTGGCTTCACGAAACTTCCATGTTTTCTCTGTTTGTGGGATAGCAGAGCTAAAAGCTAATATTGAAATAAAACAAACTGGCCTGAAAGAAAAGCTTAAGCAGTAGGGAAACAAAATATTATAAATACAGTTAGTTACTAGAGAGAAATTAATTTTGCCTCCATTGCACATAAAATTGGGACTAATAAAACAGTATATCAAATCATTGGATAAAAATGGTTCCTGTTTTAATTATATATTGAAGAAATTTCCTGTTCTTTCCACGCTTTCTCCATATTCAATGATGTAACAAAAGGTAAAAAAGATGAAATAATCGTATTTTTCGACACTTATCATCTCGAAAACTACACGTACATTTAAAAAAATGTATGTACTGTTAGAACCAGCATAACAAGCATATTCAAAAACAGTTTTAGTCTTTTCGCCACCAAATCCACTGTAGACCTATGTAATCAATTCTATAATTTTTAGGGCTCTTAGAGTTGCACTCATTTCTTCTGTATCGACGCTTTTCAAAAATTCACAAATGTTAACGAGGGGTCTATTATATTCTACAGTATATTTAATTACTGTTTTTAAGCACCGCAGATGTTATGTATATTAGAAAAAATTATAAAATGTAATTCGTTTGACAGTAGGGTGTATTTCTCCAAAATAATCTTTCGGTATTACGTTCTATATTTTTGTTTACAAAACACGATGTAGTACATTTTTCACCGAATTCCTTTTCAGTTTCCTTTTCGATATTCGGTAGCATTGAGCACAATCAATTTTTATTAACCACATGAAACAAACGCAAAAGGAACGAAAAAACATTGGAAAAAACTTTTTCAATTTATTTCCGTGGCTTCATTTTAAAATTCGGGAAAGGGGAGAACTCATTTAAAATAGCAAGTTAAAAAACGACAACAACGCATTCCACGCCGAGAAAACTAACTTATTGGAAATTGGGCAACGGAATCAGAATATTTATATTCCTATTATGCGTTTAAAAGTGGGGGCGTGAAATACACAACTAAAACGAAACCGACCTCAACCTATAAGGAAAAATAAAAAAGGGGTTTTTCTCCTAGTTTCCCGGTTTACGACGAAATAAACTTGTTTTTCTCCGGAACGAAGACGATCGATTCCTTTTATTCAAACATTGGCAGATTTGAAAGTTAAATTTTTGATATAAAAAGAATTGAAATCAGTTGTTTTAATGATTTTTTGTTGTCAATTATCATTGTTTTAAAGGTATTTATTTGGGATTTTAAGAGAGGGAACAACGTGTCTGATAAAAAAGGAACTATCGAAGCAATACGTCACCAAGAATATATCAGCTCAAGAATACTAAGAACAGACCTAGACAAACAAGAAAATGAAACGCTAAATTTAATCATATGCTATGCGCCTGATGAGGGTACCAGAAAAATTGAAATAGTAGAATTCTGGAATATACTACAAAACACTATCAAAGAATTCGCAGGAATACTTGTTATAACCGGTAACATGAATGCTAGAGTGGGAAGAAATATAGAAATATGGGGCGAGGTAATAAGACCTTATGGAGAAGAAACGCTGAACAAAAACGGAAGGATATTACAAGAATTTTGCCTTGACAATAATTTAATAGTCGCAAATGGTCAGTTCCCACATAAATACATGTACAGAATAACAAGGGAAGTATCATCTAGAGGGGAAAATCAATAATAGATTATACCATAGTGAGAAAAACTGAGCGGAAAGAAATTAACGATGTAAGACTACGGAGAGGGTATGAAATTGATAGTGACCACTATTCGCTGGAAACGACAATTAAAATCAGGAATCAGGGAGTGGAGCACCCAACTGGACAAAGAAATGCTTGCATGGAAATAATCAAGTCATACAAATTGAGACAAAAGGATATAAGGAAGAAATATCAGGGACTATTAGAGAGGGAATGTGGCCGAAATGAGGAGATAGGTGAAGATATTGAACTGGAATGGTAGAAACTGAAAAGTTGCATAATCATGTCAGCAAGAAAAGCTTGTGGATATTACAGAAAGAGTGGAAATTACAAAGGTACATCTTGGTGAAGCGAGAATGTGAAGAACGAGATTAAGAAGAAGAAGATTTTATGGAAGAAGTACGTAGTAATAAAATACTGGAAAACCGTGAAAAATACAAAGAGCAGAAAAATATTGGGAAGGTTATAGCCAAGGAAGCGAAAAGGGTGAAATTTAATAACTGAAGAAAAACTAACAGAAACTATAGAAAAACTTAAATTGGGAAAAGCACCTGGGGCGACGAAATCACTCCGCAAAAGCTGAAATACATGGGACCACATGCAAGAAATGCACTTTTGAAACGGTTTAACTTGCATGGAAAAACAAAAAAGTTCCAAAAGAATGGACTAATGCCTTGATCATACCAATACACAAGAAAGGAAACAAAAGAGAATGCACGAACTACAGAGGTATGTCATTACTATGTATAAAAGCAAAAATGTACGAAACTATATTAGAGAGAAGATTGAGAGTGGAAATCGACAATACACTACTAGACGAGCAAAGCGGATTCAGGATAAACCATTCTGTACAGGACCATTTTTTCACCCTTCAACAGATAGTACAAAAAGCCAGAGAGAAGAACCGAACAGTATATTTATGCTTCAAAGACACGGAAAAAGCTTTTGATTCTTTGATTAATTAATAAGAGAAACCATCTGGAACAGCTTAGAGAAGAAAAATATAAACACTTATCGCAGCCACTAAAAGCATGTACCAAAACACAACAAACCAAATTTGATCCCACACATCTCTCTCTCTGTGAGAGATCACAATCTCTCACAGAATATCTGCTTCTTTCACCGCAATGGAAGGAGTGAGACAAGGAGGAAGTCTGAGTCCACTACTGTTTATAAACACAATAGATGAAATAATCAAAATATATAAGAATACATTTAAGAAATACAACGTGGAATTGACAAAAATAAAATCAGTTGATGCAGAAATGTGTATGTTTGCGGCCAATATAGTTCTCACGATAGAATCTGAGGAAAAATTAAAATTCAACATAGGAGTATGGAACGAAGCAGCTGAATAGTTTGAACTGCATATCAACGTAAATAAGACACAGATCATGATATTGACAAATAACCAAGCCAAACTAACCAAACCCAAATAACCAGCCCAATAGCAGAGGTTTCTTAAACAACAAACAAATGTACAAAAAAATGAAATTAACAATATATAAAACGATATATATATATATATATATCCCCTACTAACATGTGGATGCGAAAATTGGGTCTTGAATGAACGGCAAAAGAGTAGAGTTCAAGCAGCAGAAATGAGATATCTTCATAATGTACAGGGAATAAAAATAATACAGGGACAACATGGAAATACCAGCACTCATATCAAAAATAGAAGAGCAAAAACTGAGATGGTTCGGTTATCTAAATAGAATGGATCAAGACAGACAAACCAAGAAAGTTTGCGAAGCTAGAGCGATGGGAAATAACAAAAGAGGAAGGCCGTGCAAGACATACAACAAGGATATCACAGAAACAATCCAAAGAAGAGGCACAACATGGCAGGAAGCAGTTAACCTGCCCAAGGACTGCAAATTATGGATAAACTTCATTAACACATGAAATGGTAATTTCACGACGACACCTCCGGGTATTAAGAGGAAGGATTAAGTAAGTAAGTAAATTATGAAATTATATTTATTCACTATACGAGGGTTGCTAGTTATGTATACGGAATTGGCAACAATTGTTGGTAGGCGCCATTTGACATATACATCGCAAAGTTTGAAATTGTTGACTGTGTATGTACTCAGAATGTTTGGTCACACGGAAGCTTTTTATATTGTTTAGTGTCTAGGAAATTTCATCGCAGTCAAAAAATGGAATTAACTAGTGAGAATTTTCCTGAGATAATTTACTACAATTTTTGAAGTGGATTATTTCAACAACAGTGCATCGATCAACTCTCTTCGACTTTTGACAATGAAGCACCATCTAAAACCACTGTATATTTGATTTAGTAAATTCAATCGTAGCCGTCGTTTGCTCACGGACAAATTTAAAGAATGTCGTCTAAAACTTATTGTTGTGCCAGAAAACATCGATACTGTGCGCGAACTAATAAAGTAAAATCGTCATGTGACATACTGTGAGATTGAGGCATCCTCGGGCATTAATATGACAAGCATACACAAGATTTTACGTGAGCATTTAGACAAAGAAATACTCAAAAAGTACAATCGTTTGGCATCCAACAATTTCTTTTTGTTCCGGTCCGTGAAGAATAATCGTGGTCAACGATTTTCGATGCCAGAAGAAGCGGTTAATGCGTTCAAAATGCATGTTTTGGAGATACCTCAATCGAAGTGCTATAAAAATGGTTCAAACGTATACAAAAGTGTATCGATCATCGCGAGGAATATTTTGAAAAAGAATAAAAGCATTTTTGAAGGATAAACATTTGTTTTTATTTATTATTCTAGATACATAAATAACAACCATCGTTTAATATATCGGGTTGTTTAGAGAGAAGGGCAAATAGTTTATCGATTTGTCTGTTGCTTTGTGATAGTTGATTTTTAAATTCAATAAAATATTTTTTTTAATTAGTTATTTATCACTTATATTAAATGATAGATAACAAAGTAAAAAAATGTTTTATTCAATATTTATTTAGTCTACTTTATAATTACCATTTTTATTTGCAACTTTTTGTCAACGTAGTGTTAGGTCATTTCCTTCCGTTTTAAAATATTTCCTATTTAAACAATTTTGGAGGGAGCAGAATAGATGGTAGTCCGAGGGTTCTATGTTCAGTGAGTAAGGTAGATGGAACAAATTGTCCCAATTGAAGCTCAACAATTTTTGCTAGGCCCTGATTAAAACGCGTGGTCGTGCATAGTCATGACGAAACTCGACGTTTGCTAATTTTGACTGGTATTCTTCAATTGCTACCTTCAGTCGATCTAACTGTGAACAGTAAAGGCCAGTGTTAATGGTTTGGTTTGGTGGTGGAATAATCTCAAAGTGGATGGATCTCCTCCAATCCTTGCAAATGCAAAGCATAATTTTTTTTCGACTGAAGGCCGTCTTTCGCAGTATTTAAAATTCTCTGACCCTGGCAACATCAATGATTTTTTTCGTTGCTCGTAGTTCTATATGAACCACTTCAAAAATCACGTGATATCTGCCTCAAAATGGAGCTTCAGATTTTTTCAGCAATAGAACGCAGGAAGAGATTCCGTCCAGCAAATTTCGCTCCCTAAGTTCGCGAGGGACCCGCACAATGTATCGGCAGAAGTACCCATTTTTCTTCAGATTATTAAAAATTGCCGATTTGCCAATATTTGACTTATCTGCTATCTCACGGACGATGGTGCGTGCATCTTCGACTATTATGGCCCTTATTTCAAAGACATCAGTGCTTGAAGGACGGCCAGCAATGGCGGTCTTCAAGGTCAACATTCCCGCCCCTAAATGGACCAACCACTTTTTCACCAAAGTGACCCCAATGGCACTCTCTCCGATAACGGCGCAAATCTTGTTTTTTGTTTGGATAGCGTTTTTGCCCTTTTTAATATATCGCCTAAATACGTTGTAAATACGACAGGAACTAATTATATGAGAATCAGCATTACTAATTCAATACAGATTTTTGTTTAATCATACATTAAAAGAGCAACTAATCCCTACGAACTTGCCGGAAAACGCGATATATTTAGGCCTCAGCATGGTTGGTGGTCAAATGGTCTTGGAAACAGTCTGGGGTGACCTCAGGACGTAATAAAATTCTGAGAAAAATCCACAGCTGAACAACAAATCTTACACAACACAGAGCACCAACCCAAAACACAGTGCACCCAAAACACACCACAAAAACACAGCGCACCAACAAATCTTACTTCCTCGTCTTCGTCGTGTGCCCTGGAACAGCGTCCTGCAGTACGTATATTAGGGTGTGCTCGACTCGGCTAAGGATAAGGGTAAACCCCTGGTGCCTAAAAGTCGGAACTCGTCGGCTAAGGGTATGGGTCTAGCAATGAAAATTACGAAATCTGCTAATGTTCTCTATACATGCATCAACAGATAAAACAGAGGAAGAGAAGGAAGAATTTTATACGCTGTTGAAAAGCGAAATAGACAAGACTCCTAGAAATTTCATTAAAATCCCTGAATACCTCGATAGTAGGCAATTGTAGTTTACATTATACAAATGCCAATGGGAAAATGACACCATCATGTGAATGATGCAAGAATGATTTTAATATTGAAACGTAAATATAGGGTGATTTCTTTAGTGCGTCCGAACTTTAAATTCAAATAAAACAATAATCAAATTAACTGCCTTGAAATTATTTATTTTACGAGGGTTGATCAATAAGCACCCGTGTTTGAAATAAAGACGTAATTTTTTTCACAAATTTATTTTTATTTTTTCAACGTAGTCTCCTGTTAGGTCTATACACTTTTCCAAGCGTTTCTCCGACTTTTTTTAAGCCGTCTAAAAAATGCGATTTTTCAAACACTCCAAAATACGCTTCTGTTTCGGCGATAACCTCTTCATTTGAGCTGAATTTTTTTCCTATGAGCCATGTTTTCTAGTTAGGAAACAGAAAAAAGTCGCTGGGTGCTAGGTCAGGCGAGTAAGGTGGGTGCGGAAGCAATTCGTAGCCCAGTTCGTGCAATTTGGCCGTGACAATTAAAGATGAATGTGCCGGTGCGTCATCGTGATGGAGGAATACTTTTTTCTTAGCCAAATGTGGCCGTGTCTCCGTCAATTTCTTATCTCTTCGATTTCGATCCGTCCAACAACTCATTGTAGTACTGCCCTGAGGCATCCATGAGGATTATTCCTTTAGAATCCCAAAAAATAGTGGCCATAACCTTTCCGGCTGGTGGAACAGTTTTTGCCTTCTTCGGGGCAGATTCACCCGGAAAATGCATTGGTTTGACTGCCTCTTGGTCTCTGGCGTGTAATAATGTTTCTAGGTTTAATCAGCGGTGACGACTCGACGTAAAAAGTCCTACGGATTTCGCTTAAAACGGCCCAAACACTGCTTTGACATTGTTAGTGGTACCCGCTGTTGTCCACCGTGAGCAATCCGACACTTTCCTTACACCTATTTTATCAAAATTAAAATTTTGATTGCCGTTCCGTACGAGATACCTACGGCCTCAGCTACTTCGCGCACTTTGGTTCAGCGATCAGCGAGAATCATGTCACAGCATTCAACTTCACTTTTATTTCTTCGCATGTTTTTTCATCCAAAAATAAAAAACGAATTACGGATCGATGTTGTTCTTTTTACATTTTATCGAGAAATATAAAACACGAATGATACAACTGGCCGTAAAAAAAAACTAACTTATGAATTTATCTGAAATTCAGCATGAGGTTGTTTACAATTTTTGAACAACAATTTCAGACAAATTTCCGGCGCGGCTACCTCTGATAAAGCGCATTCTGTCAATTCAATTTCCGATCTCTTTTTTAAGCAATTGGGGTCTTATGTCCGCAATTGTCCGAGTTATGTTGACTTCCAAGGCGTCAATAGTATCTAGTTTATTGGCATGGACCAAAGAATTAACATAACTTCAAAGAAAATAAGATAACATTTGAAAGGAACTGTTACATTATCTCCTCTTTGTTTTTGCTTAACCAAGTCTCATTTCTATTTTATTTTCGTTATCCACTTTCAGTTACCTAGTGGTAACCCCTGGTATCGAGTCGAAGTACGACACGATTAGTACGACCAGTTTCCTTTCAGTATTTTCACTATTTTTTGTTCTCGTCCACAGAGGACAGCACAGTGGGTAGGCGTGGCTTTTCGTTTCATGCTGGTGATGTAGACGGGAGCCTCGATGAATGATTGAGTCTATGACAGTGGAGCTTGACGTAACAGTTAGAGTTATTTTCGAGTATCTGCCAACACTACCGTAAACATCTTGCTAATCCTGTGTCTTTTCGACGTCTCAGTAGAACACAAAAGAATACAACCAGCGTCGGGTTATAACCGTTAGCCGATTTTCGCATGGACCTCGTGGTTTCAACGCCCCACACTATTGTAAACTAGTCGTGCCCCGTTGAAACCTCCGCTACTTAATAGCCAACACTTCTGCAGTAGTAAGGCTGATAACTTTGTCCAAATATAAGTCGTTATTAAATTAGTTGGCGCCCTTATCGTTTGTTTGATTTTTCCTGAACTCGTAACCACGACAAAATAACGCCTACGAACGAAGAGCACCGGAGCAGCTATTAAGGTGCAACAAAACGTTACAATATTTTTTTCCGTATTTGGATATACGATTTAAAATATACGATGATCTAAAACTGAAAAAATATCTGTTCTTATGTAAATAAAGAATTACTGAGTAAAAACAAAAAAACCAAACGGAGACAAATTTCTCGGTGATTATTTTTTGTAATAAATTTGCTTAACGAACAAAATTTTTAAAAATATAAAAATGTTCTAAAAAAATATACAAACTTTTAACGTTAACGTTTCGGGAAGTATTCTCCTCCCGTTATCAAAATTAATCTAAAAATAAAGTATATTAATTTCTATAAATTATGAAAATATAGAAAGTAAATATTGTTGCAAAAGCAAAAGGAAAGTTCCCCCTGAATTTTTACGACCTAAAACTAGACAAAAAGGTTCAACATTGTACGGCTTTACAAAAGACATAACGCTAATTTCCCATGTACCTAGGAAAGGCAAAGCTGTTATATTAGCTTCCTCGATGCATCATAGCGAGGGTATTGATATTGAGTCAGGGAAGCTGGAAATAATACAATTCTATAATTCCAAAAAAGGCGGAGTAGATGAAATAGGCAAACAGTGTTTAATATGCACTAGCAACCGCCGATCAAGACGTTGGTCTATGACACTTTTTCGTAGAATTTTAGACATAATTGCAGTCAATGCGCATATTTTACATGATATGTTGTGTGTTTATACAACAATTAGCTCGACAACTACTATTAGAGCACGTGATGAGAAGGATGTTCGACTTACGCTTGTCTCGAGAGCATCGTATGAGTTTAGTCACAATACTCGGTTATGAGAACCCAGATAGACTTTAAAGTCAAGCCAACGAAGAAAAAAACAAGAAAAATATGAGCATATTATCCACCTAAAGTAAATAGAAAATCACATATCAGTGTTATTCTTACAAAAATCGTGTTTTTTTTACAGTGCGCTAAACAAATGTGCCCTGATTGTGCGTAATTTTCTAGTTGGACATTTTTTTTATTTTAAGCATTCCAGATATCTATATATATATATATATATATATATATATATATATATATATATATATATATATATATATATATATATACACAAAATTCACCTTGATGATCTTGAAGTGGGAATTAATATAGAACGAGGTGTACGGCAGGGTGACGCAATATCGCCTATTCTTTTCTCGGCTGGCCTTGAAGAAGTATTCCGTAAACTGGATTGGGAACAAGATGGGGTAAAGATCAATGGTGCAAACTTGAACCATCTTAGATTTGCAGATGATATTATTCTCATTTCACAAGACCCAGAGGAGCTGCAAAGACGCATACAAGAACTGCAAAGGGCTGGCGAACCATTTGGCTTGAAAATAAACCTGAAAAAGAGTCAGGTTATGTTCAATAACTTCGCTCAGGACAGAAGAATTTCAGTTTTAGGAAGGGATTTAGAGATTGTGGACAGCTTTGTATATTTTGGGCAGAGGATTTCCATGGAGGGGAATACCGCCCGGGAGGTGGAACGGCGTGTTAAATGTGGCTGGCAGGCGGTTGGTAGGCTCAACATAGTGTTTAAGAGCAGACTCCCACTTTGCCTGAAAAGAAAAGTATTCGATCAGTGCGTTCTACCCGTTATGACATACGGAAGTGAAACCTGGACACTCACATCGCAATCAATTCAAAAACTTCGGGTGGCACAGAGGGGAATGGAAAGATGTATGCTTGGCATTACAAGACGAGACAGAAAGTCCTGCGCATGGATCAGGGAACAAACAAAAGTCTGTGACATCATTGGAAGAGTAAAACAGTTGAAATGGAGATGGGCAGGCCATATAGCCGCGGCGATGGGACGACAGATGGACCAAGGCAATCCTGGAGTGGATACCGCTTGATCGCAAACGTCCGCGAAGAAGACCGAAAGCACGATGGACTGATGACATCGTTAAGTATATTGGACCCGAGTGGCAGAGGAAAGCCCAGGACCGTGAAGGTTGGAAGCATGCTGAAGAGGCCTTCATCCTGCAGTGGATCGATACGGGCTGATGATGATGATGATGATGATATATATATATATATATATATATATATATATATATATATATATATATATATATATATATATATATATATATATATTTTTTTTTTAACAGATATAACCCTGAAGTTTAAGCAAAACTATTTTTCGTGGTTCCTAAGAAGTGATATTTTTTTTGATTTTTTTTCGTTTAAAGTAATTTTTTTTAGTTAAAAAACGGAGCAAAAGATTTAAAGGCATATAATTTTAAAGTTTAATAAGGTTGATTATTATTTTTATCTTTTCATTCGTAGATCCCAAATTAATAATATAAGCTATAGTTTGATATATATTATATATATTTTCTATAAAACTCAGTATTGTATTTGCGGCCTCTCAAGCCCCACGTCGGTACAAAAAACCACGTTAGTAGCAGACAGAAGGTTAAAATAATGAGATTTAGTAGTATTGATTGACATTTATTGAAATATTGAAAATGTACTTATCTCTTTCACCCGATATCCCTCTACGCGGAGTTGGTAATTTACCAACAACAGCACAACTAATAACCGAAATATCATCCTCTTTGGTTTTAGACACAGGGTGGGATGTATCAATGGGTTTCATCGCCATTACTGATATATCTGTCTCACCCAAAATACTTTGAACGATACACACATGCTTATACGTTGGTGTCGCTTTTGAATTCTGCAAGTATAAAATCTCCTTCTTTTATTTCTTTAATCTTCCCCACTTTATATAATTCTGTCATATCGTCTTTAGAAGGACCAATATAGTCATCTCCACCGTGACTTCTTAGTAGATTTAATTTCTGGTTTTCCTAACGTTTCTGTCTTAAGCTTTTTCTTTTCATTTTTCTTTTCTCTAGCCTCTCTTCTCTTTCAAATGAGCAGTGAGCCATAGTTTCTGGATCGTGAAAGCTCATACCTGCATATCTCTCATTACCCTGCACCTCCTTATTTATTCAGTATATAGCAAATGTATTCAGTAAAAATAGCAAACACGAGCGTCTCACTTTTACCTTAGACAATGTCTCATATTTGCCTTTGGGGATGTCTTAAATTTGCCCTCTGCATTCATTTACTTATTACAGGTTTATACTTACAAAATACAATAAAGATATAGAGCCCAAAACAGGTCGCCACAGTGGCCACAGTCATTTGATGAGAGGCTGTCTTATTTTTACCCGACTTTTTTAATATCTCATTATTACTCCATTCACCCTATTTGAGATATCAGATACAAGATACTTTTGGAAATGGAATATGAAATAGAATAAAAGTATCTTGTATTCAGATACTTTTTGTGAGGTATCTCTAACTATCAACTTATGTAACCTAAACTATTTGGAACTAATTTCGCACAGTTTTATTAATATTCATTTTCAATATTTTTGCCTCCGATTGTACCTTCGATACATCCTTAAGCGTTCCATGATGATTCGAACGTGTCATGATGACATTTGACATGATGGTTTGTGAAAAATCTCAAAAATCTTCAGCTTTTTTGCTTTTTATGAATCATGCATAAGGCTTCCTATTAACCAATTTCATTGGCGATATGCCTCATTTCTACGTTTTTGTGAATTTGTAGTTTTTGCGCAAATATAAGTTTTTTTTACAATAAAATTTCAACTTAGACGTACTTTGTTTCATAATTCAAATTTTTAAAACAACTTAAATATTGGAAACTTCGCGGCAAACTTTCCGTTGCAACTATAATAAGCACTCGAAAATGTCCAAAATAATAAAAAAAAACGCTGTTTGCTGCTTTTAGAATGCTTACTTTCTAATCCGTAAAAGTTTATGTAACATAAACCACAACGAGGTACATACATCGTCTTTAGAACAAAGTCGTCTACATAGACAAAAATATGGCAATAAACCCGCGCGATATGACGACATAAAAGAACTGCGACAAGATTAGACTCTTTTTCCTGCAACGTATACACAAAATGGGGATTTATGGACGTTGAAAACGCGGCGTTATTGCACTACCTTCCCCTTTCCGCGCCGTTCCGAAAAGGTAAGAAACAGGGGCGTTCCTTTTTATGTTATGCTGAAGCTGAAACAGGAATGTCTCTGTAAAAGCAAATTCTCCTTTTTGTAAAGTAACGTTCGCAATAAAAATGAAATAAAACAGGTTGGCGAGTTAACCTTTTTACTTTATTTTGTATGAGACAGTTCCAAATATAATATTGTAGAATGTATTAGTTTTTCACAGCTCACGTATGTCTGATGGAGTTATAGAAAGCCATTGACAGGGTACACTTAGAAGAGGTTATACATTTATTATACAGCGGGAATATTATATTAGACTTCATTAAAACTATCAGAAACACTCTATTATGTCGAAAAAGTAATGTGACTTATAATAATGAATATTGGTTCATAAGTTCACATCGTTTTTTAAATTCGTTTTTTTCCTTTATTTTTATTTTGTTTGATCAAGTATTTATATGCATTCGAAAGCCCGTTTCTTAAGGTACAAAACTAATAGCATTATTTTTCTGAAAAACTTAATTTCAAACTTTCAGGCTTTTCAAATGGAAATTGCAGGTAGCAAAAAACTTTTTTCGACACTTGCTACATTTCGCCTTTCGACGTGGTCAAAAAGCTACAGAAGCAGTTCAAGACATTTGCACCGTTTATGGAGAGGACGTTAGAGTCGATTGGATTGCCCGAAATTGGTTTGCCAAGCTCGAAAATGGCAACTTCGACCTGGACACGTCCCGTTCTGGTCGCCCTTCCGACTTTGGCGGGAACCATCTTAATCCGTTGCGGTCCAGTGGAGGCCCAGTGGACCCCAGACCAACTTTGTGGTTATTTTAAATTCAGAAGGACTTTTCGCATTTAGATTTATTGCGCCATCTGTTGTTGTTTGAACCCTATACAACAAGTTTCGACACGTCACAAAGGTCTCCATACGTCAGTTGATCTGCAGAGTCAGATTAGTTCGGACGTGTTTTTTCGTGCGGTCCAATAGACCTCGTGTGACCTTAGTGTGGCAAAATAATAATAAAAAAAAATTAATTAATCGTTTAACGTGTTAAACTGTGTTTACTAACGTAAGTTTTGATGCATTAATGCAACTAAAATATTTATATTATATATATATATATATATATATATATATATATATATATATATATATATATATATATATATATATATATATATATATATATGTATATATATATAGATGCATTACAATATTCGACCTCGATCCATCGCCAGCCGTCTCGTAGCAGAGGAAGAAAATGGTGAGCCTATCGATAGCAAAGGTTCAGAGACAGACTGTCATGTCTCAGACCAATTCGAGTTTTCTGATACACAAAATGACTCAGATAACACAGATGCAGATGAAGAAATGGAAAATGATTGGGAAAACGCGTCGTTAGGTCAGCTTTTATTGGAATCCCCTGCTCGAGGTCGCCCCAAAACTAAGCTGAGAGGAAAGAACGGCTTTCTTTGGAATACAAAACTTGATAGCCGTTGGTCAGGTATGTCACACAGGTATAAAGTTATATATTATAAGTAGTAAGTGAACTCAGATGTACACGCATACATATATACATTTTATTGTAACTCAATTCGTAATCTTACTTTTGCCTAATTTTTTTTTCTACAGATCGATTAAGCGACGTTAATCCGGTGTTCATTCCAAAACTTTCTGACTCAGCAACTAATTTACAAACTATCGAAGAATTTTGAAAGGTGCATTTTTCTCATAATATCATCAAAATTATCATTGAGCATACTAATACTGAAATAGAAAACTATTGTGTATTATTGATAGAGCAGAATCATAATCTTCAGACATACCACTATCACACAGTTGAGGAATTGCAAGCTTTTATCGGACTTATGTATCATAGTGGTATTTGGAAGTCGGCAACTGTAGATGCTCATGACTTGTGGAGTAATCAGAATTGATTCGAGATGGCACGAGAGTTACAGATGATATATTCGCTTATATTCGTGAAATATAGGAAATTTTCATTTTAAATTGTACACAGTATTACCAGCCAAGTCATGATTGCATAGTTGATGAAATATTGCTAGAATTCCGGGGGCGTAGCAAGTTTCGTAAGTACATCAAATCTAAACCAGATAAGTACGGTTTTAAATTTTTTTCTTTGAATGATCCTTCAACGTCGTATTTGATATTTGTTATTCCATATTTGGGCAAAATACCATTGATCGACCTGCTACCAGGCGAAAAAATATCAGAATATTATTTCCGAAAGACGACAGTTCCGATTCATGGCAGTAAATGCACCGTTACCTGCGATAACTGGTTCACATCTGTGCCTCTTTTGGAATGCATGAAAGAAGAACCTTATCAGTTAAAAATTACTAGTACCATCAGAAAAAAATAGCAAGAAATTCCTGCAGAGATTAAAGTATTGTCGAAAAAATCCTCCGGACGCAAAATTTTGTCACACAGATAGTATGACGTTGGTATTATATACCCCAAAGAAAAATAAAATCGTACTAGTTATTACGTCTGATAAATGTACAGTGTCATTTAATGATAGTAAGCCAGAAATCATCTTGCATTATAACGCAACTAAAGATGGCACAGATTGTTTTGATTGGTTTTGCCATTCTCATACAGTACACTCAAAGGCTAATCGTTGGCCTATGCGAGTCTTTCAGGAAATGCCTGATTAGGCTGCAGTAAATTCGCGTATTTTACTGAAGTATAAATACGCGAATGAAGGCATAGATAAAGAATTAATAGCAAAAGAATGCTTGGATAAACATAGTATGTATCTCGTGAAATGTTTCTTAGAACATCGGTCCAAAGATGAAGCGGTTCGCGAGAGTTTGAGTGTCGATATTGCTACAATTCTAGGTAAAACCGAAACAGCTAACGAAGGAAGAGTTGAGTTGTCAAGTAAAAAAAGGTGTGAACTTTGCCAACGATCAAAGGATAGAAGATCAAAAATACAGTACCCTGCCTGCGAACGGCCCATGTGCCACGAACACCGTATGTAATTGTGCATCGATTGTGGTGGTCGCAACTGATTTAACTAATTTTTTCTAAAAATATTTCTATTTTAATATTGTAATCGATGAAATATATAATTTTCCAAATAAAAATACCTCGTTTTTACATTATATGGCATGTATAAATGTACCATTTCCATTTTACGAGATTGACCGAAATTCGTAAATTCAGACTTCAAAATAAATATACCTTTTTCACAGTTTATTAAATCTCTATTTTTTCTTCAAAATATATCGTTTCCCGAGTAAAACGCCGTTGGATTTTTTTCGATATTACAAAAATTAACATTTGTACAAATTTTTTTGGAAAAATCGTTAAATGTCGTGAGTTTTTTTTAACGATTTTTGATTATTTTAAAATCATAAAAAAACACCTACTGGATTATTTAGAGGAAATGGTAAAAAAAAGTTTGGCGCAAGATTTAAGTCAATACATAAAATAGAACACAAATAAGATCTGATTTTCTGCGTGGGGTCCGCTGGATCCCGTGTGACCGTTAACTTATTATTATGACGTATGACCGCAACGGGTTAAAATACTTTTGAGGGAGTACGGCCATCAAACATGCCGAGAATTGACTGGGAAGATCGATTGCGGCCTTGCGACAATGTCCCGACATGTTCAATCTATTGGATTTGCCCAAACATTCGGAGCTAGGGTGCTACACAAACTAACCGATACCAACAAAATAATTCGCCACAACACGAAGATCAACTATTAGAGCAAGTAACGGAGGTCAATTACCTCTTCTTCTTCGTATTCTTTGTTACAGAAGAGTTGTGACCTTTGGAAATTCATTGTTCTTGCGTACTTTTCGGACTACTTCTCGCCAACGTTCTCTATTTCTGGCTCCCTCGGTTGCATATTGGAGAGATGTACCAGTTAGGCCTTTAATTTGGCCTGTCCATCCTTTTAGAGGTATGCCACGCGATATAGAATTCTCCATCCGTCCCTGCACCATCAGTTTTTTTGATTATTGCCTTCCATGCGTCTGTTATGGCCGAAGAATCTTAGTATTCGTTCATAAATAATTTGGGATAATCTTGTGGGATCTTTAAATTCTTAAATAACGGATGCATTTGTTCCTTTGGTACTCCACGGAATGGGAAGGACCCGTCTCGAGCACCAATGTTCAAAAGAATCTATGCGCTTGAGATCTTGTTTTTTAATGGTCCATATTTCAGCGGGATTTCCAACAATACTGGGAAAATTAACGTTTTTTCTGTGTTCTCTGTTATATCCTATATATACATCCTCCGATCATCCTTTAACTTTCCATGATGATTTGCCAGACATTTGAGGTACCATGGTGATTCTATTTGCCATGATGATTTGACAGAGACCTCTTTCGGAAGTTCGGAAACACTTTACCTTTTATATTGAATGGCTAGGTGAAAAACAGAAAAATCTTGAGATTTTTTGCTTTTTATGAGCTATGGCTTCCTATTTACCACTTCCACTGGCGACTGGGGTAATTTGTAGGTTTTTGAGAACATATAAGTTCTTTTTACAGTCAAATTTTAACTTAAACCTTAATAGGCTATTGTTCAATATGTAATATGTAAGGATATCCCTATCCTTCCACATCTTCTGTAAATTTTTCATTGTATTCCTTGCCATTTTGCAACTTCTTCTGATCTCATAAGAGCTACCGCCTTCGTTCGATATTAAAGACCCAAGATAGATGAATTTACTATCTCAAATTCTCTTATTTGACTTATTTTGGGCATATTGTTGCTTTAATGGTCGATAATTTTCGTTTATTTTTTGTCAACATTTGTCATCAATTTATTTTCGTATTTTTTTTCTCGTTTATATTTAATTCGTAAAAATGGCTTTCATCTTTTATTTTCTTGATCATTAAGCACAGTTCCTCGGCCGACCTCGCAAGAAGTGTAGTATCATCGGCATATCTTAAGTTAGTCATTTTGATGCCACCAATACTGACACCACCCGTCCAATCCTCAAGAGCTTTACGCATGATATATTCACCATAAATGTTGAATAGAATTGGCGATACGATGCATCCTTGTTCGGTTCCTTTATCGACGCAAAACTCACCGGGTGCTTGATTTTCTATTTTCACCAGTGATCTGTTTTGGTATACATGACAAATTAAGCTAATCAGGTGATCTGATTAGATGTCTAATTTCCTGCAGAATTTGCCATAATTTCTCCTTTTTGCACTGTCAAACGCCTCTCATATTTCTACAATATGTCTTAATCGAGAATACACGTTGTACATCGATCCACTGACTTATTGTTACATTGAAGGTACCTGTGAGTATTAAAAACTAACTTAATTATTCAATACACGTGTGTATAGCAGGATTACTTCAATATCGAAGCTATATTGTCAACTAGTATTGTAGTTAATGTAACGTCAGGTATTTTTTCAAAACAATATTTATCTTCGGGATCGCAATTTCAGCAGCACCACTGGCCCCAGTCCTTATTTGCCCTGTCGAATACACCTGTTTCACAATTCTCCATTCTAAAGCTAAAATTTATTTCTCTACAGTTTTCCATTATGTCTCAACCAACTTGATAAAGCTTACCGTAGCAATATTTTAAAATTTACTTACTTTCTCGTCTTAATAGTCTGTACCTGATAAATATAAATTAATTGAAATCATAAAATAAATGGGTAGGTATAATATATTTACTTTTTAAGATTTATTTTAAAAAACATGTCGTTTTATAACAATTCTATAACAAACTATACTTTTCAATGGTAATGCATACATCTGCAAATAGTAATAGGTTGATCTATAAATTAAACGTAAATATTTTGAAAAAAAAAATATTTACTAGAAATTACATACCAATTAAAATTTCTTAATTTTTTTTAAATCACGTTTAATTTGGGAAAAAGGTAAAAAATAGTTTATTCAAAGTATGCGCCATAACTGCACATTTTGCACCTTTTGAGGTGGTTCGTGATTATTGAAGTGTTTTATGTAAAGAGCATAAGACATCGATGAAAAGAAGTGGTAGTCAGAAAGGGCGAAATCTGGAGAGTATGGCGAGTAGAGTAAAAGTTCCAGGCCAAGTGCAGAAATGGTGTCTTTCACCTCTTTCGCTGTGAGTGATAGGGCGTTGTCGTGCTACAAAATCACTTTTTCCTGGCTTGTAACCCATTCTGGTTGCCTTTGGATCAATGCATGGTTCAAAAAAATCGAACGGCATCTACTGTTTCACCTGGCTTCAGAACATCATGGTATACAAACTTCTAATTCCACCAAATGCACAGAATTGTTTTATTTCCAAAGCGATTCGGTCTTTCCAATGTTGATGGTTGTCCTGGATCAACCCATGATTTTTTGGGTTTTGGGTTCTGGAAATATACTCATTTTTCGACTCTAATCAAGATCCGATGTAAAAACATCTTGTTTTCATGTCGAGAAGTCTGTCGTTCAACTAATGTGCCTTCTGAATCTTTCCCGTAGCATGCAGACGATCATAAATGATTCGGCGACCAACATTTAATCTCTCTGTCAGTGGCTGCTGAGTTTGCATATCGTCTTCTTCCAACAAGACGTCCTTTGCCTTTCAAGTCGAAATGGCCACTTTTAAATCATCTAAACCAACGCCCACAAGCGTCTTGTATTGGGACATTGTCACCATAACTTTCTACAAGTATACGATAGCTTTCGCTGGCGTTTTTCTTTTAATTGAACAAGAACAAGAACATCAACCGCTTCTTTGGGCGTCAAAAATTGTAATAACGTGAAAACCACGTAGTTTATTCTGCAGGGACGGAAACAGAAATAAATCATTGGGTACCAAATCAGGACTGTGTGCCAGATGACTAGCAATTCGATGTTTTGACTGCTCAAATATTCAGTTGTTCACTCCGATGTGTGAGAGCTCGGGTGGCTATAGTGAATCGTGCGTCGCTGGTTGTTTTTCTTATTTCTTCAGACTTCTTGCAAATAAATGGTTGTGTACCATTCAGAATTGACCGTTCTACGATTCTTTAGTGGCACTGTAGCCACATGCTCATTTATCCCAAAAAAAAAACAGGCGACCATTTGCTTCGATGTGCCTTTTGCGTGAACAATTGTTGGGTTTGGCTCATTTTGAAAGACCCATAGAGTCGAGTGCTGTTTACTTTCGAGCTCATAGGCATAAATCCAAGATTCGTCACCTGTGTAGATGGTATACACGGCTTTGGATGCACCAGGATTGTGTTTTTTGAGCATTTCTTTGCAACAATCGACATAAGCCTTTTTTGAGCGATTGTCAAATTATGTGGAATCCGTGTTCAAGTTAAATCTTGTATATGCTTGTCATACTAATGCTCACGGATGCCTCAATCTCACGGTATCTCAGATGCGATCTTGCTTTATCAACTGGGGCACAGTATCGATGTTTTCTGGCACAACAACCGATTTTGGACGACCTTCTTTAAATTCGTCCGTGAGTGAACGACGGCCACAATTGAATTCATTAAACCAATGATTTATGGTGGTTTTAGATGGCGCTTCATAGCCAAAAGTCAAAATGAGATGATCGATGCATTGCTGTTGAGATACTCCACGTCGAAAGTCGTAGTAAATCATCGCACGAAAATTCTCACGAGTTAATCCCATTTTTTGACAGATGAAATTTTCAACTAAAATCAACAACTAAACAACACAAATAGCGTCTGTATAACAAAACGATCTGAGTCTGTATAGTCAATAATGTTAAACTTTACGACGTATATATTAGATGGTGCCTAGCAACACCACTGTTATCAATGCCGGATACATAAATGTAAACCCTCGTATAAATAGAACATAGTTTAGCTTTAGAATTAGATTTAATCCTCTCCTTATTATGCTAACATGGTTAACAAAATGCGCGTTGGGAATTTAAAAAAGTTATTTAGTGTTTAGTAGTAAATCTCTTCGAGTTTAGTGTTTTACATTAAAAATTCCAATAGAACAATTGATTTGTGTAATAGTCTACATGTGCTCAACTGGGGCTTACGTGGAATTATGGATTTGAAAAACATATAGTGGATTTGGGTAAATGGAGCTAAATAATCTAAGATAATGATGCGCTTTAAATGAATACAAAACAAATTTTACGTGAAAACACGCGACCATATGTTGAAACATCATTGATATCAAATTAGAATTTGCGGACTCAAAATTAGTTCTTTCACACTAAGTAAATCAATCCATTACCATCTATTTATAGATTTTCGTTTTTTCTCTGTGAAAACATCGAAAATCTATTAAAGAAATGGCATAAAGGAACTTGGAAGTGTCCCATTTTTTATACGAAAACTTTTTGAAAACTTTCAGTCGAAAACTATCGACTAAATCTCCGAGTCGTTTATCTAAAATTCATTGCATGACCAGAAAGCTCGGGAAGGTTTGAGATAACATTTGCCTTTACCGAATCTTTTATGTAAAATCGAAAATTGCATTCACGTGATTTGCCGTCATAATTGAATCTTGAAAATACAAACTTAAACTTCCGTAGATTAATGCAAGGTTTGATCGTTAAGCTAAAACTTGAACATTATTATTATTTAAATACTTAAAAAAAAATTATATAAAAAATTTGAGTTCACTAAGAAATTTGGTGTAAATACAATCGAAACAATAACAGATGAAAGACAAATGGATTGAGTGGACATACACAGTATTTCGTAAAAATAACGGAACTTTTTAAATTTAATTTTAATTTAAATAATTTAATTAAATCAAAAAAAAACTAGCGCCATGTATTGAAATAGTTTATAACTGAAAGCTCTATATCTCCTTTATAAAATGATACCCCCATCATTAGAATCGATCAACAAGTTGTCAAGTTATAGAGCTTAAAGTGACAGTACCTCTTATAATCTCGTCACAAAAATAGGATGAAACAAAGAGTTAATATTAAATGTTGTTTCAATCTCGGTAACATTTTTACAGAAACATTTGAATTGATGAAAAAAGTTTATCGTGATGAATATCGCTGATTATTCCGTACATATGACTTCGAGTGGAATAAGCGATTCCAGGACGGTGTCGTGATGCTTTGGAAGCCGATCCAAAACCAGGTCAACCAAAAACAAAAGTCGTTCGACAGGATCAAAATGTCTGGTAAATATTATCTGGGTGTTATTGAGCGTTTGTGGAAGAGAATCGTTTGAGTAAGGACTGAATATCGAGCGCCGAAATGTTGGTTTTTTGTTGCACGATATTTTATTGCAATGTTGTAATAATGCACCATCTTCCAAGACCGTCGCTGTTCGTGAATTTTTAAGGAAAAAAACATGTCTGTGTGCTTCAACATCCTTCGTATTCACCTGATTCATCTCCGCATGACTTTTTCCTGTTTTCGAAACTCAACTGGCCATGAAAGGAACGTTATATGACAGTGTTACCAAGGCCCAAAAATTTATGACGAGGGTCATTGACGCGGTTCCGAAAAACAACATAAAAAATCTACGCTATCTTTGATTGAACGTATCCAGTGCTGAGTATTCATGCAGAAGGGATGTATTTTGAATAGAAAGAAATAATTTTGGCAAAATAAATAATTGTTTTTAGTTTATTTAAAAAGTTTCGTTATTATTCTGACCTACTTTGTAGGAACACAATTATGTTTCCTTACTATTACTACTACTACTACTACTACATTAACCATTAGGTGAAGGTAGTATAGGAGACAAAACGGATGGCTTAAGATAATGCTTACATCTAAAGTTGGATAAAATAAGGTCATAAAGATATAACTTCCAGTATGTTTGTACCACTTTTATCAGCTCTATAATGTGGAAGGAATATGTTCTTATAACTAAATTTATTTTCCAACATTTTCAATTGTTCCACATACAATTTATGAGGTCTTCAACTTAAGTCTCGATACTTATCTTTCATCGATATGGTTATGAAACCCAAACCTGCTAAAAAATCTGAAGATGTTAAATCTTATAGGCCGATAAGTCTACTTCTAATGGTATCTAAAGTTTTTGAAAAAATCTATCTGAAAAACTGAAAACAACTTATGGAAGAATATAAAATCAGTTTGGATTCCGAAATAAACATGGGACAATAGAACAGGTCCGCAGAGTGGCCAATCAGATAAATAGAGATTAGGCAAAATATACTGTTCTGCGGCTTTCTTGGATGTGGCACAGGTATTTGATAAAGTGTGACATACTGGAATCCACTATAAACTGAAAGAGTAACTCCCATAGCCCCACTACAATTTACTCAGATCTTATATCACAAATACTTAGATATTCCCTTATCAAACATAACAATCGATTGTCTGATATATATCCCTTCAAGTCAGGTGTGCCGCAAGGGACACCTGACGTTTACATTTTACATTTATTATATTTGTTATATACTACGGATATACCCCCTTCAAGAGTAACAACTGTCGCTACCTACGCAGATGACACAGCAATTCCATATGTAGATCCAACTCTTGCACCGATGAACTTGCAGACTAATTTGGAAAAAAATCACACCTGGTTCAAGAAATGGCGTATCAGGATTAACGAATCCAAATCCATGCAGGTCACATTGACATTGCGAAATCATGTCAGAGGGTCAAAATCATCAAGAGGTCAAGTATCTTGGTATGCGGCTTGACAGACGGCTTCATTGGCTGATTGGACGCAGGTTTCAACTCATTCATCACTTGAAAATAACATTCTACTGTATAAGGCAATTCTAAAGCCAATATGGTGTTGAGGATCCAATTCTGAGGCACCGCCAGTAATAATGCAAATAAGCAATATTGATATACTCCAGCATTTCCAAAATAAGAATATGCAAATCATTGTTAATGTACCCTACTATGTACCTAATAAAGTCACCCCGTAAGATATCCCAAATGGTCCCATCAAGGATGTAATTTTTGTGGTATGTGATAAATATAGTGATATAATGTTAGCATCACCTAATATAGTGGTCAATCAAGTATTTGAACATAGTGGTGGAACAAGAAGACTCAATATATGTGTACTATCGGATTTATTAAATAGATTTATTTAGATTCTTAAATTTTTTAATTAGAATATAAAAGTCTTAACAACTTAGGTTATATTAAATAGGTGGATGATTGAAACTATCCTATACATATCTAGTTGTAACATACCAATAGCTTATGACCCCGTATGGACAGATTGCAAAAAAAGAAGAGTTAAAAAAAAGTTTCATCGGCCGCAGAATCTATTCGAATGAGAATTTTCTCCCGGGGTCGAGTTATTCCAAACCGACATCTTTCAACTTCAAAAGATACGAGCCTATTGTGAATATAACCTAAAAATCAGGTGTACTCACTATGTCGTTCGAAAAGCAACATTTTGGACACTGCAGTTCTTTTACTTTTCAACTGAAGAAAATCTTACGGAAGAAAGTTCAAGAAATGCATTTATGCAGTTTTGGGAAACAATGCTGTTTCGTACAGTACTTTAATTAGTACTCCAGTATTCCGAACTGCAAATTTTGACTTAAATGATGGCAGAACAATGAAGGATGAGAAATCGAAAGAAAATCCTTCTCACACATTGTTAGAGCTCGGACAGGAACTCAGAGTAACACTGCAAGTCATTTCCAAACGTTTACACAAACTAGAGAAAATACAAAGGGAGTGTCGTTGAGTCCCCTATGAACTTACAGATGAGAATGAGAGTAGGCCCTTTGATGTTGTGTTATTGCTCTCCAATTACAAAAAAAAAAATCTGCATAAGATTGTGATCTGTAGCGAAAAATTAATCCTCTATGATAACCAAAAGAGGTAAAAATCGTGGAATAATTTTGGTGAGTTATCAAACAATACCAAATACCTAGGCCAAAAAGGTTTTGTTGAGACACTGGTGGGATCAACTGAGCGTCGTGAATTATGACTTGCTTCAATCTGCTTAAACAGTCACTCTCAACTGCCGTCAGCAGCATCTGATTCGTATACGTTCGTGGTGACGTTCTGGCAGAAAAATTGCCTTATAATGGCAAGGAAAGAAAGGAAGTCGTTTTGCTTCAGGACAACGCCTGGTCACGTGAAGTAAAAAGACAATGGAAACAATCAGAGAGTTGGCCCTTTCGAATTTTCATATTTTTCCATTCCCACAGTATCACCAGCTTTACATCTCTTGAGAAAGTCGAAAAACTTTAACACATCAAAATCAACAAGTTTTATCGATCTTGAATTCACTAGTTGTCTGAAAGGTGGCGAAAGTGAGGAAGATTACTTTGAAGATTAAGTTTATATTATTTTTTTCATAAATAAATATCAAAGGTAGTTAAAAAAGCGCGAGAATTTAGTTGAGCATCTAATAATATAGGGTTTTCCATTAAGGGCGCCTGCACTTTAAATGTAAATAGTTGTGTATGAGATATAATTTATAATAGACAAAAATATAATTTAGGTCACAAAAAATCATCGACCTACCTCTTTGGTTACAGTTATGCCAGCGCGAGCTTCATTTTGGAAAAAGTATGGCCCAATAACCCCGCTGGATCAAAAGTCACACCAAACAGTAACTTTTTCTGGATGCATTTGCAACTGATGGGTTTCATGTAGATTGTTATCTCCCCAAATTCGACAATTTTGCATAGCCATAGCTATATGCAAGCGCATAGCCATTCATCCAAAAATGGGTCTTGTCGCTGAAGAACTGCTCCAGAGTCCAGTCCGCGAATGCTCGACGCTGCCTATAGTCGTTTACCTTCAGTTTATGGGTCAATTGCATTTTATAAAGGTGCGTGCCCAAGTCCCGAAGCAAAATTCGCCAAGTTTTTGAGTGCGACGAGGAATTGATTGCCTCGAGTTATCCTGTTCACTCTTGTTCATTGCAGCAATGTTTTTTGTAGACCTCACGTTTCGGCAACGTACGGGTGTTTTTGATTGTTTACTGAATCAGTTGATTCGAATTTGGTCACCAAACGACGCAGAGTCGACTCAACAGGACGCACCGTATAAATCACGCTATCGCACGCAACGTAGCTCAAACTGAGCAGTTATTATGACAGTAAAGTTTAATAATTTGCAAGCGTTGCCCAACACTGTCACTTTCCACGATGATTTGCCCAACATTAGTTACTAGAACCTTCAAATTTGACAACTATAGCTTTACCAACATGGCCGCTATGCACCGTCAAAGTTCGAGCGCCCCTGTACTCTGTACAAGATCATCAACTCTGATTTTCACACGGAGTGGACTTGAGACCACACAAAAGTGAATTAAACTCATTGAATAAAGTTGTTTGGATAGATGAATCAAAATCTTAACTAACTGGATTCAACAGACTATGAAGTAATCGTATTCTTTTATTACTGGGTCGAAAGTATTTTGGATGTTCTGTTTTGAAAAATTTCTGCAGGCTTCTCCGGGGAGCAGTCGACTTTTATTCGGTTGCCGGGGCAAATTTAAAACAAAAGCGAAATTGCACGTGTTTCGGGGGCCTCGTATTTTCACTGCATTTTATTAAGCTAATCGCACCGCGGGGAGTGATTTTTTTAAAGCGTCCAGTGTTGAATACAGATTTAAAATTTGATTGCCCAGGCGATACGGTAACCGGTAACAATTACATTTTAATTTACTACCATACACTCAGTCGTACACTTAAACAATTCGTGAATCTTACCCTTGAACTAATCAGGTTTACTTGAACAATTATTTCGTGATTTTCAAAATAACATGTTAATATGAAAACTGCAGAAAAATACCTGATATGTAAATATGAAACCGAAATTTTTGTATAGAAAATAAACGTTTATTGTATGAAAATGTATTTATGCTAGCGATCGGCAAGTATTGCCGATCGCTAGCTGTATATTTTCCCATCTGTCTGACAATCTGTGGATATCACGTCAAAAAACGGTTGCTCTTTTGAGGCAAACCAGTCACCGAGTCATTTTCATATATTTTCGTAAGAAGTAAAGCGCTGCTCAGCAAGTGCATGTTCCATCGATGCAAATAAGTAATAATAGGATGGAGCCAGGTTTGGTGTGTAAGCCGCATGCGAAAGTATTTCCCAGCTAACGTCTCAATCGTTTCATTGACCAGTTTTGCTGTGTGTGATGGTGCATAATTATATGCATGGTGCATAATTATATGGTGCATATACTGTATGAAAGGCAGGGATACAGTTCATGTGGAATCCATTTTCCCATCACTTTCAAATGTAGAGAGGCGACTTCTCGTGTCATATTTAATTGGTCCGCGAGTTGTCTTCATCCAACAATGCTTGCAATTCGCTGTCTTCAAACTTTTTCGGTGGTCTTTCACGTTCTTCATTTCTCAGGTCAAAATCGCCACTTTTGAAATTTTTAAACCACTCAAAACACTATGATTTACCAAGAACATACTCATCATAAGTTTCCACGAGCATTCGATGCGATTCTGCAGCAGTTTTCTTCAAATGAAATGATTTTCTTCAAAACAGAAAATTAATGCTGTTCGCAAATAGTAGTGACCAGGCATAAAATTCGACACGTTCAACGCTATTACAAACTATATTATTGTATGAAACTTATACTGTTGTGAATTGAAAACTTTTATCAGATGTCAACAAACTTTTGACAGTTAGGCCCATCTATGGGTAAATTCCGGTTTCATATTTACAGACCTGGTAGAACGCTGATTAAAATGAAGTTTTTCATTGGTTATCAAGTTGATTTGGATCGGCTATATATACGGAACTCCTTTTTCAACTGAGAAGCCATTTGATCTATCAAGAAGACTTATTGTGAAAATTACATCGAATTCCACATGAACTGAATAAAAAACAACAGGAAAACCGAAAAACCACTTCCGAAATGCTGCTCGCCAGATAAAAAAGAAAGTCATTTCTCCATCGAATTGTGAATGGCGATGAAAAGTGTATATATTTTGAGAATCCTAAGTATAAAAGATCATGGGTAACTCGCTATGGACAGAAGATAATGCTCTGTGTTTAGTGGGATCAGAAGGGTGTGATCTATTATGAGCTGCTAAAACCTGGTAAAACCGTTAATACTGAACGCTACTGACAACAAATGATCGTTTTGAATCAAGCTTTGCGTGAAAAACGACCAGAATAACAAAAAAGGCCGCACAAAGTAATTTTGCCTCATGAAAATGCATCATCACACACAGCAAAACTGGTCAAGGAAACGATTGAGACGTTTAGTTGGGAAATACTTTCGCATGCGGCTACTCACCAGACTTGGCCCCATCCAATTATTACTTATTTGCATCGATGGGACACGCACTTACTGAGCAGCGTTTCCCTTCTCACGAAAATGTTCGAAAATGGCTAGATGAGTGATTTGCCTTAAAAGAGCAATAGTTTTTTTGGCGTAACATCCACAAATTGACAGACAGGTGGGAAAAATGTATATGTAGTGATAGGCAATACTTTGAATATAATATTTTTTATCATTTTCATACAATAAACGTGTATTTTCCCAGTAACAAAAAAATTAATTGCATTTCTTCTGAAGAAGAAAACACTTATTTTTTCCGATATTCAATCATACATTTTTAATTTTCTATTCTATATAAATTCACAAGATTAAACTGGAATAATCTTATAAATTGTGATAAAACCTTTAGAGGATTAAGAAATCTTAAATATAAACAAGTACGTCAAACATTTTGACGCCCAAAAACGTAAATATTTACTAATAATTGTGTTCAAGGTCAATTATCCTGATCAAATATTCTGATCAAGATCAACCAAACTTTTTCCCTTTTTCATTATTTTAACTTGTATTTTTTGAAACAAATAAAAAACACTAAAAATAATAATAAGATTTAATTGTACTTAAATTTTTTGAAATTTCTATGGGATGTCTATCATTTCGTCACTGACTGTAAGTAATGATAATTTGTTTGACTGAAATATAATGTATAATATTATAAAGTATACGATAATGTTAAACTTTGTTTAATTTTCTCGATCGCCATTTTACTTTGTAGTTTAATTCGTATGTTCTGCGGGTCACTGTATATAATAAAAAATAGTCAAATATTAATGTATATTGGCGATTATAATCCTATTTTACAGTACAGAGAGTTAATTATGAATTTTAAACATTAAACAACAAAATTTGATTAGCTAGTATTTAACATAATAATATTAATAAACCAAGCTGGTTTTAAACAAATCAATATAATGAATAATTCCTATATTTCTATCCAATTATAGAGTCGAAAACAGATAAAAATTAATAATGACTTGTTTGTTGAGAAACAAATTTGTTTATTTACTTAATAAATATATTTTTTAATGAATTTTCGATCAACATTTATATTTTTATGAAAGGTTCGTTATTAACATCCTACAGTACCCTTAATATTATTGTACGAGGGTTGTTAGTAAAGTAGGTTCTCCAAGGCGCTGGAGAACGATTCGGGGGCTGAGCGAATTAATTCCTGATGTCAGTAAGACTACTATTGACAGGATTTTGACAGAATATTTGCATTATCACAGGGTGTGTGCAAGGTGGTCTCCAGAATGCTTGCCGAAGATCACCAACGGGTCAAACGGCCTGCGAATTCCTTGATTGCTACGCAAAAGAGGGCGAAGAATTTTTGGATTCATACATGACATTCATACGTACATTACACGACACCAGAGGCAAACGAACAGTCCCGTCAGTGGCGGCATTCAGGATCGTCGAGGCAGCGAAGGTTTAAACAAACATTGACTACCGGCAAAGTGATGGCGATTGTGTTTTGGGATAGGAAGTGGATATTGTTATGCGAGTTTATGTCTACAAGGACAATAAGAAACACTGTTTGGATACAGTCTGGATCTAGCACAAAGTGATTATCATATATTTCTTGAATTGAAGTTTCACCTGGATAGAACGAATTTCAGTACCGACGAGGAGTTAAAAGAAGAGGTCGTACGCTATCTGCGCGCCGTGGCTGAAGAGTTTTATGACACGGTATATCAAAAATGCCACACTGAAAATGCATTGATCGCAACGGTTTTTCGCAAAAAGTTTTTTTAACATCGTTTTGGTATTGACTAAATTCCTACTAACTAATCAAGATCAAATAAACCTATTCTAAAGACAGAGCGCTATTCAGAATGAAATTTCCTTCCTTTGAGAAATAAATATTAGGTCCATAAAATTTCCATATTCGATTTGACACGACATTAAAAATTATACTTTTTTGCTCTTAAATTCCCTTACGATTTCGATATACAATTTCTGATTTGGTCTATGATGTTCTTGTTTTCATGTAATTTGCTTCCCAGATAAATAAATTCATTCACAACTTCAATATTGTCATCGACGAGTTCATGTCTAGTTCTGTTCTGTCATGTCTAGTTCTGTACTCTTCCTCGATTAGTTCTCATTTCCATCACCTTAGTTGGTGTATTTCTATTTTTAGACCGGCAAGCATGTAAAAGTTCACAAAAAAAGCTAAAATGGTTCTATCTGCGGTAAAAGTCATTGCTATGGGTTTTTGGGATTTTTTGTGGTGTGGTGCTCATAGAGTACCAGGTAAAAGACAGAGCCATCGGGAGTATTACCAGGTATGTACGAGGATAGTACCTAAAAGCAACCGACCTGACGTACATATAGCAGTTGTTGTTTGAAAAGAATGATTATGGTAGAAAGTACCAACCTTATAAAGGTTAAGTTTGAAGTTTGACGACGCTACATTATTTAGTATTTGTTTGGCAGCCATTAATAGAGAACGCTCTCAGTGAATCTGTAAACATGGAAAAAATGGAATCTGTAGACATTTGGAAGGTTTCAGTCCAACCGATATCAAACCGATATCAAAAAATTCTACTCCAGGGAAGTTTGCTCCTTCGTTTACAACAGTAAAATATTGGGCGGCAGAGTTTATACGAGGCTCTACGAACTGCTAAGACGAACATTGCAGTGGTCGACCAAATGAGGTGACCATGCCAGAAATGGTGAAGAAAATTCACAAAATAGTATTGGATGACCGTCGACTGAAAGTGAGCGAGCTAGCAGACATGGTAGGGATTTCAAAAAGTGCTGCACATATTGACTAAAAATTTGGATATGAAAAAACTGTGCGCAAGATGGGTGCCGCGATTACTCACCATGGAAAAAACAGCTTCGTGAGGATATTTAAATCGAGCGTTTGGCGAAATTTCACAGGAATAAAGCGGAGTTTTTGCATCGATTCATAACCATAGATGAAACATGGGTCCATTACTTCACACCTGAGATGAAGGAACAGTCAAAACAACGCACGGAAAGGCGAGAATCAGCTCTAAAGAAGGCGAAGACAGTTCCATCTGCACGCAAGGTCATGGCGTCAGTTTTTTGGGATGCGCGTGGGATAATTTTCAATGATTATCTTCAGAAAGGAAAAACAATCAACGACGAGTATTATGCGAAGTTAGAAAGCGAAAAAGAAGCATTTGGCGAAAAAGAAAGTTTTGTTTCATGAATACAATACACGGTTCACATATTCGTTATCGCGATGGGCAAAATCAATGAGTTAAATTTCGAATTGCTTCCTCACGCACCCTATTCACCAGATTTAATCTCTTCATATTATTTTCTGTTTCCAAACTTGAAAAAATGGCTCAATGGTAAAAGATTTGCCAACAATGAAGAGGTGGAGTCTGCGGTTGATGGCTATTTTGAGAAGCTCGACGATTCTTTCTATAAACAGGGAATCGAAGCTATTGAACATCGCTGGGAAAACTGTATCGAGCTAAAAGGAGACTATGTAGGGAAATAAATAATTATTTCTCAAATTTATTGTTTTCTTTATTATGTTAGGTTTCAACAAATAAAAATTCCGGTTTTATATTTACGAGGGCAGTCCTAGAAGTATCCGACTTCCCTCGTAAATATAAAACCGGAATTTTTGTATAGAAAATACACTTTTATTGTATGAAAATGATAAACAATATTTTATTCGAAGTCTTGCCTATCGCTAGTTATACATTTTCTCCATCTGTCAAACAATTTGCGGATGTCACGCCAAAAAAACTTACTCTTTTGAGGCAAATCAGTCATTTCGCCATTTTCGTAAGAAGTGAAGTGCTGCACAGCAAGTGTGTGTCCCATCGATGCAAATAAATAGTAATCTAATGGAGCCAAGACTGGTGAGTAAACCGTCTTCGAATGTATTTCCAAACTAAACGCGTCAATCGTTCTCTTAACCAGTTTTGCTGTGTGTGATGGTGTAATATCATGAAATAAAATCACTGAACAGCATTTCGCAAGTGGTTTTTCGGTTTTCCTGCAGTCTTTCGATCAGTTCATGCGGAACCCATTTTCCCATCTTCTTGATCTTTCCCATGCCTTTCAGACGTATAGAGACGGATTATCGTGTCACAATTAATTGATCCGCGAGTTGTACTTGCATTTGAGCGTCATCTGGTCTGATAGTTTTCCAGGTTCTTCGTTCCTTACGTCAAAATCACCACTTTTGAATTTTTAAACCATCAAAGCATTATGATTTACCAAGAGCATGCTCACCGTAAGCTTCGACAAGCATTCGATGCGATTCTGCAGCAATTTTCTTCAAATGGTAACAGAAAATTAATGGTGTCTGCAATTCGTAGTTTCCAGGCACAAAGTTCGACATGTTCAATACTATTAGAAATTATGTTGTTGTATGAAACTTGTATTGTTGTGAGAAAATCTTTGTCAGATGTCAATAAGGAAATTGCGCCAGTGACGTAGTTTGATGGTAACTACATTGACAGCTATGGCCATGGATGGGCAAATTCCGATTTCATATTTACAGACCTGGTACACTTAATTCCTGAGCAATTCATGGGTGTTATGTAGTCCGAACATACACATCTAGACAAAAAAAAGAAATTTCTCACCTCGATAATGTATGTGCGTGTATTCATCGGATTTGGTTTTCATCGGTTACTTCTTCTTATCAAACCTGAAGGAATTGCTCTTTGAACGAATATTCACTTCAAATGGCGAGGTCAAAGCTAAGACAACCGCTTAATTTGAAGATTTTAACGAATGGGTATTATATGGGAAAATCTTGTGCTTTTTTGTCATTAATTCGGAATTTATTAGCAGTTTTATGAAAAATGGGATGAAATGTACAACTGACAAAACACTGTTTTCACAGACTTTTTGAAGTTTTGTAAACGTTTCCGTCGCACTCTGCCCAACTCTGAAACAAAACTTGATAGAGTACCGTTGCTCGAAATTGTCCTTCATTTTAAGGACGCATTAGAAACATTCGGTTCACGAAAAGAATTGTTACAGACCACCACGTGACTCTAGGGAGTTCAAACTCACATTAAAAAGGCATAAGATGATGGCCTACTTCAGCGCCAAAGGGGAAGCCAAAAGGGTTGCCAGATCGAACGATAGGTCACGTGTCTCATAACTTTATTTCCATACTTCGTATAGAGGAAAAAAACTTTTCAAAAACAATCCTTGGCACATTGCAACTTGTACATTTTGTTCGAGGATAGTTTGAAAAGTTTTCAGGCTCAACATGAAGATGGCGTTACTTCTTCTTCTCTTCGGTTTATGGCTCTTCTATTACGCAATTTGGTGGCTGATTTGAGTGAACCGCCAGATGATCGAGCCATGCTCCTTGCGATTCGGGTTAAATAGGTTTCTATGGTTAAATGTGTAAAATAACAAGTATTAAAGTATTGCAATCCATCCATCCGGCCTGGTTAGCGGAGTCAGATCCCACAAATAAATGTCTTCGAAATAAACTGTAAATCTAGAGATGAGATATCGAAATACTATTTCACTGACTCACACCACTACTTTCTCTCGATAAAAACCCGTCTAAACAAGTAAAAATATTAAGATATTTGAAGATGCGCGTCAATATAACACGGCGAATGACTCCCGCCTTGTTGCATACGAGGCGTATACCATGAGAGACAAAGCGTTACTTGTCAAAAATATTCTGGTTATATAATTACACATATGTTAAAAGATAACCTTGAAAATTTCAGCCATATTAGATGCTCATTTGTTTTTTAACAGTCATTTATGTCAGTCGATGTTAGTGTTTATGTAAACATGGAAACAATCGAATATCAAGCCGTTATTAAATTCTTGCGTTTGAAAGGCAATACGCCTACACACACTAAATCCGAAACGAATGCTGTTTACGGGGACTCTACATCATCATTTGCCATCGTGAAATTTTTGGTAGCTGAATTTAAACGTGGTCGTACTAGCTTGGTTGACGATGAACATTCGGAACGGCCAAAAACTGCAACGCTACCGATAATATTGAAAAAATTCGCCAAACCATGCTAGACGACCGTCGAATTAATGTTAGGGAGATAGCAGTAGCAGAGGCTGTGGGCATCTCGAAAGAACGTGTTTGTCAAATATACTGAAGATTTGAACGTGAAAAAGCCGCGATTGCTCACTCAGGACCAAAAACGAATTGGAATGAACATTTTCGAAGCTCTGTTGAAGCAATTTAAGCGAAATAAGTCAAAGTTTTGACATCGATTGATCACTTTAAATGATACTTGATACACCACTACACACCTGCAACCAAGGCGCAGTCGAAACAGTGGACTGCGAAGAGTGGCTCGACTCATGGGATAGTCATGTATTTGTGTTAATCGACTGTCTTGAAAAGAGAAAACAATAACAAGGGCAAGGGCAATAACAACGCATCAGTACTTGACAAACTGAATGCATAAATCGAGGAAAAATGGCCGCCTCTCAAGAACAAGAAAGTTTTGTTCTTCCAAGACAACGCACCGCCTCACACTTCGAATTGATTGACCATCTACCGTATTCGCCAGATCTGGCCGAGCGACTTTTTTCTCTTTCCTAGGCTCAAAGTTTCGCTCGGATGACAGAGCTTTTCATCGAATGGGGAGCCCATTATATTCGTAAACGACTATTTTGCAGAATAAGATGTTAAATACTATTTGGACGGATTAAAGAGATGGGAGCATCACTAGCAAAAGTTTATAGCATTACGAGGAAACTATCTTGATAAACAAAACTGATTTTGACAAAAAAAATGTTTCTGTGTTAGGTTGGAAACTTTTCAGACTACCCTCGAGCAGCGAAAGAGCTCGATAGAGATATTTCCTATTTATTGTTTCAGTTAGCTGAATCTAAAAATAGAGTTTGCTGAGTACTTTAAGGTACCGTTACCAGGAATGAAACCTCCAGACGAACGTTTTCTCTTATTAGAACAGAGTACTGATACTTAACTGATATTAAAAACATCGGACGAGAAATTTACATTTTGTTGAAGGCACGCGAAAGTCCAAAACTGTCTTACTTAGTTTACTTTTTTCACATTCTAACTTTAATATGCTAGAAGAATAGCAAGAGCGCTCGAGAAAATATTTCTTGCAACGGGCCTTTTTTTTCTAGAGCAACGCCGGATGATTTCTAAAATTAAATCCCTCGGAAAACTGCAAGAGAAAAACTTTGCTCCATTTGAGAATGTTTTATGCAATTTTCCTGATTTTGTTGTCTGCATTTTTAGAATTGAAACAATGGGAGACGAGTGGCATGAATGCAGCATGTTTTGAAAGAGAGCCGTCAATTTATTCACACAATTCACAAATATGGAATATTTTACAACAAAGAAGTGACTAAAGTGGTTTCAATTTAACATGTAACTATTGAATAATAACTTTTAATACATTTGAAGAGATTTACCACAAAACATCAAATCATTTTTTTTAACTGCTCGAAGCACGTTTCGCTAACCATGTTAGCATCATCAGAAGATGATTTAATCTAATTCTAAAACTACACTATGTTCTATTTATATGAAAAACCCTACGTAGCGAAGCATGTAAAAATCATGAACCGTGAAGCCTTACATTAATAATTGAAAAAGTTGACTGAACGGAATAGGTCCTTCATCTCATGATTTTCTTACATTTTTCTATTTGAATGCTTTCATATGCATCCAAAGTCCTATTATTATTAATAATTTTAATTAGTCTTAAGTTACTAATATCTATACTGCGGTCGTGTTCGATTGCATGTTGGGCAACACAAGATTTTTCATTTCTCCCATATCTAATGTGGGCAATATGTTCTTTATATCTTGTCAATATGGATCTTTTTATTTGCCCAATATACCTTCGATCACAGTCTTGACAACTAATTTCGTAAATCGCCGACTTTTCATGTTGCTCTATTTTATGCTTTGAATTACCCAGAACTTTTCTTAATTTATTATATGGTTTGTATACAACCTTAATGTCCACTTTTTTCAAAATTTTGTCTAACCCTCTTGTTAATTGGGCATCAAATGGTATTACCATGAATTTCTTTGTGTTCTGATAATTTTGAAAAGTCGAAGATTCTTTCAATAATTTTCCTGAACTTATGTTTTCTAATTAATTTATCTGCAATGTTCTTATTATAACCATTAACTTCAGATACCTCCTAATTATTTTTTCCTAATTAAAATTTATTCCTTGTTATAATTATCTTTATTTAAAGGAAAATTAATTAATCTAGTTAGCATAAAACTGAAACTAGCCATTTTATTTTGGAAGCTATGATTTGAATCGTTAGGAATGTATCTCGAAGTGGTGGTGTTTTTTTCTGAAAATATCAAAATCTAACCTATTTTTATTGTTTCTGCTGACTAAAACATCCAGAAATGGTAAACAATTGACTAAAACATCCACAAATGGTAAACAATCGTTGTTTTTGAGTTCATGCGTGAATATTATATTTTGGGATTTTCTATTTAAGTTCTTAATAAAATCATCTAAATTTTCATTTTTCGAATTGGAAATGGCAAAAACGTTATCCACATATCTTAACCATACCTTCGGAAAGTAACTGAATTTATCTTTTGCGTCGGTTTCAAATTTTTTCATAAATAAGTTGACTAAGAACGGTGACAGAGGATTGCCCATTGCCATTCCTTCTTGTTGTTCGTAAAACCTGTTATTAAGCTGAAAATAATTTTGCTTCATACATAATCTTGTTAAGGAGATGTACACAGAAACAATCTTGTTATTAAAACAGTTTAACTCGCGTAACTCGCTTAGGTATTTCAAGGTATGTGGAATCAAAGTGGAAGTCAAAGAAAACCAAAACCTCACTTTCCTGTAGATGTGTGTTTTTTACTTTTTGTATGAATTTGGTTAAGTTTATCACAGAACAGGAAGGTAGTTGGTTTGGTAGATTTTCAAATTCCTTTGTTAACTACTTTGCCAAGTTGTATGTTGGAGAATCAATGGCTGATACAATTGGTCTCATTGATTTTCCTGGTTTATACATTTTTGGTAGAGCATACAATTTTGGCACTTTTGGATTAGAAACGTGTAGTTCGCTCCTCATGATGCTAATCATCTCCTGATGATGCTAACATGGTTAGCGAAACGTACGTCGAGCAGTTCAAAAGAAGTGATTTGGTGTTTAGTGGTAAATCTCTTCAAAGTTAGTGTTTCACACCAAATGATCCAATAGAAGATTTGAAAAACTTTTATGTCTTTGCACTAGGGCGTAACAAAATTATTGGCGTTTTTGGTATTATTATTATAATTAGGTGGATTATTATGTATTATTATATGTATATTTATATATTTACATTTATCGCCACATCATGTGTTGTGGCGCCACATCATGTGTTAATTACAGATATTGTAAATTTTAATAAATTAATTTTGTGAGATATTTAGTATTTTCCTCATTATCTGACAAGTTTCAAGAATTACAGACTTTTGCATATTTATCATAATTCTTGCGCTGTGGAATTTAGGTATTTTGGCATATTGGACGTTATTAGTTCTGTTGACGAAATAACTATAGAAATTACCAAAACTCTATTTAAATTACGAATTATTTTAAATTCTTCGGATAAATCATAATATTTGGTGATTTTGTGCCCTAAAATGTATAGATTTGTTGAGAGGTTATGTGAAGGAAAGAAAAAAGCCTTGTAAACATTAACTTCTTAGATGAAACTTCTGGATTTTTTAAAATGGTAGTGTAAGTCATTCGTGGCAAGATAATAATAAGAGGAGTGTAAAAACCACTAAAGTTGATGGTAAAAGGTATGTTACATAAATATGCAAAAAATATGAAACGTTTTCATTGAAAATTATTATTTTACCATGGATGTTGATGAGGATTGAGGAATGGATGTTGATGAGATGGATTTGTTGGGGGAGATACTATATTTTCGTCAAAAAATGAGCTTACTGATTACCATGATGAAATGTATCAGGGACATTTCTTGAAATGGTTTGAAAACTAAGTATTAAAAAAACTTAAGTGGGCCATCTTTAATTTTCATGGATAATGCTCCATATCATAGCAAACCAATACATAGATATCAAACAGCTCATAGACGAAAGCTGCCATTCAAGATTGGTTAACTAAAAATAATATAGCATTTTCAAATGCTTAAAACTGAATTATTAGGAATTGTAGCAGAGTGCGTACCACAACCAAATTTATTATTTTGATATATTTAAACTAGCCAGAAATTTAACCAGAAATAAACCAGCACGGAAATATTTAGCAGACAACTTAGCAGAACAGTAAAGTAAAGTAAAGTGTTTGGATTAGAGGCGCATCAGCAACTAGGCTATTTAGCGACTGGACCTGCAACTTAACGTGGGTTCCGAACCACGGTCATCAGCTTCCGACAAACCCAGGCCAGCACCCCCCTCGGGCTATAAACCCTTGGTTATGTGCCTACCCATAAGTCTATCAGGAAACCTACCGACTGGCGAGTGACCAACGTAGAACACTTCTCAGAAGGCATCCGGCCTTACCCAGCCTTTAACTGGCGTAACTGAGGGGTAATTCGTAGTCGGATTTTACACTCTTGCCTAGAAACAATCACAAACATTTAGGAAAGATAAACGGACAGAAGAAAGAAAAATAACCATCCGAGCGCTGGAATCGAACCAGCTACCGCTCCAGCGCGGATTCGGCAAAGCAGACGCTCTTACCGCCGCACCAACGCGACCGGCTTAGCAGAACAATATGGGCACAAAGTTTTACGTGTTACCCCATACTACTGTATGTATTGTAATATAGAAATTGTAAAAAATTACTATAATAATCACATGGGTAGAAGTGGTAATACACAGCAACACTTTATAAACATGTGGCGTGAGGCACTTCACATTGTTACTTCTGAGATATGGAAGAATACAATCAAGCATACAGAAAATTAAATAATGGAATTGTATGACAGAGAGCATATATTGATTGATTTGTCTGTTACTTTGTGATAGTTCATTTTTTAAAAAAGGAATAAAACAATTTTTTACTTTGTTAAACTTAAACTAAGTTTTAAAGTAGGATTTGAGAATGTAAAATCGTTTTACGAAACTATAGTCACACAAATTTTGTTTAAAAATAAAAGTGATAGATAACAAAGTAAAACATTGTTTTATTCCTTTTTAAAGAGCATATACTTGATCGAAAAGAAGTTCTTCCGTTAATTATAAATAAGCAGTGATTCCAGACAGCACTTTTCAGATTTTGATTAATGAAAATATGTACATGCAGATATTTCATTGTTTTTTCTGTTTAGTACTTGTATATTATGTATCAATAAATGTCATTGGTGATCGTATAATCTTTTTTTTTAATAGCTATTCAAATATTAAAAAATGTTGTCAATGGTTTTTGAACGAAGTATTTTACATATGCTGAATAAATCTAGAGGTAGTAAATCGACGACACTTGCAAGACTTCCTAAATTTATTATAATTTTGTTAGTTACTTTGTAATTTGCATTTAAGAGTTGATTTTTTTAATTGTTATTAAAGCTTAAATTGTAAAAAAGATTCGCTAAAGTAAGGTTATGATGTTTAATCGCAATCTGGCAACAGAGCAGCCAAAATGTTGTGCTTAATGACGTACAACTGTTTTTATTTTGTACGATCTATATCTTATTACTATACTTATCCGAAAACAAAACTAGAAAATGTTAATCTGATATCTATAACTAGACCTTTTTTTTGGAAAACTTTTTTTTTCCAGGATTATTTACTTCAACTCAATTGTACTAAATCCTTCTATCGGTCGTAGAGAAAGACCGAAGTTTCAATTGACCCCTTAGATCCCTCGGTTCCAATCTTTTCGAATATTTCGACAGATTTTTTGTTGACATTGGATCGGTCAAAAAATTTCTTTTGAATCTCGGATTGGTCAACTTACCCCTCCTCCTCCGGTCCTGCCGCGCCATTTCTCTTTTTACCCGTTATTGTCCTCAACATTATATCTTGTTTTTGTCTGGACAGAGATAACCCACACGACGCGAGGAAACCAGCGTTTCTTAAGCTGGCGGCATTACATGAAAAAAGTTAATCTTCAGATTTTTTCTGCTTTATCTCTTTTAACAGTTTTGGTGTTGTGATTCTTTTTCAAAAAATATATTATGTCAATAGATTACGTTTTAACCGAAGAGGAAAACATTTAATATTATGAGAAAAACATTTCTTTGTAAGTTTATATACTCTTTGACAAAAACTTATAGGCCCTGACGTATATACGAGATGTGACTATTAAATAACGAAACTGACGCTGTAAAACATTTTATTTTGATTTAATTCATATTTACTTATTATCACCTTCAATATACACCCCTCCTCTATCCCTACAATGCTCCATGCGAATTTTCCATTGTTCGAAACAGTGCTGGAAGTCTTCTTCAGTCAGCTTCTTCAGAACGCTTGCCGTTTTCTCTTTCACAGCTTCAACGGACTCAAATCTTGTTTCTTTTAATGCAGATTTCACCTTATGAAACAGACAAAAGTCGCACGGCGCAAGATCCGGCGAATAAGGCTGATGGTCTAACACTGGGATGCTGTACTTGGCTAGAGCAGGTTGGCTTGACAGACAATGCGAAATGAGCCGGCGCATTGTTTTGGAGAAGAACCCATGACTTGTTCTTCCACAATTCGGGTCATTTTTACTTATTCTTTCATGGAGTTCACCAAGAAAGTGAAGGTAGTAATGTTGATTAATAGTTTGACCTTTAGAAACCCAGTAAAGATACACGATCCCATGAATATGGAAGAAAACAATCAACATTTCTTTGAATTTTGAGTTCTTTCTCATTCGAGTTCTTTTAGCTCTCGGTGAATTTGGGCTCTTCCAGTGTATGGATTGGCGCTTCGTTTCAAGAACATAAGTAAAAAATCACGATTCGTTATTATCCCAATAAGTTTGTGATGAAACTTATTGACCCAATAAGTTTGGGTCATTTTCAATAGCATTCGAAGTGTCAGTACAAACATTTTTGCGAACCTCTTGCTGTTCAAACGTGAGAATTTTAGGCACCATTTTGGCACACATCATCTTCAACGTCTTCTCGGTTATCTTGAAAACACTTAAACCGCTCAAAAACAAGTGCACGCGATAAACATTCATATCCATACATTTCTTTCAATAAATTATAAGTTTCAGTAGCGGTTTTTCCAAGTTTAAAGCGAAATTTCACAACTCGTTGCTCTGTTGTTAAACTTAACTTTTTTCCGGCGAAACAAAAAAACAACTCTAATGCGATCGAAGGCTACTGTTATGCGGACTTGTTTACAGAAGCTAGAGGTACTGAATTGGAAAGAGAAGGCTTCACGCTGTTGGTCGCTGGGGTTTGGCGCATGCGTACTTCTTCTGTAGCAGCATCATTCTCATTATTTAATAGCCACACCTCAGTTTCACCTCAAGTTTATCTGACCGACTAATTTAATGTGTCATTCAGCTGAATACAAAGTTTAAGCTTCAAATCGTCCAAGCTTATGCACGAATTATAAGCTATGGTGATGAGGAAATTGAGGAATTTTATGATGTGGCCCAGCTTCTAGAATACGAGATGTACAGGTACAAAATCCTGATGGGTGACTTTAATGCTAGAATTGAAAAAGCAAGAACTGGTGAAAATGCAACTGGTCTAGATGGAAGTGGTGAGTGGGACAATAGAGATGACAGATTGGTTGATTTGGAAAAGTCAACCAAAAAAAAAGAAAATAGATATGGAAAAGCCCATCCGGTCGCACCAATGAAATTGGCTACATCATGTCAAACGATAAAACAATATTTTGCAATTGGACTGTACTTAACCGTTCCTTAACTGTCGTTAATATTGGAAGTGACCATAGAATGGTATGAGCAAAGGTTAGGATAAACTGTCGAAGGTAACGTACAAAAATGGTAAGATCGAAGAAGGGCAAAGTGAATTCTGGGAAGCTGCTTCAGAGGGGCAGTGATTTTGAGATTGCTTTGTCGAACCACTTTACTGTGTTGTAAAACCCAGAGGAGACGGAAAATCAGTATGAAAAATCATCGACAATGTGCTTGAAACTGCTGCTGCAATAGCACCAGCAGAAAAAAATGTCAAACAGTCAAAAATCTCCAACGAGACCATTCATTTAATGAAAGAACGATGGATAATGAGGAATGCAGGTAGTCATTTCGACAGAGTCGAGTACGTTGAGCTTTGCAAAACTATAAGAAAACCTATTCGAGCGGAGACGAAACGGGTCGGTTCAACATGCAGCTCGTGCAAAAAATTCTAGAAGAAAATAAGGGAATAAACAAAGCAAAACACAAGCTGAGAAATAAAAGGACACACATGTTTGCCTTAATGCGTAAGGATAGCATAGTATGCAGGAAACATACGGAAATGTTAGAGGTTATCAGGAGATTTTATTCAAAGTTATATGAAGATGAGAACCAGTCAAAGAGAGAAATGTGCATGGAAGAGCAAATGCCAGATATCTTGTTGGAAGAAGTGACAAATATTATAGAAGCGATGAAGAATGGAAAGGCTGCAGGAAAGATTTGTAGATGGCCGAAGAGTACAGAAAGTTGTGTGATTAAAGATTTTCGCTCAAAAAAAAAATGGGTTACGTGCCTTCTTTTATTTGAGAAATCTCTGACTGGTCATGCATTATAGATAGTTAGCAGCGGGATTTATTTATATTTGCAAATATTATTAAATTAAGAGTCTAATGTGGTGGTTTGTAAAACATGTAAAGCGAACAATCACCATCGTTTTAATTATACTGAAAATGTTAATTGAAGCAATAATGTAATATGGGTGGACTTTTTTGAAAATATTACTAACAGATTTTAGTGTGGTGATTTGAAGAATCGGTGTAGAAGAATCTGTATTATTAGTGATTTTACAATCACCTATAATATCAACATACATTTATTAATATTCATTAAAAAAAATAATAACCAATTACGTTTAAAAAACAAATACTTAATGTATTTTTCATAAGTTAACATCAAGTTATTATAATAAAAAGATAATTTAATATTTTAAATCTGTGACCATAGAAATATCCACAACAGGTATATTATCAGAATTAGCCTTTATGTCTTTGTTTTATTTGTGTTTGTTTATATATGTTTATTAGACCTTTTGTCACACATTACTGAACTAAATTGGTAACCAACAATATTTTATTTTGCATTTAACTAACAATAATTTTGACAGTATATATACAGGTAGAAACCGAATACTGACGTGAAAAAACTTTACCATAATGGCGTCACAAACATGGCAGCCAATCGCGGCGCGTTCGTTCATAATTAATTGTTTAAATTGTTAAACAATAAAACAATTATTAAACAATAAATCCAAATAATTATTGTTATTTTTTCGCATGGATTATCAATATTATTTATGATAAAGTTTTAAAATAAAGTAAAAAATCCTGTTAAACTAAAAAAAATAAAGAACATATTGACATTTTTTGCCCATGAAAATGCAAGTTTTTGTCAACAACGCATTATGGAACTACCAGTGCGTTGGTAATAAATATTTATATTAATTACTTGCATTTCTTCTCATCTTAAGAAAATCACTCCGAACTTTCTTAACAAGCCAATATATTTATTTGTTCACCACTACATTGGTCAATACAATATTTCTATCTAAAGAAGCCCTTTGTTGCAAATGCAACAAATTACTTAAATAACCTTATCATTTAAAGTTAAATCGAACAGACTCCAAACACAAACACGAGATATCAAAGTGAAATTCGCAGTAATTGGTTTGCTCGGTATATATTATTAAATCCGGGCGCATTGTAATTTAAGGTCCGGTTGGTGGAAAGTCCAGCGCCGAATAACATTACTAATTGTTAACTTTTGCAAAACGACTGTGTTTAAATTGACTTCGTTTCTACAGGTTGTGTTCAGCGTACGCCATCGACCAACAATCAATTCGCAATATTAGGACTGGTACGGTGCGGTTTCGACTTACTCGGCTTATTAAAGAGCGAGCTATATTTGCTAAGATATTAATTCCTGGGAGATTGAAGATGTGGCGGGCTCTGCATAACTTGTAATATCATGTCGGACATTTAACATTAAGGAGAGTGAGTTTTAATTAGCTTTCTCACTGGGGGAATTACATATGTTCATAAACTTAAACTACCTTGAGTATAATGATATTAATCTAAGTGAAGTTGTTTATCTGACCCAGAAAAAACAATTTCTAGATATCCTTGTTTTTATGAAGAATCAACACCTGCTTGTTGCGGATCGCTTAAGAGCATTATTTGTTTTTTAATTAAATTACTAAGTAATAATCATCATAATAATAATTTTCACTACAAATTTGACTTTGTCTGATTGTACAGAACTGAAAACATTAGAACCAGGCCACTATAAATATCTAGGCATTACCCAGGGCCTAGACATCAAACAAAATGACAATAAAGAAAAAGCTGAAATAGAATTATTAAAAAGAGTTAACACAGTACTCAATATACACCTCTCAGGAAAAAACAAAATTATAGCTATTAACACTTGGGCTATCCCATCTATCACATACACATTTGGAATATTAAAATGATCAAAGACAGACCTGCAGAGATTAGCACAGAAAAATTCGAAGCCCATTTACAAGAGCCAGAATGCATCATCCCAATGCTGCAATTGAACCGCTTTATCTACGAAGAGAGGAAGGGGGTAGAGGGCTGGGTTGTTTGGAAGTGATACACGGAAGGGAATGTCAAAGCCTAAAGAACTACTTTTATAGAAAACACTCACCCATACATCGAGCAGCTGTAGTATTGGATAAAAAGTACACTCCTCTTCGGCTGGCGGAACCACCGCAACCGGAACCAGAAAATGCATTTGAAATAATGAAAACCAAGTGGTGCAACAAAGCCTTGCATGGACGGCACTATGCTACTCTAAACAATCAAGAACAAGTTGACTCCAAGGCTACAAGTACCTACCAAACCTCAAGATATCTCTTTGGAGAAACAGAATGATTTATAATGGCAATACAGGATCAGGTTGTACCCATAAGAAATTATGTTAGAGTCATCATGAAACAAAACATACCAACCTCCATATGCAGATACTGTGATAAAGACGAGGAATCGATACAACATTTAATATCGGGTTGCACCTATCTGGCCCCCACCAGCTACCTATCAAGACATGATTCCATGGGTAAAGTTATTCACCAACTTCTATGTCTGAAACATGGATTACTAACAACATTCACTCCATATCATCACTACGCTCCCAAACCTGTTCTAGAAAATCAACACATTAAATTATATTGGGACTTGCAGATTCGAACTGACAAAACGGTGTAAGCAAATAGACTAGATTTAGTGCTCTACCAGATAGAAGCTAATCAAGCAATAGTTGACTTCTCTGTACCTTGAAAACCTCTGAAAAAATTGACAAATATAGAGATTATACAGAGCATACAGGGAACAAATATAGAGATCTGGCTTTTGAAATCAAGGATATATGGCACCTAGATAGAGTTAATATCCTTCCATTTGTGGTGAGCGCTAATGGTCTAGTCCACAAATCCCTAATACAGAACCTCGAACAACTAGGTATCACAAAAAGCAGTAATATTGGGAACAATCGGAATAGTCAGACGCACCCTTGACCATCAGTAGACACCCAAATATTCTTGGTTACACCCGGGTACTTGGAGTTTTTACCACAACTGTATGAAAAAAAATATATATATGAAACTGACAATATTCACCATTACTGGTATAAAAAACTCACATATTTTCATCCTTTAATAGTAAGATATTTCAATAAGTTTATAAGAGAACAAAAGAACATTCTCCATTTGTTACTCAAGGTAAAACATATTTACTTCCCAAAAACCTGCCTTCAAACAATATATAAACTGCTACATCATGTTTCACTCCACTACTCACAGGACATACAGACAATGAAGTATAGTAATGAAGGGGTGTAAAGAACAACATATTAACGATAAAAATAATCTTGAAACACGCTCGGAAGAAAAATATTATCAGAAATCCTTCGACTCGATTTCATACTCATGGCTAATTAAGATATTAAGTAAAGGGTTATCCATTTTGTGCTGCGGAAAGTAAAATGAAAAAGGCACACAAAGAATTAAAATTTCGATGAAATTTTGTTTTCTTTTTATTGCTTGAACTTTGTCATTAATTGTGGAATTCATCATTTTAATTTTCGATGACTTTTCCGCACATTTCGGCTGGTATCTCGGCTATGACTTGACGAATGTTGGGTTTCAACTGCTCAAGACTTTGAGGATTGTCTACGTAAACACGATATTTCACGTAGCCCAAAAAAAAAAGTCAAACGGCATCAAATTGCATGATCTCGGCGGCCATCACAAAATCATCACCACACAGACCAGACATCACCAAATCTCGAAATTACGCGGCCTGGGGACTTCTCGCGCAATAAAGCCAATATTGATCGGGTTGTATGCCTTATTGGAACGCTCAGATCGAAATCTTCAATTTTTGCCCAAAAATAATCGGTTATCATACGACTATAATGCTCAGAATTGACGTTAATAGCCACTCTTTCGTCTTTTTCTGATACGGGCCATGGACACCACCAGACCATAATGCGTACCAAACAATCACCTTTTGCGGATGCAATGGACTCTCCACAATCACTTGATAAATGAGCCTCATAGTTGAAGAATATTTTGTTCGAAAAATTAGGTAAATGTTCAAGCACCCAATCGGCGTATGCTCGGCAGATTCCATGGTCGCGGGCTTCAATTCTTGCGTGAGTTGAACCTTGTAAGGATGAATATGCAAATCCAAATGCAAAATACGCTATACTGTGCCCACAAGTGTAAGTGTAAGACAAGCCCACAGACTGTGAATGCCGAGGAATCGATAAATTTGGGTCTTCATTCTCACTTTCACTAACAGTAGCGATATTCTCCATCAAGCGAGCATTACGATGATGCACATGTCTTGCCACATTCGTAACAGATCCGGTATTTTTATATTTCTTGACTGTGTTGAAAATTATGCGCTCAGAAGGACGATTATGGCGACTACATTCTGCTCGTAAAGCGCGAAACGTATTCGGTGGTTAAACGATCCATATTGTAAAATGGCAAACCTTAAAATAAACAAATAACACTTTGGATGATATTTAAGTTTCACAGTTGTCAAAATTTAGGGCTGTATTTTCTGAATCACGAAATGAATAACCCTGTACTATACAAAGTACTATACAGCGTTAATAAACACACTTTAGGAACTGATAATAGAGTGGTGCATTCTTATTTACTTATCAAAAATGGAAGTACCATTAGCACTGAGGATTTCCTCAGTGGGTGACGAGTGTGACCAGTGGCATATTGCAAGGGGGTTCGTTGAGCGCTCTGTAGATTTGTCGGCCACTAAAACTCCAAAATCAAAATGTATCGCATGCGATATATATGGAGGCAGCAAGATAAATTGCAGTAATTTTCACTGTTATAACAAGGTATCCAGCATAATCCACCAGAAGCTTGCAAGTCTCACTGACCTTATAACAGAGCGAGTTCCCTACTATAAATACACCCTAGAGGCAGTACTATAATCAAAAAATGAAGAGTCTTGCTTGAGCTTTCATAGAGTTAAGACGTGTTCTTGAGCTCTCTGATAAGCAAGCGAAAGACGTGATACCAAGTCAAGGGATTCCGTGTGTTGTGAAAAGTGATCCTGTGTCAGTGATCCTGACAGAGGAAGCTTTATCCAAACAGAAAAACTCAAAACCCAAAATCACATCCCAAACATCAACTAAAGGAACACAAACAAAAAACGTGTTCGAAGCATCAGATAAAGGGACGCAAACAAAAGCGTCCAAGACAACATCAATAGCACAAACCCAAACAGTAGTATTCAAAACCCCAACATCCATAGCCGAAACACAAACTATAGTGTTCGAAACTACAAGCACAGAGATCCAAACGGATCCAGAAAACGAAGACTCACAACAAGTGTTCATCTCAGAGGGAAACCAGCAGGTTTACATTCACTCCCGCAGACGCAAGAAGAAGAAAAGTCTACTTCTGAGGTAGGTCAGCCCTCAGAAGAAACGACGATTCCGAAGTGCCATCGGCGCCTACAAGGTCTAAGCTAAATCCAATAATCCTGAAAGACAAATCCAAGTTTCTAAGCGTAATGGAAGCTTTGAATAAAGACAAAATAACTGTCGGGACAGCTAGAACGATGCCGATCCGTCTGATTCCAAAAACGGAATCAGACCGAAAACCCATCATAGAGCTTTTCAACAAAAATGAATATTCATATCAAACACCAACATCAACCAGAAATCTACTCGTCGTCATTAAAGACGTGTTAGAAACTATACCATCACAGGATATCGAAACCGAGCTCCAGCAGCTAGATTTCCATCCGCTCTCCACCACGAGATGGCAAAATAAAAATAAAAAACCCATCGCGATTGTATAAGTAACAGTACCTCGCCATGAAAAAACCATCCTGAATATCAAACAACTCCATTCTCAGCCCGTAAGAGTGGAAAAACAAAAGAAAAAGAAGCGTAGCCCCTCTAGGAAGATGCAATCAACATCACCAACATGAAGAAAAGAACCAAAACCTGAACGCAGTTTTCCGATTCTGGATAGGAAAACAGCAGAACACCCCATCGATGAAAGTCAAAACCAACTGCAGGAAGAAGCAACAGCCGAACTTGTAGTAATCTTCAAGCAAGCGATGTATCAGGCTCTTTTGCTGCTAGATATACCGCTTCCGAACCAAAACCAACTCAAAATTACCGATCAAGTCAACAAAGGATCCGCATAGTCGTCAGACTACGCCTCCTTTTGACCACGCCCCCACGGGCATTCCCTACAAAATATGCGATTTTCTCGTATTATCTGCAGAACTGGGCCTCGCGGCCTATTTCCGAAGCAGAGATGAAGAACCCCGTGTCAGCTCGCTGACACACACCGGAAAGACCGGAAAGCTAAATAGAAACTGGTAAGAGCCGCAAAGGCTAACAAAAAAACCTGACGCCAAGAAATAGAAAATAGTACTATACCAACCTATTTCAAGTTATATCACGACCGAAGAATAATAACCGATAAAGGAGTGCACTGTAATAGGTCAAACATTATATTCCTGGACAAAAAGAGGAAAACGCCATTCCTGATCGATATAGCTGTTCCAAACACCCACAACATTCAAAAGACTGTTGATGAGAAAGTACAAAAGTTGCTGTATTGTACACGACACCATTTTTATAAATATGATACACTACAATTCTGAAATGAGACTAGATCTAGGCAAATTCACAATGATATCAGTGTTTTATTCAAGAATTTAAAAAACCACTTAATTTGAAAGTCCCTCTTATATAAAACTTAATTTTCTAAATAATGTATACTGTTTAATTTGCAAATACTTTTAAAGTTAAAAAATGTTTTTTAAAATTCCATCCTGCAGTTTATGGACACTACAGAACTATGAACTTCACGTTTCATATAAAGATAACTTTTGTTCTGTCTGTTCTTTTCATGAAGGCCTATCCGAATTGAATTTTTTTTCATAGAATTTTTTTTGCCGAGTATTTAATGCTGGTTTCCTTTTAATTTTTTTTCTTGTAATATTTTTAGACTTTTTAAAATAATCTTTGGACATGCCTCCAACTCTTGTTTACACTTTAGCTTCTTCAATAATTGCTCTTGCAGTCTTCCAGGCATCCGATGTAATTCTCAGAGAGTCTTTTTTCTCATCTTGACAAAGCAGATGGCATCTCAGTTGAAGGCACGCAAGATTAAACTGATGAATTGTGACAAAACCTCTAGAGGACTTGGAAATCTTAAACAGCTGACGTTCTAACTTCCATCTAAACGTCTAACATTCTAACTTCCAAAAAAGTAAATATTTACAGATAATTGTTCGCTTTTCCAATATTTTAACTTGTATTTCAAACAAATAAAAACAATCAATAAAAAAATACCATTTAATTATATTTTAATTTTTTGGAATTTATGTGGTGTCTAATATTTTGATAATGAGTGTAAGTGAGATAATACAAAATGAAAAAGACAACATGGGGCATCAAATGAAAATGTTGAACAAAAAACGAATTACCAAGAATTGGCAAAAAAAAACCAGAGAGATCAAGAGGACTGTTGACTGTTTTACTTCAAGTTAAATGGAAATACCTACAAATACGAGATGTCAAAGTCAAAGTAAAATTCGTCGTAATTAGTGTTCTCTATGCATATCATTAAATCCGAGCGCACTATAAATAAACGTCCGATTAGTGGAAAGTCCAGCACAGAATAACATCGGTAATTGTTCATTTTACAAAAGGATTCTGTTTTCGCAGTTTCCCCGGGTTGTGTTTATCGTGCCGTCAGGGAACAATCAATTCGCTATATTCTCGTTGCAGTTACATCTCAACTCCATATTTTTGGTCTGGTATGGCGCGGTTTTGAATTACTCGACGTATTGAAGAGAAGGGAATATTTACCAAGATATTAATTTGTGGGAGATTGAGGAGGTGGCACGCCTTGCTTAATAGACAATACGATATCGGAAACATAATATGAGCGAGATTGAAATTTAATTAGGCTCTTTTAGAACTAGATAATTTCCTACATAATTAGTGTGTCATGGAAAGTAATAATTTGACACTAGTGTTAAATGTCAGTCGGGTTAAACTTTGAGTTTATTATGTTAAGTTCTAGTCAGTAATCACATAATTAAAATGCCATTGACTTTAAGAGAAAAAATCGAAATAATCTGGTTGTTGGGTGGTTTTGCTCGTAGTAGCAGAGAAGTTGCTGCAGAGTTTAACATGAGACATCCCCAACGTGCTTTCATTACTCATGCAAACGCAGCCGCCTTAAATGCTCTTTTCAATGAAACTGGCAGTATTATTAAAATCCATCAAAAAGGTTAACTTCGTCGAATACACTCGCATTCTGAAGATAATGATATATTGGCGGCAAAACTAGCAAATCCATGCATGAGCCTTCGAGATTACATCGTCTCAACTGAATATTATCAAGGATAAAATCAGATGTTTCGTTCGTCACAAAATCAAGACCTATGAACCGAAGTACTTCCATTCATTGAAACAAGGTGATTATAATGTAAGATTAGACTATTGTTATTCGGACCAAGGTAATTTTTTAAATAACAGACATTTTCTGAAAAAGATTAAGTTTACTGATGAAGCTGAATTCACCATTAATGTGGTTGTATCGTCTCAAAACTGTAGATACTCGGCCAGGTTATAATTTGTAAAGGCCAATATTCCCAGAAACTCAATGTCGGGTGTGGAATTTTAGAAAAGCAAATAACTGCTCCTTTTTTTCTTTAATGAATCATTGAATGGTGGTCGTAACTTCTTCGATAGGGAATTTTGGGATGCAATTGAAAATCTTCGTCTTAATGTGCGACAGGATATGTATTTGCAGCTAGATGGTGCATCTATCTACAATTCAAGGATTGTTCGTCAATGATTGAACCGAAATTTTTCTATGTGCTGGATAGGAAGAAACTGTGGTCTCCGAGGTCTCCCGAAATTACACTCCTCGATTTTTATTTTTGAGGAATGGTCAAAAATATAGTTGATAAAACAAGGCCCATAAATCGAGATGCATCTCGGAACTTAGACGAGTATCTAAACAGAATCGAAAAATGTATATATATATATATATATATATATATATATTTTGATATGTTATAAAAAACTATGCGACCTTTACTTTAAAATAATGAACAAATATCTGGTTCCCTCATTGACTATTGAAACTATCGCCACAGCTATATACCATGCCGTGCTAATACGCTAATCGAAACCATGGCTTCGTTTATCAGCTATCCATTAATGCTTGATAAACACGCGTTGTTTCAGTCAGCAAAAACATCGGTTGATATCCCAAATCAATTTGATTTTGAGATAGTCCAAATTTACAATCATTCTAATTACCAGTATTTAGAGTAGATGTGTAATTTTGTTGTATGCTACAGAGCGGACAATAAGTAAATGACCGAAGGAGATGATACAATCTGATGTTTTTTCGTTTTATTTTCTTAATTTCAGAAAGGATGTAAGAAAAGAATAAGTGATTTGGTATAGGCGAGTATTGATTACAAAAATTTGAGAACAATAAAAGTTAGTTTCTAATGAAATGTGTGAAGTTTCGCCAGTGTTTCAACAAGATAAGGCTCACATTCATTCGGCAAAAATTATAATGGATTTGTTTGAGCAAAATAATATTTCAAAATTGAAATGGCCTTCTGTTTCTCCAGATTTGAACATAATTGAAAATATCGGGGGATTGCTTTCAAGGTGGGTTTATAGTGAATCGAGACAAATTCCAATTCACAAATATGGAAGATTTGAATAGGGCTTCATAAGAAGAAATTCCACAACAAACAATAGAACGATTCATGTCCAAAAATAATATCTCTCATATGTTAGCAACACCTGATACAGATTTTTAGGAATCGGCGTCAAAGCCGGAGTCTAGAGAAAATATGGCCCCAAAACAAATACCCATGAATAACGACAGCTTTCAAATAAAACAATGAGAGGACAATAATGATTGCTCCGTTCAAACAACACAATTTTTAATTTATTGATTGATTTGTCCGTTACTTTGTGATAGTTAATTTTTTAAAAATCATTAAAACAATTTTTTACTTTGTTATTTATGATGATATATATGACTCAAACACTACTTTAAAACGCTTAAAAAGTTTTAAAATGCTTTAAAAGCTGTAAAACCTTAGTTTTAAAGTAGTGTTTGAGAATGTAAAATCGTTTTACGAAACTATAGTCACACAAATTTTGTTTAAAAATAAAAGTGATAGATAACAAAGTCAAAAAATGTTTTATTCCTTTTTAACACAATTTTTGTTGAATTTGCAAGGCCTACTCCTTCTATGTTAGCTTTTTTTAGTTCCTGCCGACTGCAAATTATTTTAGTTGTTTTTGCTAATTATTCTAAAACGGGTACTTCAATAAAGAAATGTGATATAAAAATTTTTTATTTCGAATTTTAAGGTTTGTTAAATTATATTAAAAAAATAAGGTGCTGCCATTAAAACATATTGTTTTAGTAGGTACTGAAGAAACCTGGCAACATCAGAAAGCATTATTTGTAATTTTTTCTTAGCCAAATTATTTCCTACAACTTTCCATTTGGAACTACTAGTCTTATATATATATATATATATATATATATATATATATATATATATATATATATATATATATATATATATATATATATATATATATATATATATATATATATATATATATATATATAACCGAATAACATTCAAATCAATATATATCCAATATAATCAATTATTTATCTTACCAAAACCGACAAGCAAACAAAAGTTGAATTACCTGAAAAAAAAAAATATATATTACAATGAAATTATGTCAGACTAATTCGAAAATTTTCAAAAGCTGGTAATTAGTGTGGTATAATTTTAATGCGAATATAAAGTCTTTATTAATTTTAGCCATGGTACCGTGGCTGATTTAATTATAAATATGTATTTTGGAGCTGGCCCGCGAAATTATTTATTTAATACAGCCAATAAAACGTACTTGATATTTTGCATACATTGTATCCATATTTTCTACGTTGTGGATTTATTAATTTATTATTATTTATGCCTGAATTCATTTAAATCCTCTATTTTATTGTCAATGGAAATAAAATGGCGTTTTAATTTATCACTATTTTTCACAAATATATATATATATATATATATATATATATATATATATATATATATATATATATATATATATATATATATATATATATATATAGGGTGTTCCAATAGTGCGATATCTTGATAATGTCTGGAGATAGAGATAATGTTTAAGTATAAGAGTTGTACAACTAGATAGGCTGAATAATTTAAAATCAATTTTATTTATACAGGGTGTCTAATAAAACTGTGGCGGGGTATAGTTTTGTTTTTTCTTATCGAACATCCAATATGTTCATCCATTTTTGCATTCTGTTATTGATTCTAAACACATTTCGTAAAACATATCCTATACCTAAACCCAATGGTTTTACCGCCATTTTGTAAAAAAATATCGCAGTTGCAGACTCTCTTTTGCAGTGTTTTATATCATTTATTTTTTTATGTAGGCTTATCATTTTTCGTAGGAATATTAGTGAAACTATGACTTAACTTCTTAAACAAAATTTGTCTACGTTATACAAGATGTCTAGGATAACTGAGATAAATGAAAAACATTCAAAATCTTATATCCCAGTTTTTTAGATTACATGTCTAATATTTTTTCATTTTACAATATTCCTAAAACATTCTTCTTAAACATGTCATAATTTCCGAGATTTTCCCATTTTTGTCTTAAATATTTCGTTTTTAATGGAATTCGCCTTAGACGTTTTAGTAAAACGTCATAAATTTCAATTGAAATGGCAAATATTATTCTAGTATAGCTTTTAAACAGTTTTTATATGATACAGAAAATATATTTGGACTATCGAAAAGAAATGTGAATATCCAATTACACCTTAAATCACTCAGATGACTTAGACGTCCTGGACAATTATGGCGTAGAGACAAATGAACTAAACGGTCAATTATTTGAATTGTCAAACTGTCAAATTGCATAGTACGGTGTTTATTAGAACAGAAAGTAGAACGAAAATGAATTGATAAACGAAGAGGAATTGATAAACATGATCTACGTTTTGGATGGAAGTGATCAAAACTCTTTTTTAGCAAATAGAATAGATGCGCAAAGATTGCCTAATGTTGAACGTCATTGTAATGCATTAGCGTTTATAAGACTGAAAGAGCGATTTGAAAGAGCTGGATGTTTCTATAACGAAACAAACTTGGAAAGGCAGAAAAGAGCTATGACTGAAGAAAACGAATATTTAGTTCTTAAGTTGTAATTAAAAATCCATATATTTCATACAAGCAGATAGAAAACGAAGTAGATAAATTTTATCAGTAATATATACAATTGGTTCAAGAACTATATCAAAATGATTTCGATCGAAGGCTTGAATTTTGTAACTGGCCAATAGAAGAAAATAGAAAATAACCTAGCTTTTTCAAATATATTTTATTCACAGCTGAGGCAACTTTCCACAAAAATGAGTACGTCAACCGACATGACATAAGTTCCACTATTACAGCAGTGAAAATTCAAGATTTATTATCTCATTAGCGGAGTGGACTGTCAGTGTAGGTCGTGCCAGTACTAGAAGTGGGGGGAAACGCTCGGAGAGCTGTTTCGCTCTGTTCTTTTGTTGGTACATCCATTAGTGAGTAACAGGTTCCACCGTCTGTTGCGCAACGGGTTATAATACGATTTTTAACCACGGACGGTGTTAAACCATCCGAAACATTAACTCGGTTGAAGATTCAGTATGGGGACGATACCCTGTATAAGATCCAAGTGTTTGGTTGAGCCAAGAAGTTTAAGAGTGGACAAGAAAATGTGGTAAATGTAAGTTATAACTGACGTCCCAGGTCAACTGTCACTGCTGACAACATTGGTGCAGTTCGCAACCTTATCGAAGGTGACCGGCGGCTCACTATTCATGAAATCGCTTTAAAGGTAGGTATTAGCTTTGGAAGTGCTCAATCATCAGAAATCATCTTGCTTCAATAAAATTTTTGCCCGATGGGTTCCGAAGTTGTTGACCGAATATCAAAAAAACATTCGATTGCAAATCAGTCAGACACTTCTGAATCGATTTCTGTGGGAAGGGGAAACTTTGTTGACGCATATCCTAACATGTAATGAAACGTGGGTGCATTATTACACTCCAGAACCAAAATAGTGAGTAAGAAATGGCGAAGGAAAAACGAAACCTGCCCTATAAAGGCCAAAACCCGCCTCTCAGCCGGTAAGGTTCTCGCGACCGTTTCTGTTGACTGGAAAAAAGTTTTGCTGACTGATTTTCTACATTATCGACGTACGGTTTATGCTGTCTGCTACTGCCAGTTGTTGGAGGCAACAAAACAGCAACAGCTCTTTACATGAACAAAAGACGTGGTGTTCCCATCAGAGTCATCCTTCTTTGCCATGACAACGCCAGGCCACACAGAGTGGTTTTGACGATGGAAAAACTGGACAATATGCAATGGGAAACCCCTGAACATCCTCCATACAGCCCACATTTGTCATCTTGTGAATATTTTCTATATGCGCCTTTGAAAAATGCACTTGGAGTGGTAGAATTCGACAATGATCAAGATGTCGAGGACTTCGCGCAATTGGCTGATGATCCAAACTAAACATTTCTAGTGTAAAGCGTGGAGGAGACTACGTTGTAAAATGATCAATAGGTTTTTTGTATTACTTTATAAATAATGTATAAAACAATTCCGGTTTCCACCATCGCCTTCAAAAAGCAATGTCCTGTCACTCCTTCAACCAAAAAGTCGCACCAATCAGGTACTTTGACGAAATGGTAAGTGGTAATCAAGGACAGAATCAAGAGGTAACATTCAAATCACCTAAATCGTGCAGTTATGCTATTAATAAGATAAAATATTATTAACATAATTTTTTCCGCGAGAATTAAAGTGGGAGGCGTCTCCCATCTTTCAATTTCTACGCGCTATTGAATCGTGTATCTTTACATGGTGAATTGACAGAATATGCTGAACACTGCAGTCTATGAGTGATATTTTCATTATCAATCATATCAAACAATGTTGCCGCTATTACGTTTCAAAGTTCTAACACTCTTATTGAAAAGCTCTTTATAATTCACCAATTGAAAATTTTTAAAACCAAATCCGGTTTAATATCACACGATAACCCTTTCGAGTTAATAATCTAAATGGACACTCTGGAAATTGTCCACTGAGACAAATTCGTAATTTGTATTATTATTATGTTACGAAACCTCGAAACTGGACAAGGATAAAGTAAACTCCCGTGATTTATATGCCAAGTCGAGGCTCAGTCAAATAAATAGATTCTGGCAAAAGGTTATCAGTAGGCAATCGGTTTAATTCGGGTCTTTCTGAATCAGAAATGCAAGATCGTCTATAGGGGAGGGTGATTTCGCTGCGTCTCACTCTCGATCGTTCCACTCGCTGTTTCGCTTTCATTTTCGGTTCGCAGAACGGTCTGGTATCGATGCTTATTTTAGCACAATCAGCTCGTTCGAAATAGAATTGATATAACACTTTGTTCCTCTAATAGGTTTAATAGTCAGGAAAATGTGAAGGTAGATTCTCGTGCTGTTAACCTTACAAGAATGTCACATCGAAATTATTAAAATATTCTTAATTATGGATCATATGTACAGGGGTGTACCAATCGGAAATGACGCCTAGGGCGAGCATCAAAGCTGCGCCCCTTTGTAAACTATTTAAATATATAATAAACAGATACACTAAATAGAACAGTCATAAATTTTACAAAACATTTTTATAATAAACATAATTATACTATTTTTGCCAATTTATTTCTACACCGTCTTTTTCATATATATCCTTTGTTTATACTATCCACACGTCTTCCATGTTTCGTCTATATTCACACATCCCCGTTTTATTTATACAACTATCTGTAATGTTTTGTTTATTCCCAGCGCGTTTGTCGAATCAAGTGTTTCGTATACACTCGTACCACTCTAGTCAGTAGTCTTAAATGATTGTCCTGCATACATAGTTCTTGTATTTTCTCTAACATATTTTTAATGAGAACGGCCGCGAAATTACCTTAGATGTCGGGTTGCCCTTACCTTCAAATTCTCTCTCTCACTCTCTCACTCACTCTCTCACTCACTCTCTCACTCATTCTCTCACTCTCTTACTCTCTCACTCTCTCACTCTCTTACTCTGTCACTCTCTTACTCTCACTCTCTCACTTACTCTCTCTCTCCCTCTCTCCCTCTCTCTCCCTCTCTCCCTCTCTCTCCCTCTCTCTCACTCTTTCACTTTCTCACTCTCTCACTCTCTCACTCTCTCACTCTCTCTCTCCCTCTCACCCTAACTGTAAATCCTTTCCTTGTCTTTTTTTTTCTCTCTCTCCAAACCAAGCATCAATTTAAATGTCCACGCTGACAAAGATTCACATGTTCATCCTTAGAGAGCAAACACTTGCCATATCCAATTTCATGGAACCAGAGGCATACGTTAGTAAGAACCTCAAGAACAACGCTTATCCCACGGTCCACCAGCAAGCACCTGCACTTCTCATGACGCTGCAAGCCCAACATTTAGGGACGAATCCGGCGAAGCCAAACCCTGTTCTAAGTTAGTCTTAATCTAATCGTTCCGTTCATACTGGTATTTATACATTATTTCAGTTTATTTTCAATTTTCAATCACTCTGTTTAAAAATGACTAGAAAAATGATATCTCATTTTAACAGATCAAGAGTGATTGTTTTGTTACAACAGGGGTTTAATCAAAGTGATCTCGCAAAAATTGTAGATGTTTCCCAAACTACTGTATCGATAATTAATAAAAAAATTCAAAAAACAAAGGACGTAAAGGATCGCCACAGAATTGATAGAAAACAATATACAACAGCTGCACAAGAGCGGCAGATATCAATGATAGCTCGGATAAATGGTCTGGAATCTACAAGTGCTATATCAAGGGAGCTTGTTAGGCTTGAAGGGGTAAATGTTTCACGACAAACGATAACACGTAGACTGAAAGCGATAAATTTACATCGCATAAGACATTTACGTGTTCCCAAACTAACTATTCAACAAAACAATGTAAGATTGCAATTGGATCGAGAAATGGTGGATCATAGTTGTAACTGGAATAACGTAATGTTCTCCGATGAAACGAGAATCGGCTTGGTTTCTGATTCACCGAGAACATTAGTTTGGAGAGCTCCAGGTCGACAAGCACGACTAGAAACAGCTCAACCACGTATCGCATATGAAGGTGGGAGCGTGCTATTTTGGGGTGGTATTATAAGGGGTACACGGACACCTTTACTGGTCCTGTAGAAAAGAGCCACTGGCGCTGTGTACATGGAGGAAGTTTCAAATCCTGTTGTGCGTCTGTTCCGAGGCACAGTGGGCGACGATTTGTTTTCATGGATGATAACGCATCTGCTCATCGACTAGCAGCATTATAATATTTTCTTAAAGAGGAGGGAATAATCAAATTAGGGTGGCCAGCAAAGTTCCTTGACATGAATGTCATTGAACATTCCTGAGACATTCCGAAAACACGCATCAAAAAACGAAACAATCTTTCTCTTACCCTGCGAGAACTAAATGATGCTGCTCGTGAAGAATAGGGGAGAAATCCACAAGCTCAAATTGATCATTTAATCGACATCATGCCAAATCGCCTATAGGTCCATGAAGAAACTACCGCTTATTAGTTTTATTGAAAGGCGGTATAAGTTTTTGTTACCTCCTCACAAAAACATGATGGAACAAAGAGCTAATATTAAATTTTGTTTCAAGCTAGGTAAAACTTTCACCTAAACATTTGATTCAGCGAAAAAAGTTTATGGTGATGATTCCTTATACGTATGTTTGAGTGGTATAAGCGATTCCAGGACGGTCGTGATGCTTTGGAAAACTACCCAAAGCCAGGCAGGTAAAAAAAAACAAACATCGCGATCAGTTGGTGGAAAAAGTGCGTAAAGTGATCGCCTACGATACAAATTCCACTGTGAGATGGATAGCGGAGGAGTTAAACACTATCGAAAACATGATCGAACGCCGGGAAATTGGTTTTTGTTATACGATAATGTGCCATCTCAACAGGACCGTCGCTGTTCTCTGTCTGTGTACTTCAATATCCTCCGTATTCGCCTGATTTATCTCCGTGTAACTATTTTCTCACACACAAAACTGGCCACAAACGGAACGTTTTATGACAAGCTCAAGGAGCCATGAGTAGGGTAATTGAGGCGATTCCAAATAACGACATAAAAAATATATGCTAGCATTGATTGAGCATGCCCAGCAGTGTATTGATGCGGAAGAAATGTATTTTGAATAAAAAAAATAAGTAATTGTTTTTTTTATTTAAAAAGTTCCGTTATATTTCCGACATACTGTGTATTTATTCATTTATAAAAATCACCGACAAGATTTTTTATTATAATTTTTAACTTAACAAGCGGAATAATATGAAAGTTCTGTTAGATATAATGGGCAGTCATGCCAACTTAAAAATCAAATGGTTATCTAAATACGTAAAGGCGCGATTTAAAAATAAATCACTTTAATTTGTGATTATATACTCTTCTTTCGCGCTCGATTTTGAGTAGCTTAAACATTTCGGAGTATCCCTTTATAAAATAACTTTCAGTTAGATAAATAATCTTTTTCATATGTCATGCCCTCTTTTCTGATTTCAAGCTTGACAAATAAACAAACCGACGTACGGAGAAGAAACATATCCGTGACCACGTCTAAACTGTTTCAACCTTTTCAATATACCAACAGGATTCCGAGCATAATTGATTCGAAAACCCGTAAAAAATTCGAAAAACCTTTCGCAGACATGAGCTTTTCCGCCATAAAGGTGTTTTCTTTGCCTGCTCGCTCGCATAAATCCGGATTTCTGTCCAACGTTTGAGGGGGGAAAACACTAGAAAAAAGATACAAAGTCCCATATGCACGTCAATGCTTAAATCAGATTAAGGGTCTAATCCCTTTAGGGTTTGGAACATCCCTTTTTAAAATAATTACTTATTTTAATCCCAAGGTAGAATTTCTGTCTTGGCAAAATCTAATTTTAAATTATTTTTATATCAAAAGTTCTCCAGAGAGCACGTAGGAAATTATATTATAATTTGGATACAGCTAAAAGAATTTAGACCAAAGATTAAGCCAATGAAAATATGATTCATTTTTATACCGAAGAACTAAAAAATGAAGGAAACAAGTGCACTATAAAGCGAAATATGTTTTTGGGAGTTCACCGAAAGGCGGATCACCCCGAAGAGTATTTACTGATATTACAATCTGATCTAATGTAGATCAATAAGTAATTATGTTCTTACTTAAATTGCTACTTCGAAAACTTAAATCTAAAGTCTTACTCACTAGAATACTTTAGTTTAATAACTTATTTACATTAAACTAATGTGTAATGCACAACCGCACTATTCCCTGCTTTGCACTAGCAGAGTCGCTTAGCTAATTCGAAAGGCTTCACTCTCTTCAGCCTTCTTGTTAGATTGGTGTTGTGCGAATTTGGTAACAGTCTGGTCAACAATGTCCATCTGAAGGTCCCGATGGAGATCACTATTTCTGATATACCATGGCGCATTGACGATGTGCCTTAGTACTTTGTTCTGGAATCTCTGAATGATTAGAATATTACTCTTGGTGGCACAGCTTTAAAGCTGTATGCCATAGGTTCACACCGGTTTGAGGATTTGTTTATACAATAGTATTTTGTTATAGGTAGATAGACTGGAGTGTCTACCATACATCTTTAGAAAGTGGACATTTTTGGTGAAACAGTTGGTACAGTACATAAAAGAGTACATCCAGCTATCTGAACAGCGATTTTTCAAAAATTGACTGGCTTTGAGAAGTCATATATGTAAAGAATTGAGGCAATCAATGAAAATTCTAGTAGACAACAGCAGAATATATCTAGACAGAATATGAGCCGTTATTCAGCCTTCTAATTCAAAAAATAAAGATCTGCAAATGTTTTAAAAATCAGCAAAATTTCGCTAAAATAATGATTCAGTTAAAAGCGCACAGCAAAGCCTGCTTTAAGTGTAAATCAAAAATTTTTGTCCTCTAAAATACAAGATCAGTGTGGAAGCATGCCTTTTGGTTCATGCCGTTCAGTCTCTAAGAGCTTGAGATATAAAATTCTGAAAATGAACAGGATTTTCCAAAAATCAGTTGGCTTTGCGAAGTCACACATCTAAAGAATTGAGGGAATCAATGAAAATTAGGGCAGATACAAACAGAATATACCTAGATAAAAAATATGAGCCATCGCTCAGTCTTCTTCAAAACATGTAGATCTGGTAATGTATTAAAAATAGCCAAAAGTTCCCTAAAATAGTGATTCAGTTACAAGCTTTAGAGAAGAACGCCGTTTGGTTCAAGTATCTAATAGTTATATAGAGCTTGAGATATGCAATTCTGAAAATTACTAAAAAATCGACTTTTTTGCAATTTCAAGAAATTGAAAAGCGGTCGCATTTGATTGTATTGAGTTCAAATTATGAGTATCACCTTTATTTCCTGACCTACTTTCGGAAAAAAATCGGCAGACAAATCGTTGACTCATGGCCGTACGATTTCATCGAAAAGTATAATAAAGTATAATAAATAATATAATAATAAATAGTATAATAAAGGATAACAATCATTATATATATATATATATATATATATATATATATATATATATATATATATATATATATATATATATATATATATATATATATATATATATATATAGGAATAGGATGGTGTAAAGCTCAATGGCGCAAACTTAAACCATCTTAGATTTGCAGATGATATCGTTCTCCTTTCACAAGACCCAGAAGAGCTGCAAAGACACATACAAGAACTGCAAAGGGATGGCGAACCATTTGGCTTGAAAATAAATCTGAAAAAAAGTCAGGTTATGTTCAATAACTTCGCTCAGGACAGAAAAATTTCAGTTTTAGGAAGGGATTTGGAGATTGTGGACAGCTTTATATATCTTGGGCAGACCATTTCAATGGAGGGGAATACCGCCCGGGAGGTGGAACGGGGTGTTAAATGTGGCTGGCAGGCATTTGGCATGCTCAACATTGTGTTGAAGAGCAGACTCCCACTTTGCTTGAAAAGAAAAGTCTTCGATCAGTGCGTTTTTCCACTTATGATATACGGAAGTGAAACCTGGACACTCACATCGCAATCAATTCAAAAACTTCGGGTAGCACAAAAGGGAATGAAAATATGTATGCTTGGTATTACAAAACGAGACAGAAAGTCCTGTGCATGGATCAGGGAACAAACGAAAGTCTGTTACATCATTGGAAGAGTAAAGCAATTGAAATGGAGATGGGGAGGTCATATAGCGAGGCGATGGGATGACAGATGGACTAAGGCAATCCTGGAGTAGATACCGCTGGATCGCAAACGTCCGCGAAGAAGACTGAAAGCACGATGGATGCACCAGGACCGTGAAAGTTGGAAGCATGGAAAGTAGTGTTTGAGAATGTAAAGTCGTTTTACGAAACTATAGTCACACAAATTTTGTTTAAAAATAAAAGTGATAGAAAACAAAGTAAAAAATTGTTTTATTCCTTTTTAAACAATGAAAGAGTTGCATGATTCATTACCAAACGGTAAACAAAGTATTTAAATGTTATTGGTGAAAGTTAATAATATTTTAACGCATTTGAAATCTACAAGTTTATTTTTCTCGAGAAATAATTTGAAAAATGTCTTCAGTTTAACTTAAGATGAGTAAAATTTCTTTTTATTATAGTTCTAATAAAAGGTGTCTCAGAATGTTTTTCGTTTTTGATACTTGATAAAAAATAAAATATCAGAATTAATTCAAACTTGTTTAATTGCTGTTAAGTTACAGAGTATTTTTTGAATTTTTATTTATGAAAAACAATCACATGCACATGCACATAAATGCACATCATTTGCTTCTTCTCATTCATTTAGCTTGGACCTGAAATTTTCAATGACTCGTTGGAATATCGCTCTTGGAATTGCGTGGATTTCGTTTGTTATTATTTGCTTATTGTTAAATGTTATTCTTAAATTGAGAGGTAATGGGTTGAAAACGTTACTTTTTAAGGTAGTAATACATCGTGAAGAGTTGCTAAAGAATCATTCGTGAAGTTAGAACTTGCTCCATCTTGTTGGAAACATGTGTTGCGGTTGTAGTCAATCGAGTTTTGCATTTCTGGAGCCAAAAAAGTCCTGATCATATAGCAATAACGATCGGAATTAACAGTCTGAACGCGACCATGGTTATTCTCAACAAAGTGGGGGCCGATAATTCCTTCGCTTGATATGGCAGCCAAAATGACAACCTTAAGCGAGGGTAATGGTTCCTGGTGCAGTTCCAGCGGATTGTCGGGAGCCCAACATCTGCAATTTTATTTATTCACGTGGCCTTTGATGTGGAAATTTGATTAATCAAAAAACCATATATTACTGAAGCTCCTAAAACGATTTTTCACTGTCCTGCAGAATTCGACTCGTTTAGCTAGATTATCGGGCTTCATCTCTTGCACAATAATAATTTTGTAGGGGTGGAAATGTAAATATTTGCAAATAATGCGATGAATCGTGGATTTGGGCAAATGTAGAGAAGCTGCGCGGAGTCGTAGAGACTGTCGTGGATCGTCTCTAACAGACTGGCGAACTCGGTCAATATTAGTGCTAGTTCTTGATGCCCTTTTACGCCCAGTTAATTTATCCGGCATTGTGTTTCCAGTCTCTTCAAACTTGTGCACCCGATGATTAAATTCGCATTTCGTCTTTTCTCATGGTCGCGAAATTAAAATGTGTCCTATACAGATGCCGAACAATAGTGTAGGAATAGTTGTTTTTATAAAATGCTCACACGCAAAATGCGCGCTGTGGTCCCGTGAAACGATCCATCGCTACTAAACTTAAAAAGCCCGTCAAGCGTTTGGCACCACTCCCCTTCTCCCGCTGTGTTTGGCGCATAACAGTCAAAACAAACATGAAATACATTTTGATACACCCGTTATTAACATGTTATTTTGAACAGTCTTAAAAATAATTATTAATTACATGATACCAACATGGTGTACACAAACATTGCAAAATAAATCGAATGAATTAGTCCAAAGACACCACCAATATACCAACATACTTGTCCAATTTGGCTCTATGGGTAATTTTCTATTGTCGAAATATGAAACTAGTTCTTTTTTATATAAAATATCAAAACAAAACCGATTAAAGACACAATGATCGATCGTTAAGCTATAAAACGAAAGCAGCGAAACTTTTAAAGCTTCGTCTGATTTTTCGAAGAGAAAATCCCGAAAATTTATGCTAATCGAATTATCCGATTCCCTCTCGACTTAATTACAAAACAATATGGCATCGTTGAGAAAATATGAAATCCTCAGGGCCGAAACTTTAATTATATTTAAAAGCGGTCCCCCGAAGTAGGTAACGAAATTCCTTTGACGAAGACTGGATGGGATGGGACGGGGCGATGGTGGTGAAGTTTCGGCAAAGAGTTCCGCCGACCGAGACTGGTACAAAGACGCGAGAAAGTTGCCTAAGTGGAAAACCTTTTATGTGGCGCCGGGTATAATATGCAAGAAATACTTGGGCCAAATCCTGCAAGGGTTCATAATCAAATTGAAAACCGTACTTTAATAGGATATTAAAGGGTTAATAGAAGCGAATTGTCATAGTTTTTATCTCCAGAATATCGAAAACATGTAAGAATCATAATATGCTTGATATGACTGAGGAAAAAACAAAGATAATGGGAGTCGGAATAGTAAATATCAGAAAACTCAATGAAAACATATCCAACCAGTGGACAGTTTCCATCTTTCTTCCGATTCGTACATTTCTCTGCGAAAGCTGGGTTCTGACGAAAAATATCGAGTCAAATTTACAAAATGCTGAGATGTAGTATCTGCGCACAGTGCTTGGCATACCAAGAAAAGATAAGCTAGGAACCACGTCAATCCGGGAATAATCCTAAGTCCAGCAATTACTTAAAAGAATAGAAGATTGTCAGCTGATGTGGTTCGGGCATCTTACAAGAAAGAAAACAAGTAGACCAGTCAAAATAGTGTGGGAAGCAAGAACACATGATAAAAGAATAAGAATAATACTTAGGAGGATTTGGGACGGGAGCATCAAAGAGATACTTACATACAACAAGAAGAAGTCTTACAAGAGCTCTCCAAACATTTCTCCCATTTCTAATACATTACACTGCAACGACCTACACTGACAGCCCGCTCGTGATTGGCCGAGGAAAGTAAATGTAAAATTCCGATTTATAAATGATTTATATTAAATATATAATATGTAGTTGCTTGACTGGGGACGAGCCTCACCAATCCCTTCAATTGGAGGGCACATATTTCGTCTCTTGGTGTTCAGACTTCTCAAGGTACCGACATATGCTCTCTCGTTCAGAATAAAGAGACCTCAGTCAACAACCCATACTTTCGCCGATTTCTCGTCGGATGGCGTATTCATACACTGTTTGATTTTCTTGGATCTTCTTGGTAATCTTTTTTACAAAAGAGTTGTGCCCTATGGAAATTCATTCCGTTTGTGTCCTTTTCCTTTTTCCCTTTTCGGACTACTTCCCGCCAGGGGTCGCTATTTCTGTCTCACTTGGTTGCACACGGGAGAGATAAACTTGTTAGGTCTTTAACTTGGTCTGTCCATCTTTTTGGAAGTCTGCCGCGTTATCTACTAGAACCCTCCATCCGTCTCTGCAGCTCTGGTCTTGCTAGGTTACTGTCATTCCTGCGTTCAATGTGACTAAATAATCTAAGTATTCATTCATGAATAATTTAGGAAAGACCTGTGGGTTCATTCATTTCTTAAATACATGTTCTTTGTTTTTCTGGTAGTTTATGGAATGCGAAGGACCCCGTCTGTAGCACTGTTCGATTTAATTTCATTATTGATGCAAAACTCTTATGCGACGTTGCTAGTCTGGCAAAGTAGGGAGTTAACCAGAGTCTATCCAGCTATGCTCACTTCCATGACATGGAGGTTTTTTTCTGCCGCTCTAGTTGCTGGCCAGCATTCAATTTCATATGTGGCCACTGAACAACTTATTATCTGATAGATCTTTGAGTTGAGGTATATTGGCATTTTCTTATCACACAGGACACCAGACACCTCCCATATCCGTATCTAAGCTGAGCAAATTTTAACTCTGACCTCTTTGTCAATGTTGCCTTCATTTTGACAATTGATTCTAGATATCGGACCACATCCACCTTTTTCAGATCTTCCCCATTGACTTGGATGGTACCATCAATGCGACAAGTCTCCTTGTATTTTGTTTTTGGTGTATTGAGATGTTGTATAAAAAAAATATTAAAAATAAGACGTTCAAGGAAAAACAAAGGACGGGCGCCAAAAAAATTTGATAGCATGAAAGAAGAATATTCAGACTTGCTAAGACTAGAAAACTCCCTTTTAAGAAAATTGCTGCCCAACTTGGAAGAAATATATGTAGACGTTAAGAAATTATTTGAATGCGTTTAGACAAGTTAAATATTTGTCCAAGCTTGTAAAACCTCAACTTCTTTCAAACAACAAAATCACCCGAGTAGAATTTGGCTGCCAGCATATGTCGTGGAACGACGAATGGTTGTAGGTAATACTTTCGGATGAAAAAAGCTTAATTTGGACAGCCAAGATGGCAACAGATGTTATCGGTAAGAGTTAAGAAAAAAACAGAGAATTTTTTTTTGAAGCATCAAATGGGTGGTGGTTCTTAAATGGTATGGGAGCGCTTTGCTTTTAATGGCGCAGACTCTCTTTCTTATACTAATGGAAAAATGAAATCAGAGCACTATAAAAATGTTCTCCAATAAAATTTGTTACCTCAGGCTATCCCACTATCTGGAGAAGATTGGATATTTCAGTAAGCCAGTACTCCTCTCCACACAACAAGTTACTGAAAGCTTGGTTTGATGAAAAAAATGGCTGAGTATTAAAATGACCAGCAAGAAGACCTGAGAGAATTAGAGAATCATTAAATCCTATAGACAATCTGTGGAAATTAACGAGAAGGGTTTATAAGAACGGGCGTCATTCATTATTAGACTAAAGAGGAATTGAAGTTAGTAACCCAGGAGAAATGGTACAACAGCAACCCAGAACTATGGCAAAAGTTAGTATTGTCAGTGAAGGATCGAATTTTTCGACGGAGACATACAAATTATTAAACTGCTAAAAGCGTATGGTTATTAAATTTGTTACATTGGAGTCAGTTCTCAGTCAGTTGTCCGTTCTTTCCCTGAGCTGTTTATCATTTTATTGTATTACATAATTATTTTATTCACAACAAGCCTTTGCAAAGTAGATAAAAAAAAGGGAGTGAAGCACTTATACATTCTGCTTTTCCCAACGCCATGAAAAAATTACAAATTAATTTGAAGTTATAGGCCAATAAGCCTCTTTTCTACGATGGTTAAACTCTGAAAAAATTATATACGACAAATTATCAGCGAGAACATAATTAAATAAATAAACAAAGATTACTATCTAAAAATTTGCGCTATATTTAAAATTGTATGTATGACAATTGTTTCGACATACAGTATAGTTTATATTTAAAAAAGGTACTGTGTGTCGAAACAAGTGGCATACATACAATTTTAAATAGAGTGGAAATTTTTAGATATTAATATTTGTTTATTTACTCAAAATGAATTTCCATCAAGTATCGGCTACCTCATTTTAATTTATTATTGAGAACATAATTCCAACCTTCTAATTTGATATCAAACAAGGGCATTGTGTTATCAACTTCAATATGACATGACAACAATGATAAAACTATTCTAATCAAGAAACAAAATCCTATACTTGCCGTACCTAAACTTCAAGCAGCAACAAATACCATTGTAAAATGGTTCGATAAATTTAATCTAAAAATCAGTATAGACAAGTGCGTAGCAAAAATGTTACTCTAAGGATCATCAATAACACTCCGATAAGCCAGATCAATCAGCCATCTTTTGGAAAACAAACGAAGAACATGTTAAATATCTGGCTGTATACCTGAATACCAGATTAACTTGGATAATTCATATAATTAACACATTTAACGAAGGGTATGTCAGACTCTCTCCACTCTCTCAACAGGAAAGCCTCATTAAAAACAGAATGTACCTTATTGCTATACAAATCACTAATTCGGCCTTTAATCCTTTATGCATGCTTTATCTGGGGCAAATCGCCTACCAATGTAAACAAAATGCAGGTTCTTGAAAAAGAACATTACGAATTGCTGTGAATGTCGAATGATACGTTACCAACCGAAAACTACACCAAGAACTCGGTCTACTAACAGTGTCAGAGTAAATTAAAAAACGAACGATCATCTTTCATCAGAGGCTACAGGAATCTCCCAACACGGAATATTATCAAGTAGGACGCAGAAACATACGTACAAGACTGAACAGGAAACTACCTCAAGATATATTTTTAGAATAGATTTGCCATGTTAATGTTAAAACTTTCATTACAACACTGTCTTCTAGAATAATTGTAATTGTAATTTAATGAAGTTATAATAAAATAATGTTATTTATATTTGTTCTAATCAATTACAATTTTTCAGTTTCATTATTGATTTCTCAAGTTTTTTTCATGCCTGTACATTTCTAACATCTTAAATGTCGGTTCTTAAATTTACGTAAATTCTTTTTCTACTTTCTAAAAGGTTCTGTTAATATATTTGGTATCTCGTCCAGCGAACTAAATCGCTACATATTTTACCTTTTTTTTCTCTGTCGCTGAAAAGTAAAAGAAAAGATAGATTTACCGTCTCCATTTAGAGACTTACCAGGACGGTTCACGATTTACATAATCCGAACAAACCACTCGCACTTTCTTTTATTTCTGGCCGGAAAAGTTTTCGTTTTTTTCCCTCTCGTTCGGTTCTTTCCAGAAAAGTCGAGCGAAGAAATAAATTAAATAGCTGGAATTATTTTTTTTTTGTGTGGGAAATTAAATAGATTTTTTTTTTCGGGACGCCAGTAGGATAAAAATAAGAGCATTAATATGAAGATTATGGTAATATTTTACGAGAAAAGGAAATAGGAGCAACGTTAATTTTTTTTTATTTGTTGTGGCTGACCAATTCTTCTTTTTCTCCATATTCCTTACGACCGTTAAAATGTCGTATTCTGTAGAGCCACTACAGATTCCAGTATCCTTATGCATTTCAAGAAAAAAATAGTCCATAGATGAAACAAACACAATGATTTCAGAAATACCAACTTTTGATGACTGATGCCACCCTTGACTTAATCGAAAAAAATACAGAAGAATGGGTATACGGCCAGAAGATCATCGTTATATATATATATATATATATATATATATATATATATATATATATATATATATATATATATATATATATATATATTCCTCGCTAAATCCAGAAATCCAGAGAGCCTGCAGCAAATAATATGAATAATCACACCAAAAAAACTTTTCATGAAATCCAGTGCCATGTTGTCTAATTCAAACAACACCAAAGACCTTTATAAGGCTGTGAAGCTTTATAAGGCTGTGAAATATACACCACGTACATGGATAATACAGAATGCCCAAGATGAAAAACAGCAGATATCTATGGCATTTTGAATGAATGGAAAGACTATTGCGGCAACCTCTTTCAAGATGGGTATACTCCCTGCATGTCTAATTTAGCAACACGTGAACCATACGTAGTATCAAATCACCTGATTGGGTTGATTTACCAACTATATGAGCAAAACAGAGCAGTGGTGAAAATTGAAGATCAAACATCCGATAAGTTTTGCGTTAATAAAGGAACCAGAAAGGGATGTATCCTGTTGTCAATTCTACAGTTGAACCACTGAGAGATAACCCGGGCGTCATAAACTGACGTCATTAATTACCTATATCATAGACATTGTCTCAATATTTTGTTTTTCTTTGCCCAACGAGAGAGAAGGAGATAAAAAATCAATATATAAGAGTAAAATCAATATGTCTTCGAGTAAGACCTGTACGTTACGATAGCGTAACAGCGGGGTAGAAAGAGAATGTAATAAATAATTAAAAGGTTTTGTTCGTACCGGTGATTAAAAGTTCCTTTATTGAGTAGTTCAGTGGTCCTGTTTTGGTTGTCATTTGAGTTTTGTTAGTGTTTTAGTGAAATTTTGTGCTGTAAAGTTCAGTTTTATTGTAAAATATGTGCTTATAATAACTATTATTATTGATTATTTTATTATTGGTCAGTATTTGTATAGATTCATAAAATTTTATTTTCTTCAATAATTCTAACCTAACAAAAGACATTTTATTACCAGCAGCGGTTCGTGGGGGAAAAACAGGTGGGGCACGTATAACCAAATTTTGGAATGGGGATAGGGAAATGCGTCGCAACCAAAAATTTTACATTTCTTAGTATCATACATACACTTTGCTGTGTAGAAATACGAGTGTAACTGTCAGACATCAAATTTTCAAATAGGTACCTAGATAATCAAATTTTGCTAAATTCACCATAGGACCATGACCATTAAATCTATTTATAGTTGAAGTCCATCCTCTTAAATTTCTTAGCAGCAAACTGGTCGATGACTCGATCATTAAAATTTGAAATTAACTTCATAAGTTTTTTTTTTAATAGATAACATTGCTAACGCGCGCAGCCATTCCTGGCCCATAGTCTTTCTTAGAAGTGTTTTGATTCGTTTGCGGGTAGAGAAACATCTTTCGCTTTCCACAGTCGTCATAGGGAGGATACACAAAACAGTCAGCAATTCTACAGATTCACTAAATATTGATGTTAAATTGTTTTGGATAAACATTTGTAACAGCGGCACAGCCCCACTGTGTTTCAAAAAATCGTCCGGTACGTATATTACCGAGAGTTAATTTTTTAATTTTAAGTAATTTACGTTTGCAAACACGTTACACATAGTTTTAATGTCTTCATTTGGAAAGACGGCTCGATATTCACCAAATTTTTCAGTTTCAAATAAATTTGCAACAGTTAGGTCATACATCGAAACTAAAACGTCCATGAACCTGTATAGTGAAGGTATCACAGATTTCCTTGCATACCCTGATATTCGGATTAGGGGGTCTTCCTTGTCAGTAAATTTCCGTTTCTTTCTGCGATTCTCTATGATCATTGTAGATTCTTCACCAGTTAAGTTACCAAATTCTTGATTAATTTGTATTTTTATATTATCTCTAATATTTTGAATGGTTACCAAATTTTTTCTTAACTTTAAGTGCATTTTGAAAAAGTTACCAAATTCTTCTTAACTTTAAGTGCATCTAGTTGCCTGCTTTGCAGTTGACCAAAGAGAATGTCGCAGTGAGACATTATTTTATTGAACATTATTTTATTGAAGAAAAACAACCAAAATTTAAAATTATCATCCACCAAATAATTTATTAACCCCTGAGCTGGATTAATAGAATTTTTATCCGACTCGGCGTCCATAATTTCTTCAAGGCATGTTTGCAATTCTTCTTTGTAAATGTAAACAGTATTCACACATTTAGACGTAAAATTCCATCTGGTAGGGGCCGTACGGGGTAGACGCTTTTTCACGACGCTGTCCAGAACAGTTGTCCTTTTGGGTGGTAGAGAAAAGAAAGCGGGAAATGCAGACAGATTTGCAAAAACACCTTGACACCTTTTTCTAATGTACAATACCTTTCAATTATTAGATTTAATTATATAATAATATTTGTAATTTTGGTTTGTAGTCTTCCGACTGTACCTCTTCATTACGGAAACATCACCATAACTTTGGGCTATGAGTTTCCTAGGTTCTTTGTCTATTCCTAACTCGCTTAGCACCGTCAGAATTTCGTCTACAATTTCATCTGCTGTGTGATTTTTTTAGTATTAAAAAGCCCTAGAATATCTCGTAAATTTCGCCATTTTTAACATATCTGATTATAAAAATCATCTGCATTTGAGTAGATGTATCAGTTGTTTCATCGGCCTGTAAGACAACATATTTTGCTGTGTGAATTGCCTTTTTAACAAATGGCCACAAACATGCAATATTGAATCCAATAATTCGTTCTAAATTTATTTGGAGATGCCTAGAAATAATTTATTTTTAGAGTCTTTTAAATGAGCTTCTAAAATACTATCAATTTTGGCCATTATATTTACTAACCCTCTGAAAATGCCAGGATTTTCTAAAGTGTAGGTTTCGTCATGCCCACGTAAGGCAAGCTCAAATACCCCACAGAATTTTATACCGTCAATTTATTTAGACAATATTTAACGATTACTATCAACATTTTTATTGTGCTTTTTAATATAGAGTCCCGATGTGCACTACTGAGTTGAGAAAGAATGTCCGTCTTCCCAACATACTAATTTCTAGTTAATTTTTCAAATATCTTTGTGAAATAGAATGCAATTTTACCCTTGCGTCCAAATGTTTCAAATCATTAACACCGTGTTTAATCCAACCAAGATGAAGATCGCCCGCACTCACTGGTTTTCCGACTTGTACTAAAATTCAGCACGGAAAACAATAACATTTATTTGTTATCTCGCATCCACATAACCACGAATACTTCTCTACATGGTTTTATTGAATGTGTGTTTGTATGTTCGTTTTTGAGTAATATTAACTTGCTCGATTTGCATAATCGGTGTTGGCTGTCCAAGATTTTTGATAACAATTCGGTACTCAGACGTTAATGTGACATTATTTCTATTCATATATTGACATGAATTCATCTTCACTATTGTAAACATTCACGTTGCAACCACTCGAATAGTCGAAAAGCGCGATGGCAAAAAATACCTGACTATTGAGAATAGAACATCGCCCAAGATATGACGTTAAATGCGTTTAATTTCCGAGTTACTAGCATCTTTGTTCTTCGCACGTGATAGTAAATAAAACAGCAGCGGCACAAATTTATCTGTGCCCAAAGCACGTGTTCTTTAATCGGTGCGCTTCGGCAACCCACGACCTATTTCGTTACCGCGAATTATCTTATGGATGTAAGACTATAGAAGTCGCAAGAAGCGTGATCATAGATAGAACAGAGAATAAATTAATATAAAATCTGAAATTATTTTTTCAACTTAATTTTTTAATTTTTTAGGGAGCGCACGTGCCCACGGGTCCACATGGACCAACCACCACTGTTTATCACAAATGTGTAATAAAAACGGAATTTATATTGGCTAATTCTAAAAACAACTACTGAAAGATAAACAACCGTTTCAAAATAATAACGGAAATATAGAAGTGCGAACTTCTATTTTGATTTGCGCTTATTAAAAAGTCAGAATGTCGTTGATCTTGTGTTTCCTTTGTCAGTATCAAGTTGCTGCGTGGTTTAGTTTGTGAATGGCAGCCATTTAACTAGAACAACTTTTTTAATTTTACCACAATGGAAAAAATTGAATATTGAGCAGTGATAAAATACTTGTTTTTGAAAACGAAAACAAATGATGATATTAAAACGAAACTCAGCGAAGTTTATGGGGACTGCACCTTCGTTATTAACCATAAAATATTGCACAACTGAATTCAAATATAGCCCTACAAGCATTTTTAATCTAGATCAGCCAGGTAGTCGAAATGAGGTTACCACTTAAAAAATAATTGAAAAAATCCACGATATCGTGATAAACGATCGGAGAGTGAAAGTGCATGAGATTGTTGAGAGTATGGGGATCTCAATTGAACGGGTGCAGAATATTTTAACAACTCATTTGGATATGCAAAAAGCAATCCGCAAGATGGGTGCCGCGATTATTCACAATTGACAATAAACATACACGTGTGTCAACTTGAAAATACTGTTTAGCGATGTCAAAACACAATCGGAATGATTTTTGGCATTGGTTCATAACTGTTGACGAAACATGGATTCATCACAGCACACCAGAAATTAAAGAACAGTTACGAACAGTCAACGAACACTTATTTTGAAGGGTTGAAGCAATCGTATTTTTTAAAAGGGATGTAAAAGCTAGAATAACGTTAGACCAATCTTTATGACCAATGATTGTGTTAAAAAATAAAATACATTTTACAAATAAACATGTTTTTTCTTGTCAAGGTCAGGTACTTATCACACAACCCTCGCATTTTGTAGAACTGTATATATATATATATATATATATATATATATATATATATATATATATATATATATATATATATATATATATATATATATATATATATATATATATATTACAAGCAAAAAAAAAGCCATTTACTAAATACATTAATAAATGCTTTGTACTGATTTAAAACCATTTCTATAAATAACTTGATCTTATGTAAGCCAAGCTGTACCGAAGCTAGCTGGCAGGTTTCACAAAAGTTAAAGAAAAACTGTAAGAACTCAACACAGGTAAACTTCCACTACATTTAGTATACAGTCCAAATTTTGTTCATCTTGACTTTTACATGAATGAGGCTATAAGCGACAGAACATGGTCGTTATAGTGTGTATGACGATGGTACAGACTCCGTATCAAATAACTTTGCGATAGATGTGTTGAATCATAGAATCTGACGTTTTTATTTTGAAAATACAGTAGAAACTAAAAATAAATATAAAACAAAAATTCATTTCATTTTTTAAATAATTATTGCCCAGAAAATTCTCAAGTAAACTATCTTGTTACATCCTCCAGCAGCTATAAATCACACGTTTTCCTCTAGAGGATATCATATAAATCAATTTCTTTTCCTTGTGTTCTTGCTTAAGGTTCCCGGTTTAAATGAGGTTGTTTGCTTGTTTAAATTTTGAGTTATGGCCAAAACAATAAAGAAAAAATTCATAAATCAATACGATGGATACAACCCAACTATTTTTCGATGCTAAATTGGGAGTAAATCTTATAATAATTAATAATTAATATTGCATAAAGTGAGATTGGCATTGATAAACAAACCCCTTAGAAATAAGGAGTTATCTTATGGTATATTAGGTATTCAATTTTATTCTCTACTAATTTATCTACAATTACTAATTTGTACCACTGACATTTATTTATAAAAAAAGTTATACAGATTTAATCTTCCTCACTTTCTACACACTTTTGCAACCAACTGTCGAATCCCAGACCGAAAAACTTGTTAGTTTTGATGTCATAAATCTATTGAAACATTTTTCGACTTCTTCAAGAGATATAAAGCGGCTATCAATCAGGTCATGTTGCAAAAATCGGAAGGTATGATAATTCGAAGGGGCCAAGTCTGCAATATACGATAAAATTTCTTTCGACATTTATGTTGTACGTTGTTGTAAGTCATCCTAAAGTAAAATGACGTACTTTCTTTTCTTGCCAGTACAAGACACTTTTTTTACAGGGTGTCAGAAATATGAATCATTTGCTGCTGATAATGTCAGCAGTGACCATTTGATTGGATTCGAGTAACTAATAATGGACGATGTTCATCTGATCCCACCATATACATTGCAACACCTTTTTGGTGTGGATTTTTGGTTTTCTGGTTAATGGTTATAATTTTTCTGGTTAATGGTTAATGGTTATAATAATTAATAGTAGAAGATTCAATTTTCGTCACAGGTTACATCTTAGGCAGAAAGTTATTTTTCTAGAATCTGGAGGGTAATGCCACAACAACATCAACGCTTCTGCTCCTATTGCCAGCTATGAATTTATGGGAGACCTAACGACTCCTCTCTCTTGCTATTAAGAGTTATTGTTCGAGTTTCAGCAGTTTATAATAACTATTTTTTCCAACAGTGATTCCAATTCTTTATTTTCACAACTTCCATGTCTGGGGCCACTTTTTACAAATACTGTACGAAAAAGCATTATTCCCCAAAGCCTCATAAATCATGTCCTGCAATTTTTAATCTTCTGCAATATTTACTCTTACAACAGCAACAGAAGTTAAGAGAATACTTTTAACTTCTGGCATTTCGATATCTTGGTGGTGGTTTAGTATCGTGAACAAACTTTCAGGTATTTCATGCAACTCCATTAAGAGCAAAAATACCATGTTTATTCATATGATCAAACAACACCTTACTTCATCTACTTTAGGACGTATGTTCTATCTCTGAGTAGTTTCAATTTAATCTAATTTAATCTGTAGACAGTCATTTTATATCACTGCCAATCGGATTGGCGAACGCCCTCTATTTCTAAACGTATGTTGCCTCGGTCACCGTTCCATAATTTCCTTGGTCTAGTTGGGAATCTTTGCGACGTGTCCAGTATCGTTTCATTTCAGATCATTCATTTTATCGCATTTGTATTTTAATGTAATTCCTAGCTAGGTAGCTCCATAACTCTTGGTGCAACTTTCATTCTGTATATTCTTCTTTGTGCTAATCTCTGAACCGTAAGTAAGAAGTGAAAAGATGCACTGGTGGATGCAAGTTTTTGCGCTTAAGTCAATCGATGATTTTTGATTTAAAAACATGTTTGAACTTACGATTTGTCAAAAAACCAACACCAAACCTATATTTCATTCATTCTCACATGTTTGATGTCAAACTTGAGACAACTATTTATTTTGCTATTGAGGATCTCTATCCTAATAGCGAATAAAGTTGAATGGATTTTATGTCATGTTGCTTGTACTTGTTGAAAATATATGTTTTTCAAGTGATTGTAACAGTAACAAAATATAAATAGTAATTTATCAAATTTCATACTAATTTGGAGATTGGCATCTTTTGTAATTCGGCGATTAGGAGGTCAAAATGCAGCTTTGATCTACATGGTTTTCCGCATGCATGGCATTCAAAGTCAGGAAGATATTGAATTGGTATTACGCGGTCGGGCTTTTCGCGCCTGCCTTTTTGGTGATTATTTCACGCCATTTGGGTTTGTCGTTTTCCGTTTTTTTTCATTCAGGCACGCTTGATAGAAAATTCTTTAGAGGCGATTTTATGACGTCTTTGTATCTTCTTTTTGGACCTTCCAGATTTCGCTTCTTATACTTTAATTCGCCATAGAGGTTCCGCTTCGGCAACCTAGGCTCCTGCATTATTTGGAAATTACCTAACCATCCCAACTGAGCTTTTACGATCTGGAATTCTATGCTTAAACTGTTGGCTCTTTCAAGTAACTCGATATTGCTCTAAGAGTCACAGATACAGCCTTGATGAAATCTCTCGAGTTTTTTTTATTGTTTCCGATACGGGACCCAGGATTCAGCTTCACACAGAAAAGTATAGTATGTTCTTTTAAGTCTCGGTTACAAAACACATTTTTCATTAGACGTTCAAAATTAGCAACAGCACACTTTTTTATGCACTTGGCTGACTGAAAAGTTCACGGAACGACACCTATAGAGCACTAAAAGAACTACATAATCAACTAAATTTTGAAGTTTCATCCTTCATATAAACATATGTGAAGCTTCAAGTGGTTAATTCAAGTTAATTCATTCGTACAAAAATAGCAGCTTAAAGTAAATGTATCAGTATTTTTTAAAATGGAAATTATTGAAAATCGTGCAGTGATTAAATTCTTTGTAAAAAAAGGTTTAAATGCAATGGAAATTCACAGTGAAATGGTGAATGTATTAGGGGAGTCTGCTCTTTCTAAAACAACGGTTTGTAAGTGGGCACGTGGTTGTACAAGCCTGGATGATGATCCTCGTTCTGGACGTCCAATGAGTGCAACTACTGAACAAATAATTAATTTTAAACATGATGTGGTTATGGATGACAGAGGAAGCTTTGAGTGAATTTAGATAGGCCATGCATGTGTAAAAATGAATTTAGCTTGAGAAAGCTATGTGCAAGGTAAAACTTTCTAACCAACATTTTGAAAGAATATAATGGATTTTTAACATCGTTTAGTAACTATGGATGAGACTTGGGTTTACCACTACGATCCTGAACTACACAACATCGACAACACACCACAGAGTGGACTGAGCCCGGTTGTTTCGCTCCGAAGCAACCAAAATAGTCAAAATTGACTAAAACGGTTATGGCATCAATTTTTTAGGATGCAAAAGGCATTTTGTTAATTGATTAAATTTAAACCGGTAAAACAATAACAGGAGAGTATTACTTAAACCTTTTGGATCAATTGGATGTAAAAATTCGTCAGAAAAGACCTGGTTTAGCGAGGAAAGAAATAATTTTTCATCAAGACAATGCAACGGGTCTTCTTGCAATGGCCAAATTGAAGGAGTTACACTACGAATTGTTGGAGCAACCACCATATTTACCAGATCTGCCCTCCAGACTTTTATCTGTTCCCAAATCTCAAAAAATTCCCACGTGGCAAGCGTTTTTCATCAAATGAAGCAGTTATGGCAGCCGTATATAAGTATTTTGACGGACTTCCCGAGAATCACTTTAGAGATGGAATACATTTATTGGCGAACTGCTGGAAAAAATGTGTTGCGTTTTAATGTGTTGAATATCCGGGAGAATAAAGTATTTTTTTGAACTTTTGAAACTGGCCTTATAATTTCCGCTTCGCAAACTTTTCATTCTACATTAATTCAGCATTCTACTGACTGACTACTGACTGACTACTGACTGACTGACTACTGACTGACTGACTACCGACTGACTGACTACTAACTGACAGACTACTGATTGACTGACTACTGACTGACAGACTACTGACTGACTGACTACTGACTGACTGACTACTGATTGACTGACTGACTACTGACTGATTGACTGACTACTGACTGATTGACTGACTACTGACTGACTTCTACTGATTTTTAGAGAGGTATTATATGTTAGTTACTTGCCACTAGGTAGGCTTGTGAAGAGACTCAGGATAAAGTAAGAAACTAGGTTGATAGGCCGAGGGGAGTGCTGACCGGGGTTAATCTATCTAATACTTATCTAATACTAAATGTCCTTAGCTGCTAATGCAACTCTAACCCTTAATCTTTAGTTTAAATTTCAAACTCAACAAAAAAACTAAAATGTATATTTTGTCTAATTTAAAATTAAGAACACCTTTTTGAAAAACGCTATAAAATTAATTCGTTTAAAACCAATATCTGAACTATGCAATAAAATGTCTTTCAAATATTTGAAAATGGATAACTTTTGGTCGAACAAATTCATATTTTGCATTTTATTGGATTAGTTACGATAATATTTGAATGGAGTAATTGCTCGGTATTAGAGCAAATTTTACATTTAATGAAAATGAAAACACATAAAAGGATATTGAGGAGGCAATTTAACCATAACCTTTGAATATTTAAAATTGCAATTTAAGAAAATTGTTCATATTATTCTCGATATCTGCACTAGCATTAAATTTTCAACGATCCTTTGTACGATTCTCGTAGGACAAATGCATTAATCCATGTTTTATTCGAGAAAAATAAATATGGTGGCAAAATTTATTAAAGCAGAAACAGGAAGATGCTTTAAAACGTTTATCTGCAGACGTCATAAAATTTATAGATACCGCACCTTTTATGTATTATATGCAATTTAAACTGAATCGTTGGATTGCGTTGCATTACGTTTTACCGGTGGAAATGGATTTTCAAAAAAAAAAATCTTTTATTATATTTTTAAATGATCGAAAAGTATATATTATCTACCAAACGGATATTGTATATATAAATCAAATGCTTGTTTTATTTCAAAAGAAAACTTTTCAACCCTTACACTAAAATGTACCTGGGCAGGATATATATATATATATATATATATATATATATATATATATATATATATATATATATATATATATATATCTGTGTTAGTTCGTAGTGTTTCGTGGATGGAAGAATACGCTAGATTATTAGTCCGGGAGTACATTCGATCGTTTGTGTCCCGTTTGTTGGGAACGTGCAGACGTTTCGCCAAGGTCACACTTGGCATTCTCAATGTCAGTCTTCAGACAAGTATTGAGAATGCCAAGTGTGACCTTGGCGAAACGTCTGCACGTTCCCAATAAACGGGACACAAACAATCGGGTGTACTCCCGGACTAATAGTCTAACATGGTGGGGTGTTAATGCAACGGTTTGGTGATGTGTAATTTGTGATGTGTATGGAGACGTATTTCGACTTATCTGATAGCGATCGAAGTGGACGCCCTGAAGACTTTGATAATGATGATTTAAAATCACTGATGGAAACTAATCCCAAAGTGAGTATACAGGAAATAGTAAACACTCTCCAGCCTACTTGGTCAACAGTCCAAAGACATCTTCAAGAAATCTGGAAGGTTTACAGGCTGGGTATATGGGTTCAACATCGATTGTCGAAGATGAATAAAGAACAGACAACGAAGTGATCCGTTTTTACGAAGGACTGTTAGTGGTGACGAGAAATGGGTCTTGTACAACGACAAGCGCACCAAATAATGGCTTTCTCCAAACCAACTAGCCGTACCTACTCCTAAACCATCCTTCAGTTTAAATAAGGTGTTACTGTGCGTTTAGTGGGACTGTCGTGGCATAATTCATTTTGAATTATTGAAAACGGGAGAAACAGTTACGGCTAAAATGTATTACCAACAGTTGGAAAGATTACGTAACGAATTGTTGGTAAAACGGCCAGCTCTGGCCAACAGAAAAGGGGTAATATTGCAACACGATAATGCTAGGCTGCATGATGTAACATTAACCTTAGAAAAAATAAGGCAGCTAAACTGGGAGGTTTTACCACATCCCCCATATTCTCTAGACATAGCACCGTTCGATTTTCATTTATTCCGATCTATGGAACATTCGCTAAGGAACAAAAATTTTTAAAATATCGATAATGTGCGACCTCCCCTAGAAACCTATTTTTTTAAAAGGAAAAATTTTATGAACAGTGGATTGAAACTCTACCAGCAAGATGGCAAAAGATCTTAGATAACGACGGATATTACATAATCATCTGAAGATGAAATTAAATGCAAATAAATTCGTTTTTTTGTTGCCACTGAAATAATTGATTACTTATGGGTAATTACCCCTAACAACAAAAAAAAAAAAAAAAATATATATATATATATATATATATATATATATATATATATATATATATATATATATATATATATATATATATATAGGGTTAGGTTATACCAGTTCTAGTAAAAAAGGTAAAGTGTTAGGGTTAGAGGCGCATCAGCAACTAGGCTATTTAACGACTGGACCTAGTTTAACGTGGGTTCCGAACCACGGTCATCAGCTTCCGACAAACCCAGGGCAGCACCCCCCTCGGGCTATAAACCCTTGGTTATATGCCTACCCATAAGTCTATCAGGAAAACTACCGACTGGCGAGTGACCAACGTAGAACACTTCTCAGAAGGCATCCGGCCTTACCCAGCCTTTAACTGGAGTGACTGAGGGGTAATTCGTAGTCGGATTTTGCACTCTTGCCTTGAAACAATCACAAACATTTAGGAAAGATAAACGGACAGAAGAAAGAAAAATAACCATCCGAGCGCTGCAAGCGAACCAGCTATCGCTCCAGCGCGGATTCGGCATAGCAGCGGCGGGCCGTTGCTTGTACCGCCGCACCAACGCGACCGGCAGTTCTAGTAAAAATAAGAAAAAATCCATGTCATCGTATTAGGTGATTATAGGCATATATTTGAAAACCTTGAAATTCGACACTCTAGGCAATATCTTTAGGTACTGTGATCACAAATTTCTCAATTTTTCAGTGATATTTTTTATAATGTGATCCTAACTAACCATGTTATTAATCGCAGTCACAAATCAAACAATGAACGTTGTTAATTAAGTAAAAAAAAAGTTTCACTGAGTCGTGGTTTGAAAAATTATGTCAGCTAACTTCATCTTTTGACTTTGACTTTCATCTTTTATAAAAATGTCTTACACTAACCTGGGCAAGTTATTTCAAAAGATGGCCCATTTTGTCAAGATTTCAAAATGGTACAACAATTGGCACTTTCCTTACCACAAAAACTATTTTTGCTTATTTTTTTACCAAAGGACCACATTTCAAAAATTCATACCATGATAAAAAATACTTCTGTGCTCAAAGATCAACTTCACCAGTGTAAGTTTTTGTTTAAGTTATTTTTAGGTTACATTACGTTTATTGTGCATCTTCTCGTAATCGTGTAACTTTCGCACTGACGATTTTGACTTGTGTTACCCTGGACTTGATATTGAATTCATGCTAACAATCCCTTTTTCTTCGTGCGGTCGACTTTGGTTGTTTCTCTGAACATAATTTGTGTTGTGCATGTGCTGTGTTAGTTACTATTTAGCAATACTAACATACTTTGCGACATGCCGTATCTGTACACAGCGGAAGAATATGCGAATGTGCATCTTATCTACGGTGAACGTCGTAATGCCTCTGCCGCAGCCAGATTGTATCGTGGGAGGTTTGGGGTATCTATAGTGTCACCCAGATCACCGCGTGGTGTACACATGTCATACTCGCAAGGGCGATTGCTCAGTGCTCGTACGGCTGGTGAGAGACCTCGAGGACACGACGACGACGCAGTTTTAAAACAAAATGACCCCAGGACTTCTGTACATGTGATTGAGAGAAACACTGGAACACCGAAAATTATTGTTCATCGAACTTTAAAACGATACGAATATCATCCATATCATGCCAATTGTTGTATCATTTTGAAATATTCACTAAATGGGTCATCTTAAAGTTGAATATAAATCTGTCTCTCTCTAATTCGTCGTCGAACAGCGTCACTATCTATCTATCTATCTATCTATCTATCTATCTATCTATCTATCTATCTATCTATCTATCTATCTATCTATTTATCTATCTATCTATCTATCTATCTATCTATCTATCTATCTATCTATCTATCTATCTATCTATCTATCTATCTATCTACCTATCTATCTATCTATCTATCTATCTATCTATCTACCTATCTATCTACCACATCTGTCTATCTAACTTACACTGGTGAAGTCCATTTTTAAGCACACAAAAGTATTTTTTATCATGGTATTTTGAAATGTGGTCCTTTTGAAAAAAAAAATACAATAATATTTTTTGTGGGAAGAAGGGCCAATTGTTGTACCATTTTAAAATCTTGGCTATATGTATCTTTTCTTCTTTTGGAATCTTTTGTAATAACTTGCCCGTGATAGTGAAATACATTAGTTTTTAAAGATGAAATGTCAAAGTTAGCTGACAATGTTTTAAACCACGACTCAATAAAATTATTTTTTTACTAAATTAACAACGCTCATTGTTTGATCTGTGACTGCGATTAATAGCATGGTTATTTAGAAGTACGTTATAAAAAATAGCACTGAAAAATTGGGAAAATTGTGATCATAGTACCTAAAGATTGGCTTCCTTGGGTGTCGAATTTCAAGATTTTCAAAAATATGCCTATTATCACTTAACATGGATTTTTTTTCTTATTTTTGCCAGAACTGGTATAACCTGGCCTTTCGCCCGGCAGCTTGACGTTGAGTTTCGGGACACCCTGTATATATAGTAGGTATTACTAGCGCACTGTTACCATTTAAAAATAATTATCAAAATGGCGCTACAAGGCAATCTTTGACTATTGTATCACTGCCTATTAACTAAAACATTTTTTTACGCTTTTATTCATGTAATAAAATTTATGTAATAATATACAATCATTTTTTTTGTCGGCGATTTTGTATAGTCGGCCTACTATATGAAGCTGGATTGAAGACTTGAATAGTGATGGGAAATACGAAACTTTTTGAAGAGTCGGATCACCGGTTCCGAATCAATTCAAAGATCCGGATCCTTGAGCCGGTTCTCGGATCCTACTGAATCTTTTCTCGCATAACTGGTTGTATAACTTAGTTACATAGTCAGATAAACAAATACTTGACGATAGGCAGTAGTATATATTTTTCGTACGAATTATTACAAGGCATCAATATATCATTGACATGAAAAAGCATATCATTGACATGATAATTCACTTTTTATAGTAGTTATAAAATTTCTTTTTCATAGTTGTTGTTTGCTAAGTAGGCATAAATATTAATGCGTTTGTGCAAACAGATATGCGCATGCATTACGATAAATTTATTTGTATTAAAAGATGCCTATAATAAAAGATATATCTATTTTAAAAATATTTAATAATATGACTGTTGAAATAAGTGCAGAAAAAAAAACGTTGGTATTTCAAGAATACTTCTATTTATTCAAGAAATGGAAATTCATTTACGATATTGAAACGCTACAATATTAAGTAAATAGTTAGAACCAATGATTGATGTTTTGCTCAACAACTAGTCGATTACTAGCCGATTTAAAAATTATAAAAATATATAAAGTACTGAGTTTATATCATAAGCTACGATTTTGGACCCACTTTTTAAAAAATAGGGATTTGCAGACATAAACAAAGCAAACCAAGCCGTAGAAGAATTAAAATTAAAAATTAGGACACTTGCTGCAGTAAATATTAAATGTGCAGAAAATGAACAAACAGTTTTAGGAAGTGAAAGTTGCGGCATGTCTCTCGCATGGAAAAATTTTGAAAACAAAGTTATAAATATAGAAAGTTCCAGGAACCCTACATCAGCAGCTATTAATGAAATAAAAAAAATATTTAAATGAGCCCTTAATGGATCGACACGAAGACCCCTTAATATGGTAGTTTTAGAGAAAAAATATCTATCCAAGACTATATGAATTTCTATAAAAAAGGTTCTGTCTAATCTATTTGGTACTATGTGAAATAATTTTCAGTAAAACTGGTCCAATTGTGACAGAAAAAATAAGTCGACTGAAAACTAAAAAGATAAATGAAATCAAATGTTTATATGTAAATGTGTAATTGTTTAAAATAAAATTAATCTATTTAATAAATATGTGTATTATTCTATGTATTTATATATTTAGGTATATAAAACAATAATAGATTGCAAATTTTAAGTCTCAGTACGGCGACTTCGAACAGTCTATTTTGCATTACGGGTCTACGAATCCTTTTCCCACGGATCTTTTGGGTCGATTCTCACGATTCACGGATCAACGGGTCTAAAAAAGACCCGAGATCCGTCCGATCCGACTACTACTATCTTTTTCTATGCGATAGGTGCGGACGGACGCAGACAACACACATCACAAGAGGCAATGCCATATTCTCTGCGTTATAGAACTTAAACTTAACCTTTCTGTCCTTGTTTAAGCTCCAACAGAACCGAGAACCGTCTGGAATCTGAGATCCGTGTATCGTAATTTTAGGAACCGGTTCATTCGGCTCTTTTTAAAGATCCGAATCTGGGAGTCGGATCAGATCCGATCCGGACATCTCTAGACTTGAAAAAAGTTATTATAAATCGTTGTATTGGATGTAATAGGAAGATTACTTAGGATGTTACCAGAAAACAGGATCACAAATGATACAGTAAAAGAAATGATGAGTAGTGAAGGAACCATTATAGATGGCATAGGGAAAAAGTAGGTATATAATACGGTACAGACACCTATAATGTAGGTAGATGAAACCGATGAAACCGACAACTGAAGGTGAGGTAAAACCAAAAACGAACTGAAATGCGTTGTTAAACCAATGTGTGCTAGAAATTCATAGATAAGGTAGAAAGAAGTTCTAAAAAGGGATATAGTATAATAATAATAAAAAATTACTAATACTACTTTAACTTTTGACTTATATCTAGTTAATATCTCTAAAATAGCCTAGCTTAGAAACAACACCAGTCCATTTCCCGCTAACTCGACAATCTGCCTTGGCGCCGAATGAATTTAGTGCTGGGCCGTGTAGAACAACCACCCTCCACTGAGCGTTACCGCCATGTGTCTTGGCAAATACGACCACCAACGTCTAATTATTTATACCGGTAGTGGAATAAATAATTATGGCACGCTCGCTTTCTCTGGCTGCCGGCTGATTTATTGCCGGAAACCTGAGGCTGAGAGACCGACAGCGTGGGACATAGGGCGCTGAGGGTTAATATTCGTATGGGGTGTTGGTATCACGGTGCTGTCAAAGTGTCATAAAGTGATAAAATACTTTAGAAACATGGAATATAAATTTATACTTTCAGATAAAGACGTTAGTGTCTCAATAAGACTTTCACCATTAATTATTTTAGATTCATATTATCTCTGGAGCACTGTTATGTTTTAATATTCTGTTATAACATTATCCACGAGCCGATTGTGCAATTTTTCATATACAGTGTGTCGAATTTAAGACGAAAACAACCCCATATTTTCGTTATTTGAAGAAATACAGATTTGAATTTTTGCACAGTCATACAGGTGAAACCTGAACTTTAAACTCAGCCTACTACGAATTCACAAATAGAGTGAATCCGGGATGTTTTGCTCTATTTACAAAATTATTACAAGTTTATTTTTTAATTTGATAATTAGTGTGCGATGAATAGTAAAAACTTGACACATCAATTTCAATTCAATAGTCAATTCGTCAATTTAATAGTATCATATATTTAAATATTTCAGTAAAATAAATAGACTCACAAAAAAATAATTAATTTATTATTATGGGAAACATTTTTTGGGAAACAATTGATTGAATGGGAAAAAATTGATCCAATTTAGGAAAAAGTATAGAACAATAATTTTCATAATACAAACAATTAACTATCAAATGTGATCTCTTTCAACATCCGTCCGTCTATTCGAATACATTTCTGGATTCTTTTACCATGCTGTTGTAATTTTGTGTATAGACCAAAATAATGACAAAATTAAAAATGCGAATTTTGTCATGATACTCGGTATGTGGGGTTAAAATAATATCTCCAATGCGAAGCAAAATATCGAGAATTGCCCCTGTTTGTGAATTCGTAGTAGGCTGAGTTTAAAGTTCAGATTTCAGTTCAGTTTTAAAAAAAAAAACGTCACCCATCAATCTGTATGACTGTGCAAAAATTCAAATTTGTATTTCTTCAAATAACGAAAATTTAGGGGTGTTTTCATATTAAATGCGACACACTGTATATAAATTACTAATAAAATGTCGACCCTTTCTATGTCATATTTTTAACATTTCTGTGAAACATCGTCTCTACTCAGGCCATCACTCCTTGTATTTTCCACTTTAGTCATGAGCTAATGTTTCGTGTAAGAATCAGTGAAACATTTTGTCAGTATACGCGTAAGAGTGCTTTGAATAAGGCAAAACAGTTTACTATGAATCTGACATCTTTACAGATCCAAAAGTTTTCAGATCGGGATAGATATTAGAGGAGATGCATATATAACACATCGGTCAACAAGTCCCCGGTCTGACAAATAAAACATTTCTTTTTACAAATTTCGGCTTTATTCATCAATATATTTTCCTTGAAGAGTATTACAGTCATCCCAACAGTTTCTAACATTTCTACAACCTTTTTAAAGAACGATTTCTCTTTGCCTTTAAAATATGCTTTAGTTTCGGCAATTACCTCACCATTGGAGCGAAATTTCTTTCTAGCAAGCAGTTTTTGAGATCTGAGAACAGGAAATTGTTGCTGAGGGCCAGATCTGGAGAATACCGTATTCTCCAGGACGAGAAAGCAATTCGAAGTGCAATTCATGCAATTTTACCATCGTTGGCAACAATTTGTGGTATGGTGTCTTGTATTTTTTTCTTTATTTTGATTTTTTGCCATGATCTAAAACTCAAAAAATACCAAAATATCTGTTTTTATGTAAAAAAAATCACTGGGTAAAACAAAAAACCAAAACGGAGACAAATTTCTCAGTGATTCTTTTTTGTAATAAATTTGCCTAACGAACAAAATTTTAAAAATATAAACATGTTCTAAAAAAAATATACAAATTTTTAACGTTAACGTTTCGGGAAGGATTCTCCTCCCGTTTTCAAAACGAACCTAAAAATAAAGTATATTAATTTCTATAAATTATGAAAAGATAGAAAGTAAATATATTGTTTGTGTATGTCAATGATACTTACATTGACAATAACAAAACCCAAATAAAGAAAAAATATATGAACACGCCACAATCATTCAGACCTGATGTATTGTTTTGGTGAAGCAGCACTTTTTTTTTGTTCATTTGTTTTTTTTGGGATCTCGTCCTTCAAACTTACCAATAACGCTATATAATATCGCTTTTGATGGTTTTACCTTTTCGAGATAGTCAATGAAAAATATCCCATGCGTATCCCAAAATATAGAGACCTTGCCTGCCGATGATTGTGTTTTAGGTCGCTTTGGGCGGCCTTTCAGCAGCTGCTGTCCACCGAGCTGACTGCCGATTTAACTCCGAGTGTAGTGATGGCTCCAGGTTTCACCCATTGTCACATAATTCATGAAAAAATCCTTTTTGTTTCGTTTAAACAGCTTCAAACATTGCTCAGCTTAATACGTTATTGTTTTTAGTCCGCTGTGAGTAAACGCACCCATTTCGATAGTAATTTACGCATTCCCAAATGTTCATGCAGAATAGCGTAAACATTCCTTTTCGATATCTTCATAATATTAGCTAGCTCCTGCAGTTTATTTTAGGGTTTTGAGAATTAATTTTGTTCATTTTTCTGATATACAGTATAACCATCTCATTTGGACGTCCAGAGCGTTCAGCATCACGGCCACGTTTGAATTCAGCATATCAATCAATTATGGATTATTTTCCTGGGGCAGAGTATGTGTAATGTTTATCAAGTCATTGTTTTTCGTTGACGGTATTTTTCTTCATCAAAAAGCAATTCTTAATCTATTGGACATTCTATTTGGTTATCTCAGAATTTTTTTCTCGTCATTTTGAGAGGCTCTGCTTCAGCCTCTTAGTGTGAACCTTTATGATCAGGGATTCTATGCTCAAACTGTTTGTTGTTCAAGTATCTCCACATTGGTCTGATAGTCTTGCCATTTTATCCTTCAGATTTTCGGGCGACAGAATCGGAAGGCAAAATATCTCCACTTGTTTTATTGCTTCTGTTACAGGATCCATGATTCAAATCTATAAGAGTGTGAATTATTATGGCGTTGTAAATTTATTGTATACATACTTCAAAAAGGGTTCCGGAGACGATCATCAACTTGCGCTAGGAGATTTTATCACACGAGATTTACTTTTCAGGCTTGGTCTCTTTCGATTTTTATCTCTTTCGATCCCTGCCCATTACCTGGTTAATAGTTGCTTCACATTTCTTCGGGAAGTCGAAAATGGCGCCAATGAATTGACACATCAATATTAGCCGGATTTTGTCTATCTGGAATTCCTCAGTTGCCTCAAAGGTGGCGAAAGTTATAGAAAGTGAGGGAGATTTCGTCGAATGTTAAGTTTGTATTACTTTTCCATAAATAAATGTTAAAAGTTGTCAAAAAAAGACCGGAAATGAAGATGAGGACTTGATATGTTAATGAAACTCAGAATTACCTCAATCAAAGACGTCCAACAAAGTAAAATATTTTAACTAATTCCAGTTTTTCTTAACAAACCCTCATTGTAAGTGTACAGAAGGCATTAGTTTTCTAAATGATACTTGATGAACGCTATTGCAACTTCCAGGATAATCTTAAAACATTTTAAGAAACAATAAATAATGCAATGGAAACTGCGTTAGGAGTTTAGAGATACGGATTTATTTGTTATTCTTTGATAAGAGCAAAAATAAAATATGAAATATGTTCCATTCTATTCAAATATATGACAAAAAATCCAAAAGCATACCGATAAATCGAACCAGAAACTGGGATTTTGTTGGAACTTATCATTATACCGATAAGAGTCATAACAAGATGTAATATAAATTTTATATCGAAAATCCGCTTTCGATAACGATACATCTCCCTGAAATTGCCTTTAAATTCTAGCAGCCCGAGTTGAATGGCGGCCTTTTATCTCCTTCCCTTTTAATACCGATTGCTCAGATACACGAAAAAGCAGAAAAAAATCAGAATATTCTAATATTTGACTCCATAAAATAACGGCATTAAATACTTATTTGGCTTCTTTATTAAACAAAAATTAATGCATTTACCAAACAATATTCTTAAAGACCTCTCTTTTCTTTTTTTATATTATTTTGTAGCTTCGCTAGAAGTAAAGAGTAAGGGTATGAGTATATAGTCGGTGATAATTAGAGATGTCCGGTTCGGATCGGATCTGATCCGACTCCCAGATTCGGATCTTTAAAAAGAGCTGAATGAACCGGTTCCTAAAATTACGATTCGCGGATCTCGGATCCCAGACGGTTCTCGATTCTGTTGAATCTTAAACAAGGACAGAAAGGTTAAGTTCTATAACGCAGAGAATATGGCATTGTATCTTGTGATGTGTGTTGCCTGCGTCCGTCCACACGTATCGCATAGAAAAAGATAGTAGTAGTCGGATCCGACGGATCTCGGGTCTTTTTTAGATCCGTTGAACCGTGGACCGTGAGAATCGACCCAAAAGATCCGTGGGAAAAGGATTCGTGGACCCGTAATGCAAAATAGACTGTTCGAAGTCGCCGTACTGAGACTTAAAATTTGCAATCTATTATTGTTTTATATACCTAAATATATAAATACATAGAATAATAGACATATTTATTAAATAGATTAATTTTGTTTTAAACAATTACACATTTACATGTAAACATTTGATTTCATTTATCTTTTTAGTTTTTCGTCGACTTATTTCTTATGTCACAATTTGACCAGTTTTACTGAAAATTCTTTCACAAGGTACCAAAGAGATAAGATAGAACCTTTCTTTATACAAATTCATATAGTCTTGGATAGATATTTTTTCTCTAAAACTACCAATATTAAGGGGTCTTCGTGTCGATCTATTAAGGGCTCATTTAAATGTTTTTTTATTTCATTAATAGCTGCTGATGTAGGGTTTCTAAAACTTTCTATGTTTATAACTTTGTTTTCAAAATTTTTCCATACGAGAGACCTGCCGCAACTTTCACTTCCTAAAACTGTTTGTTCATTTTCTGCACATTCCATCCACAAAAGTGGGTCCAAAATCGTAGCTTGTGATATAAACTCAGTACTTTCATAATTTTTAAATCGGCTAGTAATGTTGTTAAGCAAAACATCAATCATTGGTTCTAATTATTTACTTACTATTGTAGCGTTTCAATATCGTAAATGAATTTCCATTTCTTGAATAAATAGAAGTATTCTTGAAATACCAACGTTTTTTTTTCTGCACTTATTTCAACAGTAACAGCATTAAATATTTTTAAAATAGATATAATATATTTTATTATAGGCATCTTTTAATACAGATAAATTTATCGTAATTCAAAAAATAACGCATTACTATGTATGCTTACTTAGCAAACAACAACTATGAAAAAGAAATTCTATAAGTACAATAAAAAGTGAATTATCATTTTAATGATATGCTTTTTCATGTCAATGATATATTGATGTCTTGTAATAATTCGTACGAAAAATATATACTACTGTCTATCCTCAAGCAACTAAGTTATGCAACCAGTTATGCGAAAAAAGATTTAATGGGTTCCGAGAACCGACTCAAGGATCCGGATCATTGAATTGATTCGGAACCTTTAAACCTTTAACCTTTAAAGATTCGGAACCTTTAAAAAGTTCCGTATTTCCCATTACTAGTGATAATGTAAACCCGCGTATAAGCAGTATATAAATAGCGCGTATCTGTAATAGAATTTTGTTCCCGCTGATTTGTTCTCGCGGTCTGCATTAACCAATCGAGAACCGTCGAACTACTGTCGAAACAATTCTGCCTATCTGTTATTGACATAAAACTGACAGCAAATCTGCATATTTACGATGTGATCAAAAGAAGCATAACACGGTTAGTGCGTGCCACCGAAAAAAAATGTGTGTGGATTGCAGTCATATAACGTGTTAATCTTGTTTTTCAGTTATGTTTTCTCTAGATGATGACATTCTGAAATGTACAATTACTGGGGGTGAGACATGGATCTATGCTTATGATACAGAAACAGCTCAAAAATCAAATGAGTATTATACTACGAAAAAACTCGGTCAAAAATTAACTGTTTTCTTCGAATACCACCATATTGTCTATAAAAAGTTTCTTCCATCTGCCAAAATAATTAATAAAGAATATTATCTAAACATTATATGTCATTTGCGTAAGTTTATTCGCAAAAAAAAACTTTATATTTTCTGGCAAAACTATTCATGATTTTTGTATCACGATGTTCGCAAAAAATCAAACACTAACTATTCCATAAGTATCATATTCACCAGATATAACACCGTGTAACTTGTATTTGTTCCTCTTTTGAAGAAACCACTTCGTGGATGCTGTTTGGGTCCGTGAAGGTCATTCAAGAGAGCTCGCTGGACGCGTTGAAGGGAATATGAGAAGTCGAGTATAAAAATAGTCTTCAAGACTGTAAAAACCTTGGAATAAATGTATGCAGTGGGAGGGAATTACTTTGAAGGAGGCAAAATAAAGTTGGATGAATAAATAAATACTTTATGTTTTATAGTCACCTTATTTTTTGGTCATATTAATATAAACTCTAAATGGAGAAACAGATAGAATGTGCAGGATAAGAATCAGAGGGCAGTTCAGAAATATGCATCCGAAGAAAATGACCCGGGTATTAAAATACAGTTCTACGAAGATTTGGATAGAAGCATGGAAAAGGTTGCGAAGTTTGATATAAAATATGTGATAGGCGACAATGTCAAAGTAGGGACGGAAAAAGAATACAAGGAGGTGACAGGGGGTAAAAGTATACAACCCCTAGTAATGTCAATTTGCGTTCGAAAATAATATGAAAATTGTTGCACTGCACTGCACTGTACTGCTTTTGATCACAAAAGCATACATAAGGAAACATGGATACCTCCATGTTTCCTTATGTATTCCTTATTATGTTTCCAGGAAAAACAAAGAAACAAATTAACCATGTCCTTATAGAAATACAACATGCAAAGAACATTACTGATGTAGGAAGTTTCAGGGGAGCTGATAGTGATAGCTATCACATATTAGTTATAATAAAAATGAAACAGGAAAGACTACCTAGAAGAAAATATACAAAGTAGCAATACTAGAGAATAGGACAACAGCAATGCGTTTCGAGCAGGAAATAAACCCAATAAGAAACATTCAGAGAAAGAATGGGCACATATTGAAACAGTTATGAAGGAGGTAGTAGAAAAACTACTGGGAGGACCCAAAAAAAAATCAAACAAATTTTTGTGGTTCGACGAAGGTAAACAAATTTTGGAGCAAAGAAAAGATATGATCGCATACGAAATGATGCCAAGACCGTATGTAGCAGAAAAAAGAAATAACTTTTCGAGCGTGAATTAAAAGAAATAGAAGAATCATATGCTAATAAGGGTTAAGGGTTAATATATGGTACCAGACACCAATGCTTGTCCTATACCGATGTCATTATATTGGTGGCGAGATCAAAGTAAGAAAATAGTAAAGGGTATTCAACATGTTGGAAAGAAAGGCAAGAGAATACAGTCTAGCAATTAACGAGAATAAGACGAATATATGGTAATGAAAGATAGTACACCTCCCCTAATTTAGTTATTGATTGTGCACAAAATAAGAAAAATACCATAGAAAAGTAGAACAAATTGAATACCTAGGAGTAACACTAACATGTAAAGGGGGCGAAGAGAAGGAAATAGAGAAACTACTAGCGAAAACAAGTAAAGTCGTAGGAATGTTTTCAAAGGTTTCTAAGGGCAAAGAATATAACAAGAGCAGCCAAAGTAAGGGTGTACCAAACAATACTAAGGTTACCAACATACGGTTACCTATGCGTGTGACACATGGATAATGACGAAGAAGAAAGGAAGTAAGCTGGAAGACTGGGAATATAAAATATTAAGGGGGATTTTTGAAGGAATTAAATTTCAGAACGAATTTAGAAGAACAAATAGAGAAATAGAAGAACTGTACAAAAAACTAAACATTGTTCAGGTTGTGAGAGCGCATAGAGCTAGATGGCTAGGGCATATAGCGAGGATGCCCGGTGAGAGATGGGTTAAACGAATACTGATGAAAGGCAAAGGGGGAAAGAGAAGAAGAGGGCGAACGAGAAAGAAATGCCTGGATGAAGTGATGGATAGTATGGAGTATCAGGCAGGCTTTCGCCCTGGTCGCTCATGCACAAATATTTATCTTAAAAACAATACTGAAATATAAAGCTATCAGGAATGTCCCAATCATCTGCATGTTATTGATTGATTTGTCCGTTACTTTGTGATAGTTCATTTTTTTTAAAAGGAATAAAACAATTTTTTACTTTGTTATCTATCACTTTTATGCACGTTCGTGGACTTCAAGAAAGCATACGACTGCATCGACCGAAAATCCCTGTTCAACATCCTAGAAGAACAAGGACTCGACCCCAAAACACTGCGATTGATCAAGCAGACACTGACTGACGCAACCTCTAAAGCTAAATTTTCCAAACTCTTCCTGATTAAAACTGGAGTATGCCAATGAGATGGGTTATCCCCACTCCTCTTCAACCTAGTCCTGGACAAAGTCATAAAGGAATGGGAAAAAGAACTGAAAAATCAAGAAAACCAATACGACTCGGACGATCCAAAAACAATATAGAAATACCATACCTGTAGACCTACCCATAGACTTAGCCATACTCGTAGACAATGAAAAAAGGGCAACCAAACAGATCGAAGTCGTCAAGGAATGTGCAGAGAAAGTCGGCTTACAAATCTCCTTTCAAAAAAACCGAATTCTTCTGCTCAAAATTAGATGACCAAAATTTGAACACCAAATATGGCAAAATAAATAGGGTCACTCAATACGACACACAATATCTACAATAAGAAATGCCTATCCACACACGCAAAAATAAGACACTATACTCTATACTATACGCAAGCGAAACACTTACACTTCATACAAAAAGCGGCATAGAAAACATATTAAAAAAAGAACGCAAAATTATGAAGAAAATTCTCGGCCCAAAACTGACGGAGGAAGGATACAGAATATATTCTCGAAAGACTACAGAGAGAATGTCCAACGTAGCGGCGGACATAAGAAAAAGAAGGTTGAAATTGTATGGACATATCAGTAGACTCCCACCGACAAGACTCATCAACAGAATTCTTACATACATACAAGGTGTCATGTCAACAGTACCATGGATCACACAAGTCAGAGCGGATCTGGGAAAGGCACAAATTGATCTGACAGAGATGACGATAGAAGAACGTACAGAAACAAAATACATATGTTGCATCAGAGAGCGAAGTTTCGAGGAGATCGGGAAAAGTGGACGGAGGGGAGAAAGAGACTCCACAGAGAAAGGATGAGAGAGGTGTGGAGGATCAGAAAGAACACCCGAAAATGAGTCAGAATGCTTTGCATGATCCAACCGGGTCTATACGCACCTAATAATAATAATAATATATATATATATATATATATATATATATATATATATATATATATATATATATATATATATATATATATATATATATATATATATATAGATATATACATGGACTCGATCGCGATCAACATCATTTAAATGCAGTTATTTTCTTCTACCATCCAGTATATATACAGTACTTTCATTTCCAAGGTAGTCACCCTCATTATTTCCTTTAACAATAAAAATTAGTTCTAAAAAAAAACACGTCAATTTAGATACCGATGGGAAAGTTCAAAACCCATTTCTGTTATATTTTATGTTTCTCCTCCCTAACTCCAGTCACCGTTACCTAAAATGTTTTAATTTTACCCCTATCTAGTAACATATCAGTTTAAAGGTCTTGAAAATTCTAATTAAACTGCGTTTATAAAACTGAAATCGGTTGATTCGTTCGTGTAATAGTGGGAAAAATAAATTTTGCAAAGTATTTCACGGAATCACATCGTGCTTACTGTTTGTTTATTTTTTTTAATGTTTGTTTTAATGTTTTTTTACGCACATCATTTATCTTTTCCTAATATAAAAAGCAAGATAAGAGAGTTTTTATTTTATCTTGTTGTATTTTAATGCACACTTTATTTCTCATGGCAGCTAAAATTAAAAATATTTTTATCAGAAGTGCCGATTTTTATCTGTTTGTCAAGTGGTGTTAGTTACAGTGACAGTGACAGAATATTACGATGTATACTTTACAAAATAAAATTGAAATTACTTATATTTATGGCGCTGAAGAGATGTGTACTCGCAGAATAGCCTGCCTTTTTAATTAAAGACATATTGAAAAAATTTAGGACATTAATAGGTAATAAAATTTGTTAAAAAAATTGGGTCCGTGTGTAACAAACTGAATAAGCAGTGAGTGAAGACTCAACTGACATGATCTTCAGTCGAAGAGGACAACACTTGAATATGCCAATTGAGACTTTGGCAAAACATCGTGACTTTTCACAGAATGGATCCTACACCTGGAATGATTTAGAGACATTATCGACCATCCGTGAAAATATTAGATGTTAAGGTCGAGGCCACACTACGGCCAAACCGCCGTGGTTTTTAAGCGTGTGATTTTGTGAATCAAGGGAAACTAATACAAGCAGCCGCACTTGCGGTTTTTTCCCGCTACTGATTTCTTACCGCTACCCGCTTACCGCTTACCCACTACTTCTTAATGTTAGAACAAGAATACATACTACTCTCTTGAAATCCATCTTCAAACTCTGAAAATCGTGGGCAGTTTAGCGATTCACAGTGTGTGCGTCTCCAGTGGTTTCGCGGTTATAGCAGTTAACCGCTCGCAGGAAAAAAGGCTTAGTGCAGCCTCGCCCTAAGAAGAGTATATAAATCAAATTTTTAAATAGTTTATGATATCGCAAGAATGAATACCACGAATAATTGTGCACCGAAAAACTTAAAGGAGGGAATCATTCTGAACTTTGAAATTCTAAAAACTACAATATCTTATTAGAATTAATTATAAACTGGCCTCTTTTTTGTGTATATATTTTTGTATATATTATACTCTGTATGGAAAAAAAAATATCTAAGCTAGGATTTGCATTTTTGAAAATATTGTTCAAACTGTGTTAGAGACGCATGAAAGAACTTTTTTTTAATGTATTAGGCACCCACGCGGTAACAAAGCTGATTGTCTGCTATCTTAAAAAAAGTCTGCAATTTATTATTTCATGTTTCTGTCATGGATTTTCGGAGTTTCCGGTAACATTTATTAAATTGCTCAAGTTCTCGAATAAAATTCAATTAACACGGTGAAAGCCGAAGGGAAACGTTTGAAAAAAAAATGTTTTGTTCGAGGCTCATTTACATGAGAATGATTTTATTTTGATTAAAAAAGTTTTAGATATGAAGGTACTAGTAATATCTTTATATGAATGCCATTTGGAGGTCATAATGAGAATTTTAAACTCAGTGTGATACCGTGACACATGAGACAGTGATTGAGACTGAAGGGTTTTATTCTGAATAAATACTGTTAGTAAAAAGTCTGTATACACCAGATCAAATTTTAATTAGCGACCTTTTCTTTTAATTAAAAAAAAGGATAAAAATTTTATAACATTATAACGATATATTTTGAAATATATAATAATTATGATGGAATGTTTTAAAAGTCACACCCATAACATTAAACAAGTCGGTAAAATGATAAATATAAGGATTGGATTTTTTAACAAACAACGACAAATATAACGGGTCTTTCAAATTGAGCGACTTTTTTTTTAATTTTTGAATAAAACACAAATGGCGTTGTGAATTTATATAATTTTATGTCAGAGGTATAATGTATCACATTAAAAAAACGCGTTAAAATTGTTAAATTACACAGGTCTACAGAGGATTTGGTGCCACAAAGACTAAAACTGTTTTTGAATATGCTCGTTATGTTGGTTCTAACGATACATATATTTTTTGCAATGTACGTGTAGTTTTTTTTATCTTTTGTTATATAATTAAACTTGGAGGAAGCTTCTTTTTCGTGATTTTTTCGAGTGAGTTTTTTCCAGGCACTCACGTATGATACTTCAGCAGTAATCAACCATTATGTATTCATCCCATCGGTTAAAGTAAGAGCCAAGCTAATATTGTTCGGAAATTTGTAATTTAAATCTATAAAAAAGAAAAAAATCATTTAGAGTTCAAAGCACTCTCTTTCCTTCTTCACCTAATCCTATTAGAATAGGATAAAAATACTTTGGTACCGGCGGATTACATTTTGTGAATTTGCTCTCAAGATAACATTTAGGTTTGTGGTTCTGGACAGTGTTGCCGACTTAACACAACTTTTTCGCAGAATATGTTATTTTCACATTCTGATCGTTTTTGAGTTGTGCCTTCAAACTGTTTTAGCTATTTTCTGGTTTAGTTTCTGTTTTTGTAAGTTATGTAGTACTAAGGAACTTGTCTCGTCAGTTATCAATTATTTTGAACAGGAACAAGATAATGGGGCTCCTCTTTTGCCTTTAAACGCTGTGAGAGAGGTATGTATTAATAACTTAGTAGGTCTCATGGTTGAGTGGTGTTTTTTTAGCGAGTTTCAGCTGCACTAAATATTAGTATTAGTATAGTTAGTGCAATTTCAAAAAAGTTGAATAATAACGAAATGTTAAAATCATCGAAGAAAAAGCGTCAATATCCAAAACGAGTAACTAATCTAGATCATCTTGATGTGGGCTCAATTCGCAATCAAATCTATGAAACATATGAAAAAAGTGAGTAGATTTACATGGTAATATTGTATTTTTATCAAATTTTATTGAACTATTTCAGAACAAACGGTTATTCTTGAAAGTATTCATTAAAAACCAAAGAACATGCAGCTCTTTGATGGATGTAAAACTTCGCTTCATACACTTCTAAAAGAAATTGGTTTCACATAAAGTAAAGATAATCTACGTAGGGGCCTGATGGAACTTCCAGATATTGCCTTTAAACAAATCCAATTTTTGAAGATGTATCAAAATATCAAAGACGAATCTCTGTTAGATTTTGTTTATTTGGATAAAACATGTATAATTCAAAATGGTACCTTGAGTCAGTCATGACAAGATGATAACAAGAGGTGTGTAAAGACTACAAAAGTTGATGGAAAAAGGTGAGTGCTATACGTAATACTTAGGAGCCATTAAAGTCATGTTGTCATAAATAATTGTTTTAAGACAGGTCAATAATAAAATATTATTGCAGATATATTGTTCTTCATGTTGGGAACATGAACGATTTTATTCCAGAGACCGAATTAATCTTCTCTTCTAAAACAAAAGGCGATGATCATGGAGAAATGAATCAAGGTAAGTTTCTGTTTTGGTTTGAAAACCAGCTGTTGAAAATCTTAGAGGAGCCATCAGTTATTGTAAAAGTAAAGTAAAGTGTTTGGGTTAGAGGCGCATCAGCAACTAGGCTATTTAGCGACTGGACCTACAGCTTAACGTGGGTTCCGAACCACGGTCATCAGCTTCCGACAAACCCAGGCCAGCACCCCCCTCGGGCTATAAACCCTTGGTTATGTGCCTACCCATAAGTCTATCAGGAAACCTACCGACTGGCGAGTGACCAACGTAGAACACTTCTCAGAAGGCATCCGGCCTTACCCAGCCTTTAACTGGCGTGACTGAGGGGTAATTCGTAGTCGGATTTTACACTCTTGCCTAGAAACAATCACAAACATTTTAGGAAAGATAAACGGATAGAAGAAAGAAAAATAACCATCCGAGCGCTGGAATCGAACCAGCTACCGCTCCAGCGCGGATTCGGCAAAGCAGACGCTCTTACCGCCGCACCAACGCGACCGGCTCAGTTATTGACATGGATAATACACCATATCACAGTACACTGATGGATAAACCTCCAACTAGTGCACGGACAAAACCAACAATTGCAGAATGGCCGAGGGAGCATAATCTTCCTTTTGAAAACACTATGTTGAAAAGTGAACTGCTGCAAATCGTTATTCGGTAAGCAGTAATTAAAGGAACAGGTTTGTGTTTCATAATGTTCTTTTCAGGGACAAGCCTAAAAAGAATATGTGGCAGATCATATGGCTGAAGAGCATGGCCACAAAGTATTACGTCTTCCCCCTTATCATTGCATATTCATTCCTATAGAATTGATATGGGGGTGGCCAAAAATTATTACAGTCATCATATAGGTTGAGATGGAAGAACGATTGAAGCTTTGACAACAGTTACACCACATATCTAGATGAACAGCATCAGACATACAAAAGAAGAGATTCAAAGATGATCGAATCGCGAAAGAGTATCTGATAGACTAGAAGTTAATTCTTTAATAATTTTCTTGAACAGCGATTCAGATGCTGAAAGTTGTTTTAGTGACAGTGAATAATAATGAATTTGTGTGAACTAAATGAAAAGCTCCTATGTTGACAGGCACAGTGTTTCGAAATGAATTTTTGATTAAAACTTTTAAAGTAAATATTTTTCGTGTTACTTTTTCATTTACAGTTTTATCTATCATACAAATGCCAAAGTGTGGGTTTGTTGGTGTTGATCTGGCAACATTGTAATGTAAGTGCGTCTTAGATTTGAATGATGTGCAATCATTGTTTCCCTGAATGAGTATCAGTATCTGTATATCATTCATTGAATGTACGAAATTGTTACCTTTCATCAAAAATCTTATTTGTTTTATGTGTGTTGCATTTTTTGCTCTTCAGTATACTTATCATACTTGTCTGTCTCACATATACTACAATCATAATGTCATCGATTTTAAGGCAAATATACATAAAAAAAAATCTTATTTGCCGAGTAAACAGTTAGATCTATTTTTGGAACGTTGTAATTTGTTTTTCCTTAGGGACGGCATTATTACCCTTGGAAGTTAAATATCAAGAAAGCATAATGAAAAGTTAATAGTCGTGTATTTGTAGCTTTTATTTGATAAGTTTATGAAATATTAATCATTAGTTGTTTTTATTGATAAATGTTTTTTGTTATGTCTATTTTTTTGGTCCTTTTTTATACAGTGAGGAGAAAAATATTTGAACAAACTGTTTTTTTTAAACTTTTTTTAAATTTTAACACTCTTGTATAGTTCGTACAAAATAAAATCCCATGCGCGTCATCGTTGATGCTGTTGAAGAATAACAGAAGTACCACCACGCAAATAAAATAATAAAACAATCAAATGGAATTTATCAAATAAATTTCAAATTTAACGGTCCTATTCTGTTGTTGATATTTATTGATATTTATTGACATGTTTGAACGTTATCCCATATATAGATAATATACACTATCTGAACGTTTACAATGATTTTATACCTTACGATCGAAAATAGTTATTAATAATAAACCACCATAGTGTTATAATTGTCAGAGTCGCGCTTGCAAAATGCCAAACCAGTTAAATAGCAGTTGTCAAGAGTTAGTAGCATCTCTGATACAGTGTAAAAACCACCAAAGTTGATGGTAAAATGTAAGTTATATAACTATGCAAAAAACATAAAAAATTTTAATTATATATATATATATATATATATATATATATATATATATATATATATATATATATATATATATATATATATATATATTGCAGAAATATTTCACCCATTCTCCACGTGGTGCCACCGATCGCCTTCGCCGGACTGTCAACCATACGACGTCACGTGTCTCTCGGGACCGGTTTCTAGCCTTTCAGCCGTCATCAGCCGAGCTCTTGACGAACGCAAGGAAAGCAGTTCGGAGAGGCAATCGGGCAATGACCAGTTGATTTGGTCTGGCCCCGATTGCCTCTCCGAACTGCTTTCCTTGCGTTCGTCTAGAACTCGGCTGATGACGGCTGAAAGGCTAGAAAACGGTCCCGAGAGACACGTGACGTCGCATGGTTGACAGTTCGGCGAAGGCGATCGGTGGCACCACGTGGAGAATGGGTGAAAAATTTCTGTAATATTTTCCCTCCCCGGTTCCGTTACTCTACCTTGTGGGCATATATATATATATATATATATATATATATATATATATATATATATATATATATATATGCATATATATATATATATATATATATATATATATATATATATATATATATATATATATATATATATATGCATATATATATATATATATATATATATATATATATATATATATATATATATATATATATATATATATATATATATATATATATAGAAATAATACCGACAGGGCTAGCAGACTACCCGACAGAATTGTTACATGTACTTCCTGAAAAGAATATTCCAAGGCTTCTTTATATCCAGTCTCATTTCAAGACAATAATGCTTGGCTGTCGATGGGCCTCTGAAATTTCGGAGAACTATGTTTATACTCCGGACAGCTGTTGATACTGGTGCCAAAAGTACTTCTGTCCGTGAAACTCTGTTCTTTTTAGGCCATTCTATCATTCAGATCTTTCCCAAAATGCTACCTTGACCGGAGTAGCGGTCTCCGCTACCCCCTTATTGACCCACTGTTTATTTTTCACCTTCAAATATCTCTCCGTCAATATCACAAAACGTATTTCCTTTTCTTTTTTTTCAAAATCTTCAGTAACATTTTTTCCTCTTATCTCTCATGTCCGTCCTACCCTTTTTGTAGATGATCTTAAGCTTTCGGAGTGTGCTTTGGACAACGGATTGGTGAACAGCCAAGGTAGGTACCTCTTAGTAGTTTTTTCCTCTCAAAAAATTAAAAATTCGTCATGGATTCTTTTCGATAAGGATAACAAGCTCTAATGAATTAAAAGCAGCTTCTTCTACCTCCTCTCCAATACCCCTTATACTATCTAAATCTAAGCAAACCAAGTTAAATAAACTCATGACATTGTGACTTGACCATACATTGATCCACTCCATCCTCCACCCATCTCCATTATATTCTTTTTGCAGTTTTTTATGCCCGTCTCTAACCTTCTGATTTCTTGACTCTCCCTCTCTTACGTCCATAACAAGTAAGGCCTGACTGACTCCCACATAAACATTTTTTTATCATCATTATAATTTTTTTAATGAGCTTTTTCCAATTAAAATCCTTTGCTATGTTACTAAAGGAATTAAAATAATTAATAATTAATAAAAATAATTAATAATTAATAAAAATAATTAATAATTAATAAAAATAATTAATAATTAATAAATATTAAAAGCATTAAAAAATAGAAAATTCCGGAAATTAAACTTTCTAACTGTATAATTGATAAAGTATATTTCCAACAAATAAATGGTTTTCTTTTTTGTAAGAAAATATCTCAAACTTATTTTTACAGACAATGGATTAAAAATTACGTAAAGTATTCAATTTCAGAAAAATATATATTTTCGTCCTGGAAATAATGACGGAGCGAGAAGAAAATAAAAATATCCTCGAGGGGTTTGAATTACCAATAAACTTCAAGAAAATTGGAGGACTTTTATTTTTACTGAATATAAAACTGAAATTTTAAACACATCATTTTTAGCTAAAATTGATTCTAAAAGATAAGTTTCATATATTAAGTTGCTGTAGTTTCATATTTTTTGGTTATGCAAGTAAGGTTTTATTAAATTGGAACGAAGCATAACTTATAATCAGTTGTATGACCGACATAAATTTGGTTATCGCAATGGCCAGCCACTTATTGTACCACGTGAGCCATTCAAATCGTCAACAAGTCATTTAAACTAAATAGAGGGCCTTACACGCGCAACCCAGCATTAGTTCATACCATTACTTTTATTTATCAAAACGTGCGTGGTGTAAGAACAAAAGTCCGTCCTATTTACCAATTATCACATTATTGCTCTGTCGGTTCCTGGCTGTAACCATCTGTTTTTGATGCTGAACTGTTCGACCCCAAGGTTCGTGGTCTTGGTCTCGGAAAGGATCGGGATCTGAATCGAAAGAGGCGACACAGTTCTTCTTGCTGTTGAATTATCTTTATAAGCGTCGAAGCTCGACTTCCATCCATCTTTGAGGAGTTGCTTCCAAGTGTCGACATTGTTGGTTGCAAAATACTCATAAGTCACACCATCATTTTTATTTTTTCTGTTTATATTTCTCTAAAATTAAATATTCACCAATACAAACTAATTTTTGATACCTTCGAATCTCTTTCTTATATCATGTATCACAAAATTATAATCTTAGGTGATTTTAATGTGCATTATCATGTTAAGTATTAATTATTTAATCAATTTCTGCGAGCACTGCACAACTTTCAGGCATTTTTTGATATTCATCAATATAATCATATATTTAATATATAAAACAATACACTCGACTTTGCAAAATTTGGAGTGAAATGTTATTAGAGAGCTTATTCAGTTAGTTCTCGAAAACCCCTTATCATTCAGCTCTATCGACTGAATCTCGCTTGCCTGCTCTTGACACACGGTTTAATTTACCAGCATCTAATTCCAACAAAATATACAATTTCTACAAAACAGACTACAATCCTCTATATAATCTAATCTCTCAGGCGCGCAATGTTGATGATGCAGTTGCTCTCCTCAACAGCAACATTACCTTGTGTCTCAACGCCGCGGTTCAAACTCTAACAAGTGGAAATAACGCTAAGCACTAACCCGACTGATTTTTTGTTGACATTATAGATGATAGTCGCGATAATAAATCTCGGCTACGCAAGAGATAGAAGACTACAGCATCACGTTCTTTCATTTATTCAGTAATTTTCGCCGCAAAATAAAAAATAAAATAATTCTAGTCTACCAAAATTACATTAATAAAATACAATCCTGTCTAAGTGGCGACCTGAAACAATTCTGGCAGTACGTCTCCCACCCTTTCAAGTATGTTTTAGTCGTAATTTTGAAACAAACTTCACATTTGTTACACTAGGTAAACTTTTGGTCAGAATATCAGCAATCATATCATTGGTAGGCAAATACTTTATACTTATAATGTTTGCTGATACACCATCCTTTACAAAGTGATGTCTAATATCAATGTGCTTTGAGCGTTCATGAAATATTGGATTAACAGACAATTTTTGAACAGCTTGGTTATCATTAAATATTGTTATACAATCCAACTTTTCTGTCAACTCAGAAAGCAAATTTCTCAAATACATGGCTTCTTTAGCAGCCTCGCTTAGAGCCATATATTCAGCTTCTGTGCTAGAGGAAGCCACAATATTTTGCTTACAGCTTTTCCATGATATGCCGCCACCACAAAATGCAAAAGCATAACCTATATAAGATCTACGATCGTTTTTATCAGATCCCAATCTGCATCTACATACCCTTGCAAATCTAAATCATCCCTTGTAAATGTCATACAATGACTTTTAGTACCTTGCAAGTACCGTAGCACTCTCTTAGCACATTTCCAAGTATATGTATTGTTACAGTTATTGTATTGACTCAAGAAACTTACACAATAAGAAATATCGGGTCGTGGTAATACAGCTAAATACATTAAGCTACCAATTAACCTTTGATATAATGAATTTTCCTCTTCCTCACTTAAATTACATTCATCATAATCAAATTTCTCCATGGGAGTATTTACCGGCTTACATTCACTCATATTAAATCTTTTCAGAACTTGATTTATATAATTTTCTTGATTCAATGATATACAATTATCTGTTTTACATATTCTCATTCCCAATAAATGTTTAACTTCCCCTAAATCTTTGATTTTAAACACAGACCTTAATTTATCCTTAACAATTTTAGTATTTTCTACATTGTCAGAAAAAATTTAAAAAATCATCTACATATAAAGCTACAATCATCAAGGACTTGTCATCCTTCTTCGTATATAGGCATGGTTCAAAGTTTGATCTTTTAAATCCTAGTTCAAACAAAATATTGTTAACTTTATGATTCCACACCCTCGATGACTGCTTTAAGCCATAAATTGCCTTATTCAATTTACAAACTTTGTTATTTTCAATAACAAAACCTTCAGGTTGTGTCATGTAAACTTTTTCTTACAAATGTCTATTTAAGAATGCACTCTTAATATCAATGCGAGTTATTTGTAAGTTCAGTTTCAATGACAAAGCCAGAAGCAATCTTAAACTACTAAATCTAATCACTGGCGCAAAAGTCTCATCATAATCAATACCTGCCAACATAGCCTATCTGGTCTGGAAAACGCTTCCGACACAGTTATGGGAACCTTTTCTAGATCTATATCATCAATACACATGTATGTAACATAGTCATCAAAATTCTTTGGTTTTCTTTCCCTTTTTGATCGTATAGTGGGCCCACACTGGTTTACTGTGTCAACTGATAAAAGAAAATCACTATCACTAGAATCATCCATGTAACTTTCAGAGTCATCATCCATGAGCTCATTGCTGTCTATAGATGTCTCCCCCACTGGTTCAATATTCTCTGAAGGATTATCAGTGATCATGATTGAAGTTTTTTGCTCCTTTTCCTTTTCTATTATAATGACATCTCTGCTTGTAATAATGTCTTTTGTGTTTGGATCATAGAGTCGGTAACCTTTTATATTTTCATCAAATCCAACAAGTATCATCTCTCTGGATTTTTTTGTCAAATTGTCTACGCTTTTCTTTTGGAATATGAACCATCACTTTACTTCTAAATATGCGTATATGGCTTAGATTTGGTTTCTTACCAATCCATATAGTAAAAGGTGTACTCTTCTTTAAACCCGCTGCCATACTGCGATTACGCAAGTAGACTGCAGTATAAACGTCCTCTGCCCAAAAACTTTTTGACAAATCTGCATCGAAAATCATACAACTTGCCTTTTCCACAATTGTCCTGTTCATTCTTTCAAGCATCCCATTTTGTTGTGGAGTATAAGGGTTAGTCTTTTGATGCAATATACCAGATCTTCGAAGAAATCTTTCAAATTGTTCGCTACAAAATTCTCCGCCATTATCACTTCGTAGTATTTTTATTTTCTTGTTACATTGATTTTCAACCATATCTTTAAATTCTTTAAAGAAATCTATGACTTGATCTTTCCTTTTAAGAAAATAAACAAAATCCATTCTACTATAATCGTCTTGAAATAATAGAAAATACCTTGATCCTCCAATAGAAAGTTCATCCATTGGTCCACATGAATCACCATGTACCACTTCCAACAAGGATTCTGCTCTGTTGCCTTTGTTTGTAAATGGAAGTCTTGATTGTTTCCCTTGACAGCAAACCTCACAAACTTTACCTCTATTCAAGTTGTCATTGCGCGTAAGCCCTTCAACTGCTCCCTGCTGCATTAGTTTTAAATCTGTGTAATGTAAATGAACAAACCTCCCATGTAAAATATCAGCTGTTACTGTTAAATACAGGTCTTTGATATTGTTTTACATATTTCAGTTCATACACATTATTTTTAATGTCAGCTACAGCAATAAGGCCTTTGTCATTAAAAATTTTACAACCTTCTTTTCGAAAATGATTCTGTTTCCATTTTTAATCAACTCACCAACAGACAACAAATTTGTGGTTAAATCAGGGATATATAAAACATTTTTTATCACAACATCATGCTTCTCATTCTTGACAACTGTTTGAATTTTTATGTCTCCAGAACACACCACTGGCACAACCATTTTGTTCGGAATCATAATTTCTTTGGGCTTTACATGGTAATTTATGTTTTCAAGCTAATCCTTTCTTGAAGTTAAATGTACACTTGCTCCTGAGTCAATATACCACTCGTTTTCTGTATATTGTCCACTTAAGAACACTGCACTGAACGCACTAGAGGTTTTCTTTTTGCCTGAGTTCTCGTTTCGTTTATTTTCGGGGCATTTATTCATAAAGTGGCTCAACTGTTTACAACGAAAACACTTTACGTCAGTGAGATTGCCTTGAGCGCCATCTCTCGCTCAACTCTTGCGTTTGTTTACTACGTACAGAGCGCTTGATTTTCCGCTACTGCCATCTACCTCCATATCCAAGAGTATAGTCTGAACGGAATCTGTAGATATGGTAACACCGGAATTTTCAATCGCCATAATCATAGGACTGAATCGTTCCGAGAGTACTACCAATAGCAACGATCCGATCCAATATTCGTCTATATTGAAACCTGTTCATTTTAAGTTCTGCGAAGTTTCAATCATCTGATTCACATAGTTTTCCATTGAACCACAGTTCTCCAGCTGTAAGGAAATTAAAGATCGCAGCAAACTGATCTTTCTTGTAAAACTGCTGTCTGTATACAAACATCATAATTTTTCCCACACATCCTGAGCTGTTTTTGTTTCTTTCACGTGTGAATATATCGATGTATCTAAGGTCAACACTAATTTGGCCTTCGCTTTCGCAATTTGCACTGAATCTGTCTCTTTGCCACTGAGAGTATTTTCTAAACCCTCTAACACGAGAAAATTCTCAACTGCAAAAGCTCAATCATCGTAATTTTCTCTACCGAGAAGCTTTGGCACACTGGATAAGTAACTTCCTGCCATTTTCGAGTTCTGCACTATTCGACGACGTTAAAAAATCACTTACCGATACTACACGAGAACAAAACCTCGTGGGTCTGGGCCCATAACCTGTTAAAAACCGAGGAGTAGCGGTAAATGATACGCTCTTGTCCAATCTTCGATGCTGACTATATTCGTATGATAACATGAGTAGTTTGACATTTGTTTAATTGAGTAAGTGTCCGTTAGATGTCTCTCATGAATTTTTGATATAAATTCCAACAATTAAAAAGTTAACGAATAGAGTTACAGCTAGTCCTGAGAAAATCCTAGCTTTTCTTGTTAGGAACTGCTCTATTATTTTGACGGAACCACTGCTTCATAAGTACAATCTATCAATTAAAACAAGCACGTTTCCCAGCACATGGAAATCCTCCAAGATCACTCCTGTTCATAAATCAGGCAACCCAGCACATGTCATTAACTATGGCCGCATATCAATCCTGTACAACTTTGCTGAATTTTTTTAAACCTGTATTTACAATCAAATCTTTTTTTTAAATTAAACATTCGATCATACCTGAGCAACATGTAAAGTAAACGCAAAGGCAAAAGTAAATGTCAGGTTGATACAATATACACTGATTTCTGGAAAGCATTTCATAAACATGTACATAGACTTATTACTCCAAAAGATGAGCAGATTAGGCTTTGATGGCAGTACAATTTTCTTCTTTACATCCTACCTTGCAAACAGGACACAACATATTGAGTTTAATGGTTGAGGTTCTCATATCTTAATTGCAACTAGTGGTGTACCCAAAGGCAGCATACCTGCCACTTTGATTTTTTCCGTCTGCGTTAACAATATTACCTTCACGCAATACTCTTTTATTTGCGGACGACCTTAAACTACTTCCCAGTTCTATCGTCGCATGGCTGTTTTCTATTACAGGGTCACCTGCATTTTTTGGCCGATTGGTGTGCAGGCTTCCACTGAATATTACCAAATGCAAAAAATTACCTTTTTCTCCCAAGCATAATATAATTAACTATATATATTCCCTAAATGGTTGTGCTTTGGAAGATTGTGCAGTTGTAAAGGACCTGGGAGTGCATATCAATAGAAAACTGTCACATTGATCAAATCATGCAATCATCAACTGCAACGTTTGACCTCCTAATTAAATCAACAAAAGCTTTTAATAATATCAGCTGTTTTCTAACTCTATATAATGCCTTAGTACGATCTGAACTTACGTATGGTTCCCCTGTTTGGTCGCCAATATATACTACACAGATTTCTCGTCTTGAGCAGGTTTAGCGGCGTTTTCTAAAGTAACTGCCTTTTATACTCTGTTATTGGAGCGATTCTCCTGTCAGTTCCGGGGGATAGTATGCTGCTTAGCTTTTCCTGCTGAAGCTCAGCCGTGGCTTAATTGATTGTGATCAACTCCTGAGTGACATTCGGTTTTATGTCCCCCGAATTAAAAGCCGACTTCGGGATACTTTCACCATTCCTCCCCAAGCACCAACTTGACCTCCACTGCACCGTTCTTTCGTATATGCCGAGACCATAACAGGTATGTCATTGGTGGGAACGTTTCTGTGTTCTTGATGGATATTTTTCAGTCTCCGCTTACTAGGTATAGATCAGCTTTCGAGAAGGTGCATAAAGCACGTGCGGTGCTTTGGAAATAATGCTTGTAATGATCTTAGAATTAATTTTTAATTTTTATATAAATATTTTTGTACCATTGTTAGGTTAAGTTCCAATTATGTTTATTATATCTAATTGTCTTTTCAATTGTCTTTTAATTGGGCAGTAGACTGTTAGACAATAAAGCATCATTCATTCATAAATGATAAATCTAATATCCAAATCCATTGGTGACAATGCGATTTTTGGCTGTTTATGATGTAATTTGATACGCTTAAAAGAAATTAGTAAGAGTAAACTCAATTTTTTTAATATCTATAGATTTTTTGTACACCATATGCAAAGATTAGCTGTGCCATTGATAAGACAGTTTACCTGCGCAACAATTATTGGCGCCAGTGTCGTTTCCATACAAATTCAATTCTATATACTGTCTCAGTTATTAAATGACGTAATTATTCGCGCTGGTATTGACGTTGTTGTTCAAACATTGAGTGTAGGATTGCAAGTAATATTGAAAAGAAGACAATAAATTCTAGACTCTTGCTATGCTTAGTTGTGTTCCAGTGTATACGCACTCCGTATACTACGTATTTTGGCCTTCGCAGAATTTATATCGAAATATTGGACTAAATCAGAAGTTGTTTTTATAATTGATATTAAACCTTCATCTCTGTTATTCCTATCTTTATAATCCAATATATTATTCCATAAATATGAATATTGTTTATAGGTAGTAAGCCATTTCTTGGTTGGGATCGACATTTTTAACACAACAATTTTGGGCGCCTACAACTGGCGCCAAAAAGTAGACCAAGATTTGAGTTTAATCACACTAGTCAATGTCAATGCACTAGCGCCAGGCAATTTAACACAATTCCACATGCAAAAAAAACAGCGCCAGTCGACTGGCACCGTTAATCTTTGCATGTGGAAACCCCAGCTTAACACGCAAATTTTATATTTTACAATATCCAGCATTTTCATCAATTCAGGGCATGTATCTACTGTGAGTAGTGATGAACATAAGTAATTAATTGTGTTATTTCTGTTTAATAACTTTACAAAGTATGCTTCCAATACAGATTGTGTCTATTGGCAGGCTACCGGCTTCAAAATGTGAATTATTTTCTATGTGGCAAATGGTAAGTTTTTGTTATGTGTGCGATTAGGTCACCTCTAAATTACAATTTCACTGCTCTTGAGCGAAATGCTTAAGAACTTTATTTCGGAATTAAAGTAGGAGACCAAGACTAGGCTTGAACCCGTCATATTCTAGGTTTAGAGGTCAATTTGTTCTTAATTTTTTAAGAAATGGCGCTGGAAACAAGGATCGGTGCACAGTCTAATCTCTTATGTCATTCTGTGTCTACGATAGTACCTTTCAAAATGTCATCCTTGTTTATACGATTTCGAGTTAACGTCATATTTATCTCGTGTGGTAAACATGTCGATTTTTGATCTAAATGAAGAGGGTTTGTGGCTCGTACTGCTTTTCTTGTTCAATAAAAAGGAAAACAGGAGTGGAAGCCGTTTTATACTTGTGGGAAATTACCGTGACAATATCCCAACGCAAGAAGCTTGGTTCAAAAGTGGTGATTCAACTTAAAGAACGCCCACGTCAACCGCAAAAATTTAAAGATATCAAATTGTAAACATTGTTGAAAGAAAACCAAATACAAACTCAAAAAACAAACAGACCGTGATCGTCTGCATGCCATGGGAAAGATTCAAAAAGCAGAAAAAGAGATACCACATCAGCTGAACAACAGACAGATGGAAAAGCGAAAAATGATGTTAAACTGGAGACGAGAAATGGATATATTTCGAATTCAGAATGTCATGGGTTGACCCAGGACAACCATTAATATCGAGCGCAAGACCGAATTACTTTGGAAAGAAGATAATGCTGTGCATTTGGTAGGATCAGAAGGGTGTTGTGTACTATGAGCTTCTGAAACCAGGAGAAACAGATAATACCATTCGCTACCGTCAGCAAATGATCAATTCGAACCAGAATTGATCGAAAAACGAGCAGAATGGGTTACAAGACACGGAAAGGCGATTTTACAACAAAATTTACTAGCGATGCTGCATACTTTGAATAATTTTTTTTTTCTTTCCCCCAAAATTAAACATGTTCTTTTTTTAAGAAAAAAATTAGATTATTGACCTCCAAACCTTGTATGTTATGAAATCATCATCGTATTGGTTGGGAAAAGGTGCCACTCATAAAATGCGGTTTACAGTGCCAATGGATTAAAGCGAACCGAAACACAATGTCACAGATTGTTATTTTTGCTTCACTAATATAGTAGATATTGGATTTCTGTTCCAAAAGAATCAATCTTTTGGACTTTGATTGAAGAAAAACCTGAATCAGTTGTGAACCTGAATCAGAAGTGACCATACAGAACTCCTACAGGAAATCGAAAACGATGTTTTATTGGATGCTCCAGGATATTCAACAGAGATATATCTGATTTCACAGACCAACCTTAATGATTCAATTCGAGATTTTTAAATTATCAAGACAACAGTCAGGACTTTTAGTCTCCAAATTAAAAGTATGTAATCCCCTTCAAGGTGAACTAAACATTACTCCACCAAGATAATTCTGTAATAGAAAAGCCACATTAAGGTAAATGGAACTCTAGTTTATTTGCTGCACATTAATAATGAAATCCTCTGAGACAAGATACTATCGTAAAACATCAACAATAACATGCTAAGGCGAGATTATGACTAATAATAATGTATCTATCGTTATAATATATTACAGTGCAATAATACTTTATAACAAAGACTTTATAGTCCGATAATGTATTATAAGGTAAACTCTCGCAGCCAAAGCTTAACAGTTTCCTCAGGATTCTTTATAGTGTATCACGTCTAACATTGCCATACTAAAGGATGTTTCCTTATCGTGTTAGCCCATTTTAGAAATTTTGTTAGTGATAGGTAAAATTTACTGCTACTATATCGATAATAAAGGGCCCTCAGCCCCCAGCAGTTCTATAGAACCCAATCAAGGCAGCGACCGGTTCAGTCAAGAAGCAGAGGGTGCAAGGAATATCTGGGTAAGACCAGGCTGCCACAGGACAAAACGAAAACCATGCACGATATTGGACTTCGCCACCTATAATATACAATCTTCGGCCACCGAAGAAGCATTAACTGAGATGGAAGAAGAGCTAAGTAACGTTAAATGGGATATACTAGGAATATCAGAGGTAAAGAGAAGAGGGGAGGATTGCTTGACACTACAGCAATCAGCAAGGGAGAGACAATGAAACACTAGACGGAGTTGGATTCCTCATTAACAAGACGGTCATAAGCAAAATAAAAAGATATGAGGCCCTTTCAGAGAGGGTCATGTCAATTACGATGGGAATGTCATAGGTCACTACATTAAAACAGATCCAAGTATATTTACCTACTTCAACCCATTAAGACCAAAAAGTGGATGATATATACGAACAAATAACATTACGAGAAAGCGAAATATCTATACAATTGAGTTTGGAGATTTTAATACAAAGTTGGGCGGAAAAGGGAAAACGACTGAATATAAGATCCGCAATGAAAGAGGAGAACTACTAACAGAAGTTGTTTGCAATGAATACTTTTTTTATGAAGGGGTCAAAACGCAAGTGGACATGGATGGCACCGGATGAAAGGACAACCTAGGACAACCTAGGTCCTAGACAACCCAACAATAGGGAGATATGTGATAGTGCTCAATATCATTAGTACAGGAAGTGACCAAATATAGACATCAAAAAAGAAATATTCCTAAAGATAGACCGTATCCAACCACTAATTGACGCAGACAAATACAAAAAAATATAAACAACAACTTGGAAGTTCTTATAATAACATCGAGCTAACACATTATAACTTAAACAAACTGAATGCAAATATAACAAATATTATCCCTAAGGAAGGCATGGCAGTAGCTAAAAAACCAGCTCAACAATGAAAACACTTAATGACAAAGCAATGGATATGTTTAAGAAAAGAAGAACACAACAAGAATAGAAATAAGAATCGTGAAGGTCATAGAATATAAAAAAAAACTTAACAACCCTAATGCAGCTGAAAGGAAAGAAGAACTTCATTGGAATAGGGGACGATAGCGAAACAATAGTTAGAGGCAAAGAAGCCATGATCAAGGAAGTAGAGCAGTTTTATGATAAACTCTATGAAACGAAAAACGTGCCATAAGAACAATCCCAGAAGGTACTAAACCAAAAAATAAAAAATGTAAACTCAGAAGAAATGCCGGGCATAAGGGAAGACGAAATATCTGAAGCAGTAAGACAAATGAAGAGAGATAAATCTTCAGGAAAGGATAACATAATACCTGAACTTATTAAAGGAGGGAAAGAAAAATTAAAAAATATCTTACAATCCTTCTTAATAAATGCTTGACTGAAGGAAAAATACCAAGCGACTGGAATGAATCTCGGACAATACTAATTTTGAAGAAAGGCGACGCTTAAAATATAGGAAACTATAGACCAATTTCTCTATTGTCACAGCTTTACGAACTTCTGATCAAAACAAACAGATTCACCAACAAGTTTGACGATTACCAGCCAGTTGAGCAAGCCGAATTCCGACGAAGGTATATCACAAATGACTTAACCCTTAAAATATTGATAGAGAAAACCAATAAATCGACTACGAATCATTTGTGGACTACGAAAAAGCTTTTGACAATATTGAGTTCTGGGCAATAGAAGAGAGTCTTGTAAAATTCAGAAAAGATCGCCGCTACAGAACCTTGATTCAGAATACTAACAGAAAATCTGAAATAACAGTACAAATGGATATACAAACTCATACCAAACCCATTAAGATCAATAGGGGGTAAGACAAGGTAACACTTTCTCTTAACTATTTACGTTAACTTTAGAAGACATTTTTAAAGAACTAAACTGGAAAGATATGGGAATGAATATAATTGGCAAACGTTTAAACCATCTGAGATTTGCGGACGATATCAAAAATAATATCAAACAACCATAAAGATATTCAAAAAATGTTTGATAAGCTCCACGACATGTCAGCCAACAAAAGGCCTTAAAATGAACTTAACGAAAACAAAAGTCATAAACAACGCAGGCTACAACAGACATGTCAGTGTGGACGGCACCCAACTGGAATCGGTGAACGAATATATATATATATATATATATATATATATATATATATATATATATATATATATATATATATATATACCTGGGTCAATCAATTAAACTGCATAAAGAGAATTCGAATAGATTGGGTATCATTCGGCAGACTCTCTTTCATCCATCAAGGATAAGAAGGTTTCAGTCGAAAATAAAACCAAAATATTCAACTCAAGCATACTTCCTGTGCTGACGTATGGAGCACAGACTTGGACTTTCACTAAGTCCAACCTTGATCAACTGACGAAACACAGACAGCTATGAAGTGAAGAATGCTGAATATAACTCTACGAGACTACAAAAAAAAAACGTGGATACGATAAAGGACCAAAGTTATAGACATAGTAGAACATGCTGCCAGACTTGGAACCAGGAACCATGTCATCCAAAATTGGCGCCCAGATGAAGGTCAAAAAACAGAGGACGACCACAAATGAGATGGATGGAGGACATAAAGAGACATGGAGGATTGACATGGAAAAAAACAACATATGACCTACAAAGATATGGATAATTGAAAGAGACCTACACCTGGATGAATAAATAGGATGATGGTGATGATAATAAATAAAATTATTTGTAATTTTGAAGTACTTAGTTATTTTTATGCCTCGAAAATGTTCGCTAACGGTAGTGTGGGATGATCCTAATTCCCCTGAAAGATTCCTAGTGCTTGTTCTAAGACCTGCAGCCACAGCTGTTCTTAAAATGTCGGCATAGGGAGACCGTGGGTGATCTGACCTTCAACACTCGTCTTGTTTCCGCAACTTTTTAAACCAGAGCTGATCGGTGCGGATTGATACGGCACCTTCCGCCTCTACTTCACAAACCTCACAAGGGGCATCAGTCGCTTTGTTTTAACGTTTTTGTAAAAAACCGTTGACTGAATATTTCGAAGTGGAATTACTTGAATACTGAAGAAGGAATGTTTATTTATCGGAGCAAAAAGTTGAAATGAGGTTAAATCTCTGGGTAGTGAAGTGTAATCCTTTATTTATAAACAAAGTAGTAATGTTATTTTTTACCAGTAAGTCCTTTTAAAATCAAAAATCTGATGAATGAAGGATTCTCGGTTTTGCTAATGTTTCAGACTTCGTTCTCTTATTATAATTGACAACCAACCGTTTATCAATAAAACTATTCTCCCATATGTGTCTCTTAAAAAATTGAGTGATCGATTTTCCAATCTTCATTAGGGTTACGTGAAAAAGTTGTCAATATAAAAATAAATCCCTGGCGGCGAAAACTTTTCAATTTCCCCATGTTTTTCCATCAGTTGTTTATTTTTAAGATAATTGATTACCCATGGAAAATACTCGATAGGTTTTGTTCAGGTATGTTCATTTAGAATGGACGAAAAAGTTTGTATGATGATGGATAGATATATATATATATATATATATATATATATATATATATATATATATATATATATATATATATATATATATATATATATATATATATAAAGAACAGCAGGAATACCATTACAAAAATTAAATAATAAAATAATCAAATGTAATGTATTTAATAAATTTTAAATTTAGCGGCTTTGTTCGGTTGGCAGCATATGCGACGTTGTCGGGTTTAAAATTTCTTTTGTTGATATTTATTGCCACGTTTGGAGGTTATCCCATTTGTATCTAAACGTACAGTTTCATTTTTACCTTGCGATTGAAAACTGTTTCTTTAAGAACTTAAGTCGCGCTTGTAAAATACCAAACCATTTAAATAGTCGTTGTCAAGAGTTTGTGGCATCTCTAATACACTATTTTGAATAAGAACGAGATAATAATGAAAAAAGAAATAAAACTATTTTATACTTTGTTATCTATCACTTTTATTTTTAAATTTGTGTGAGTTCTGTTTAGCAAAACGATTTTACATTCTCAAATACTACTTTAAAACTAAAACTAGTATTTGAGAATGTAAAATCGTTTTACGAAACTATAGTCACACAAATTTAAAAATAAAAGTGATAGATAACAAAGTTAAAAATTGTTTTATTCCTTTTTAAAAAATGACTATCACAAAGTAAGGGACAAATCCATCAATAGTTTGAGGTAATAATGGTCCATTGTTACCCTTTGCTTCTGTTAGAGAGGCATGTTAAGTTAATTATTAATATTTGGATATGTTTAGTTTAAGTCATTTTAGTTTAAGTCATTTTTTTGCTCATTGTCATTTTTTTGCGTGTTGCAGCACCCTTAAGGTTGAGTATGTCCACTGTTAGTATTATTTCACAAAAAGTGAAAAACAATGAAGTTTTAAAATCGCCTAGAAAACGAAATTTTACTAAAAGTTCACAATACTGCAGCTTTGGATACAAGTTATATTTGTGACATGGACTAACGCGGCCATTCAATATTGGTTAACTAATAATAATATAGCTTTTTCAATCGAAATGCTTAAAACTGAACTTTTAAGAATTATAGCAAAGTATGCACCACAACCAAATGTATTATTTTGATATATTTCCTAAGGAATGCTTTTCAGAAATAAATCAGCACGAAAATATTTAGTAGACAATGTAGCAGAACAATATGGGCACACAATTTTACCTATTCCCCCATACCACAGCATTTTCAATTCAATTGAACTTATATGGGAAATTGTCAAAAATTACTATAATAAACACATGGGTAGAAATTGTAATACACAGCCAGACTGTATAAACATGTGGCGTGAGGCATTTCACACTGTTACTCCTGAGATATGGAAGAATACGATCAAGCATACTGAAAAGAAAATAATGAAATGGTATGACAGAGAGCATATACTGGATCGAAAAGAAGTTCTTCTCTTAATTATAAAAATTGCAGATGATAGCAGTGATTCCAGCCAGTACTTTTTAGATTCCGATTAATGAAAATAAGTGAATGCAGATATTTTAATCATTTTAAATGATCAAATAGAAACAAACAATTCACTTTTGTTAAACTTGAAACGTAATTTAACAAATATTTCCATCTGAGAAGAAAAAAGAAAAGTAATAAAGTTGGGGCAATGCTCGAACCAGACATAATAAACTACAAAAGCTATACAACTTTGCTCCCCCCGTTTTTTTTCCAAACTCAAGGGTTTATTATCAAAAACTGGTTATACATTTACGTTCAAAGTATTATGTATAGTTGGCCACTACTTTCTTCCATCTTTCAGGCAGCATTTGAATTCTCCGTTGAAAAAACTGGTGGAAAACGTGGAAAGCAACCCACGAAACGATCCAATTTTTGACTTCTTCATAAGATAGGAAGTGCTAGTCAGCCTGGTCGTGTGCCATCGATCGAAATAGGTGATGATGACAGGTGAAACAGGTGAAAATACGGCGGGTGGTGTAGAATGTCCCATTTCAACGTTTCCAAGTATGTTTTGATCACTTTTCCAACATGGGGCCGAGCATTGTCAAGTATGAACAAATTCAAACATGAAGACGTCACAATCATTCAGACATTACTGAGCATTGTCAAGTTGCAAAATCACTTTATCGTGACGTTCGCTGTATTGTGGCCGTTTGTCTGTCAATGGTCGGCTCAAACGCATTAATTGTGTTCGATAACGATCCCATGGGATTGTTTCAGACAGTTTTAATAGCTCAGAATGTACTACACCGAGCTGGTCCCACCAAATACAGATCATGACCTTGGAGCCGTGAATATTCGGCGGTGGAAGCGTAGCTGGGATATCCTCATGATTTTCGACGCTTGGGGTTAACGTAATAAACCCATTTTTCGTCGCCAGTCACAATGCGATGCAGAAATACTGTGCAGAATGCTGTGTATGCAGAAATTTAAAGCAACTGTTCACTGGCAAACAAACGGCATTCAAGTTCTTTCGGTTTCCAATATCACTGATGACATGGCACCCAATATCCATGGGTCATTCCCAGGTCTTTGCGGTGTTTTGAAATTGCTGGTCAGTTACTTCCAATGATCTTGCCACCTCTTCTTGACTTTGATACGACATTAAGCAATGCCTCTAATTCTTTATCTTCAAAAACTTTCGCTCTTCCACCGCTATGCCGGTCTTCGACGTGAAAATCACCGCTCTTGAAGCGTTAAAACCACTTACGATACGTTCTTTCACTCATAGCGGCCTGACCATAAGTGTCTGAGAGCATTCGGTGAGCCTCAGTTTCTTCATATTACAGAAATAACTTAACACCTTCCTGTAAATGGCGAGAATTTGGCTTATAAACTGACATTTTTAATTTCCAATAACTTTATGATGTAAACACAAATCGACTACTGGTGTCTATGGGGTTATGTTTACAAGATGCCCAAAGGTCTATGATGTATTTATTTCGACTACTTACCGCTAACGCCATCTATAGAAAAACGGAGGAAGAAAAGTTGTATACCTTTTATTACAGGTATTTCCAATGTTATAAAACAATAAATAATATTTAAGATATATTGTTACCCAAATACAACAATTTTTTCTTTATTATTTATCACTTATTTGATAGTTATTAACGATAAAACTAATTTTGTTTTCCTATTTATTAAACACCAGTTTTTTTCGTAAAAAATGATGATTACGTGTTTATTACGGGTTTTTATACATCTAGATACAAATATTTCAGTTTTCTCGACACTATCGTTATGCTGGCAGACGAAGGTAACATGAAACGTATATTCTGAGAGGAAAAAGGTTTTGAATTTTTTTTTACCAAAAAAACAGAATTTGTTTGAATTTAGTCTTTGTGAAATTTAATATTTTATTTATGTCAAATACTATAGTAAAAAAGAGGGAGTTGATACAAAAAATAATATCTTATGTAATGAAGATTGAAATTTATATATAGATGGCGTTGTGAATTTGCCTAAGTTTGGTCTCATTTCAGAAGTGTAATGTATGACATTTATAAAAATTGAATCATACACTATACAACAACTCGTTAAAATTGTTAAATTATTTTATGAAAATGGGCGTTCAGAGAAAAATGATTTTAAAAAATTACTTGATATTTACGGTTTACATAATCGTCCAAGATAAAAAAAAGACCAATATATAGTCGTAGTGGTTGTTCACAAGAGCATATTGATTTGGTACGTGAAAGTGTTGTTGAAGATTTAGAAATTTCCATTAGTCCAGATTCACAACAATTTGAACCTTTAGGAACGAAATGATTTAGCTCTGAATGTCAATTGAATCAAAGAAGAAACAGATGATATTCCTCAAAAAATCATCTTTTCAATCCACGATTGATTCATGAGGAACCTTTACATCCTAAACGAGTCACTGTTTGGTGTGCATTATGGTCAAGAGGTGTAATTGGGCCGTATTTCTTTCAGAATGCTGCTCGTCAAGCTGTAGCTGTGAATGGATTTCGATATCGTGAGATGATAACTGGATTTTTGTGGACTGAATTGAATAATATCGATTTGGAGGATATGTGGCTCTAACATGATGGCGTTACACCTCACTCTGCTAATGAAACAATTGATTTATTGAGAGAAAAATTTCCTGAATGGCTTATTATAAGAAACGGTGTGTTAATTGGCCACCAAGCTAATATGATTTGACATCGTTGGACTATTTTGTTTGGGGTTAAGCGAAAAGCCAGATCTATAAGAACAATCCTCAACCGATTCCTGAACTAAAGGATGAAATTATTCGAGTGATTGGTGAGATAGAGCAAAAGATATGCCAAAATGTCATCAAAAATGTTGGCAAAAGAATGGACGTCTGGGGAGCTGCAAGAAGGGATTATTTGGCAGATATTGTTTTTCGTGTATGGTCAAAAGTATTATGTAGGTCTTCGTATAAGTAAGTCTTCGTATTATAGTCAGAAAGTAGGATGACTTTTTAGATAAAACCAAAGTATTTTTTTGCAAAGTAATTTCCAGAATGATCATACAAAATTTGTACAGAATTTTTTTACGAAAATAAAAATTGTAAATAATTTATGTATTTCTATATAAAAAAAAGTAGTAGAATTTCTACAGAAATTTTGATGTCAAACAGAGTTGCATTTGATTTCACTGTCTGAAATTAATGATTTTAGTTCCAGATTTAAGCCTATCAAAATTACAGTCAAAAGATTAAATGGAAATTATTTTCAAAAGATTATGAAATCCCCTTGAAAGAAAACTTAAACATTACCTTCACCAAGAGATCTTTGTAATGGAAAAGCGATATAGAGGTAAATGGAGTCCCATTTTATTTGCTGATTGTTGCTGGATATTAATAAGGGAATTCACAATACAACAAAATACCATAGTGAAACATCAACAACATTGTTACTATATAACACTCACAGGCCAACAGTTGTTTTGGTGTCGGGATATTAATTAGGAGCTCGAATTTCAAATATATAACATTTTAGTGAAATATACATTACACTATTTTAAGTTAAATCCGTGAATCAAATAGTTAAACTAAACACATCATTTTTATTATTATATTATACAAATATTATTATATACAAAGACAGAGGAAAAAGTCATCGATGCAATCAACTAGTCACTGACCACTTCGGAAGCTTCTTTTCCGTAACATTTTTGAATTTATTTTGGAACAGTCCCTTTTTAAACTCCAGCAGTAATCTGCCATCATGTGCGTATCCGATCTAGCGTGGTAGTGGTTCTCCACAGTTCTAATATCCTGGTGAAATTTTTCACACTGCTCTTCACTGGTGTCTCCTAAATTTTGAATTTGGTCTAAGTAACTGTCTAAATAGTGCACCTTAATGCTCATGTTATGCCCAAGAGATCTGAAACTGTTAAGCATCTTCTTCACCAGTTCAACATAGTTTTCAGCTATGCGTTTCCCCAGCAAATTTCCGACTACTGCTACTGCTACTACTACTACTACTGTCCAGGCTATTCGCTTAGTCTGATTCATCGACTTACTTTGGGCCGTCAAATATTCCTGTTTTAATGTTTCCGTACTCAACCAAGGCATATTTTCTCTATATATGCAAACCATAATCCATTCTTATCAAGAGCCTTTACAAAGTGCTTCATTAAGCTCAGTTTGATATACAGTGGAGGAAAGATGATTTTATCTAATCCAACTAAGATGGCCACTTTGCTGTCCAATGAGAAAATATACCATTTTTAAGTCCACACAAATCACTCATCAATGGGTGATTTGTGTGGACTTGATACTTTATCTTCTCCAAGACAAAGCTATGGTATTATATTTTTCTTTCATTTTCTTTGAGTGGGCAATTGGTATTGATCCACATTTGTTCCCAAGGGCACATTTCAAACATCGCTTTGAGTTATCAATAAATAGATGCCAATCATCTGAAAAATATTCCTAAAAACCTATTTTCCAAGAGTCCTCTTCATTTCATGACAAAATTCAAGATTGTCTTCTTGAGAGGAGAATGGTAGAGTGGAAAGGTGATTTTCGTTCCTTGTTCCAGTAAATTTCTGTCGTTTAATTTGGAAGCCAGTCATTCAGAAGTTTCTTTTGACAGGTTGAGATCTCTGGTGAAGTTATTTAACTCATGTTGGTTGAAATGTTGAGGAATTAACGACATCCCCTCATAATCACTGTCACCTTCATTAGTATCAGAAGGATGATCAGAGGGATAATACTCGTCCTTACAGAGCTCTGTTAGTTGATCAAATGTTGGGATCGGCACATCCTCTGAGTGAGGGCATCTTGCAGAGACTAAATCAGGATAAGTCTACTTGTTAAGGTTGTTTCGATTGATTCCAGTAATATTTACTAGGTCGAAATATTAGTCATCGAAGTGGCTTTTGGATTCTCTCTAAACCATCGGTAGGTCGAATTTTCGACTTTTTCTTTTTCCGGTAGTCCACTGTCATACATGTTCTGTAGAAGTTTTACAGACCAGATGCGGTGCCCAGGTTTCATCCCGATCACCAAGCCCAACACCAAGGTATCCAAGATAAGCACTCTTTACAAAGTTACTAACAGTTTTTTCTGTTTTCTTTTAATGTGTATCCTCCGCATATGTAGCAAAACACATCAGAATGATTTACACAACTTGTTCTGCGCAAACTCATTTTACTTCTATTCAACAATACAAATACAACAATCTACACCACAGTACACTTTAGGTCAACTGCATAACAACTCTTTCCTAAACACAAATATCACGCGAGGTCAATTTCGATATGCCTTGACGGCGATAACTCAAAAACTAACTCAATTCTAGTTCAAGCGTTGTAGGTCACTTCAGCCATCGTAAAGGCAATGCTTAAGTCACCTAGTGAATTTTCCTGGACCTAACTCAACGGCAGACTGATAAAAGGATAAATATATAGAAATCAATCCTTGTATAATAATTTTAGAACACCTATACTTGAATGTGTTGAATAGAAAAAAAAAACATTGACAGAAGTGGATGTATCTAAAATAGGAGAGCAGAAAGAGAAAAACTGATTTTATTATAAGATAAAAACTGATTGATATTTAGATTTAATTTTCCTCTTACGTGTTCGTTATTACCCCACTCTCCCCTAATATCCACATTCGGACTCCCAAATAACACTGATATGAACATATTTCAACCGGCTTTGTATTTTCAATTTTTTTTTTCCCAAAACGGAACCATTCTCATGCAAATGGAAGCCGAAAAAAAAATCGCCGTATTTACAAAATCCATTTCCTTTCGGCTTTGAGCGCATTAATTGAATTTTATTCGGAAACTGGAGCAAAATAATAAATGTCACAGGAAACCTGAAAATCCATGACAGAAACGCGAAATAATAAATTATTAACTTTCATTAAGATGGCAGACAATCGGCTGTGTTGGCGCACGGGCGCTTAATGTATTCAAGAAAAGGCCTGGCAACTGAGAGGGGGACTTTTCTTTCGGCAATCCCCAAAAACGATTTGAAAACGTCTTCGCAAAGGAACAACTCCTAACTTATTAATTATTTAGTTTTCACATGCGGGATCTCTATTATTACAAAAACACCGATTGAAGCGTGATCTTTCTTGGAAATTTGGAGGGAATATTGTCAACAAGGAGGGTGTGGGCAGCAATGTTGGTGTCTTTCAAACTTGATATATAGGTGACTTTTGTTTTAAAAATTCGCGTGCTTTACGTATCGTAACAGCCATTTGATTTTTAAGTTAATTTGACTGTCTTTGACATCTGACAGAAGTTTCATATCATTTCCCTTGTTAATTTAAATTGCCTTAATTGCGTCTTTCGTAATTGCTAAAACATTTTATCGGCGTTTTTTTAAAATTGATTTGTATTAAATGTTATCTAAAAACGAAATTTAAAAAATGTTAAGAAAGATATATATATATATATATATATATATATATATATATATATATATATATATATATATATATATATATATATATACATATGGGTGTTGGTATATATGAGATCGATAAACTCCGACACTGTGTGACCGATCACCATGAAAGTTGGCACATATAAGTCATAGAGTCATAGAGAAGGTTCCTATCCATTTTGTTGTAATTCGCCACTAGATAGCGCTGCAGGACATCAATTTTTACCGTATACCGTATAATCAATTATTATGAAAATTGGCATACATAGGTATTTGACCTGGTGAAATTTTCGCGCTATCCATTTTGTTGTACCTCGTCACTAGATGGTGCTGTAGCGCATCAACTCAATACCTTACACATCTTTCCCTGCTTACAGTACATAAATTTAATATACCATATATATATATATATATATATATATATATATATATATATATATATATATATATATATATATATATATATATATATATATATATTTTTTTTTTTTTGTTGGTTGCTTGACCGGGAAGGAGCCCCACCTATCCCTTCAACTGGATGACATATGTTTCGTCTTTCGAGGTTCAGACTCATCAGGGCGACGACATATACCATACCATCAAGAATAGGGAGACCCTATCCACAGCCAACAACCCATGTTGTCGCCGACTTCCCGTCGGATGGCGTATATATGTAGTGTTAGATTTTCTTGGACTGCGTCCAATGAGACAGCAGTAGCTGAGTGTTATCACACGCCCAACCGTTGGGTTCCACAATCTCATGTGGAACACACAACAACCTGCGTCTCCGCCTAAATGAACATTTTTGTTGGTTGCTTGACCGGGAAGGAGCCCCACCTATCCCTTCAACTGGATGACATATGTTTCGTCTCTCGAGCTTCAGACTCATCAGGGCGCCGACATATACCTGATTTTGGAGAAAGTCTAAGTAATTTACCCCATTTAAATTTTGATCGAAAAATATTGGACCAATTATTTGATCTCCTATAATACCTGCCCAGACATTAATCTTTTCCAGATTCCCAGATTCCAGTGAGGATTTTCTCTCGACCAATAATGACAGTTCTGGCGATTGACATGCCCATGAAAAGTAAAAGTAGATTCATTAGAAAATAAAACGTTTTCCGCTCTCAGAAGGTTGTTGTCTATTCTGTGCAGCATTTGTTCTCAAAACTCCATTCTGTCGAAGTCGTCTTCACTAAGCTCTAGAGTAGGCTGTAGTTTATACGGATGCATTTTATTCTCTTTCAATATTCTGACAACCGAAGAGCGACCAACATTGTTTTCCAAGGCAACTTGTCAAGTTGAGGTATGCGGATTGTCTTGGAATGCAAGCATTACATCCAATCCAACAAAACACTGCTTCCTTCTTAATTTGTCTCACGTGCCCCAGTTCTCTAAATTGTTTTTCAACTTTACTTACTGTACCTTGGGATATGGGTGGTAAGTCAGGATATTTTTCCCTAAAGAGACGAATAACTTCGGCTTGAGTTCGTGTCCTATCTCCATAACCTATCATCATTAAGATGGTTATTTTATGACTCTCTGATAAATACACCATGTTTAAATCAAATGAATCACACACGTCAAAGAAAGATAATTTAAAAGGCACGTTGATTTTTTTGACGTTTCATACAACAAATACCTACCTTTGAAAACCTGATTTTTTATCTTTGCCTATTTGCTGATAATGTTCGAAGAATTACTTAACATTTCCGAAACAGTTGAAGATAAGTCCAGGATATTTTACATGAAATATGTCTAGAATTTCCTGAAGAATTCAAAAATTAAATAATATACAGGGTGTTGTATTAAAAAGAAGAAAGTTGTATTGGCCACTGTTACATGACACACCCTGTATAAAAAAAAATTATTGAAAAAAATGCGCATCTAAAAATACCAATCGACGTGTTCGAGCGTTTTTTCGAACACGCTCCCTTTATTTATTAACGAATTTATTCCATTTGGCTGGGACACACGGTATATATATATATATATATATATATATATATATATATATATATATATATATATATATATATATATATATATATAGTAAGTAGGTGTGTTTGTGATCGTGTGAACTTCTGAACGACTTGGCCGATTGAAGTCATATTCCTACAATATATTTGTTTTGTCGAGACGATGGTTCATAGCTATGCTAGAATACGATAGGTGGCGCTGTAGTCACGTTATTAGCAAATTCTATATTTATAAAATGATTCATATTTACACAATATGACATATTAACATCAATTCTGTATTACTGCGTTAATCAACTCAACATTTTCATTATTTATTGTTAAAAAAAAGAATTTAATATCAATGATTAAAAAATGGAGGCAAAAGAAGGGCAGAACAACGTCTGGCGGGCCAGCTAGTAAAGAATAAATACAATACGGTTCTACAATAAAATATATATTTTTGAGCGAATTTTCTAAAAATATGTATTTTATTGAAAAACATTTTGTATTTATATTTTTTTTCTGACGAAGCTGCAATGCTAGCAAATTGCAAGAGCCCAGAGAGTTCAAGAAAGATAAATGATGGGAATTAAACTGAGCGATGGTAAGAGAAAAACCTGGATAAGAGCTCAGATAAAAATTATATACGTCTTACAAAGAGTTTCTCAGCTTAACTGGCAATGGGTAGGTCATATCCGGCGGCTAAAAGACGGAAGGTCACATTAGAGTGGAAACCACAAGACATGGAACGTAATGTGCGACAATCAAACTCTCTCTGGCCAGATATTTGGAAACGCGTAGGGATAAACTAAAAGGACTCTCAAATTAAGCTGTTTTTTTAACTCTAGAATAAAATACATAATTTGCATTGCTTTCAAAAATTTTTTCATTGATAATTGAAGCATAGTGTTTGACATTTAAACATGAATGATAATATCTGCCAAATATCCACCACTTATAGTTCCACAGGCGTCCACTCTTTGGACAATATTTTGGATAATATTTGGCATAACAGTGGCTCTATCTCACCAATGACTTGAATAATTTCATGCTATAGTTCAGGAATCGATTGTGGATTGTTCTTAGACCTGACTTTTCATGTAACCTAATGAAAATGATCACATGATTACATGATCTTGGTGGTCAATTAACATCATAGTTTCTTGCAATAACTCGTTCAGGAATTTTTTCTCTTAATAAATCAATTGTTTCATTAGCAAAGTGAGATGTAGCGCCCGTCTGTTGGAACCATATATCCTCCAGATCAATATTATTCAATTCAGCCCACACAAATCCATTTATCATCTCACGATATCGAATATCATTCACAGTTACAGTTTGACAAGTAGCATTCTGAAAGAAATATGGTCCAACTATAACTCCTGACCATAATGCATACCAAACAGTGATTCGTTTAGGATGTAAAAGTTTCTCATGCGACAATTTTGTTTATTAACTTAACCACCAATTTCAATATGTGCTTCATCTGAACATGATTTTTTGCAAAAAATTATCTGTTTGTTCTTTGATCGAATTGACAAATACTCGACGTTATGAATGATCCAATGGTTTTAGTTCCTATGTTATTGGAGCCTTATATTCCTTCAGAGCTAAATCCTTTCATAATATAAGCTGGCAACACTTTCTATATACCAAATCAATATGCACACAAGAGCGACTACGACTATACGCAGTACGTCCATTATGTATCAGTACTGGACCGAGAAAATGTTATTAAAACGAAATATCTGGCATTTTTTATGAATTATTATTCGAAGTATTCTCCTCTCACTTCGATACATTTGTTATATCGATTCAATAGTGATTCAAATGCATGCTCCAGCTCATTTTATGGAATAGCCTCCAAAGCACGTTGTTTGAATGGTCTAAATGTCTTCAAAAACACCCTTTCAACTTTGGGAACAAGGATAAGTCACAAGGGGCTAAATTTGATGAATACGGTGGGTGGTTGATTACACAGACTTGATTTCAGGTCAAAAATTGATGCACAATTAACGATGTGTGACTTGGCGCATTATCGTGCGACAAGCTCCAGCTAACTGGATCGCGATATTCTGACCGAATCCGTCGAATTCTATCCTTCAATTGTTTCAGGACTTCTAAGTAATACTGCCCAGCGATAGTCTGGCCAGTCAGAACGAACTTTTTGTAGATGATGCCTTTGCTATCGAAGAAAACAATGAATATTGGCCTGAATTTTGAAGTAGTTATACTTGTTTTTTGTTTTCCTGTGGTGAGTTTTTCGACTTCCATTCCGCACTTTGGCGCTTAGTTCCTGGATCGTATTGAAAGCACCATGTTTCATCCCCCGTAACAATTGACTTGAGGAAGTTTTGGTTATTTTTGCAGCGACCTCTCTGGAATGATTAACACAAAGTGATATTTGTTCCTCGGCCAACGTGTGTAGAAGAAACTTTGCACATCTCTTTGTTTTACCCTAAACCTTGTGAAGAATGAGTCGAATAGTTTCTTTGCTGATATTCAAAGCCTGTTCCATCATTTTTAGTGAAGCATTGATGTCATTTGCTACAAAATCGCGAACTTTTTCGATCATTTCGGAAGTGCGAGCTGAAATTGGTGTCAAGTCACGTTTGTCATCCTCTAGCGACACTCTAGCTCTTTGTTTCATGCTTTTATTTGTACATCAAACTTTTTAGGCTTGTAAACAAGACGTCATAAAATCAACAAATGTCAACTGATCGTGATACAGTAGGTTTCGTTAGGTCTAGGAATGTTCAAGCTTAAACGACACCGCTCGTCAATAGATGGTGCGACTGGTTGCCGAAATATATATTAAGTACTGATACTTAATATATGCATTGTGTATATATTGTCCTTCTTTTATACATTACACATCTGAAATGAGAGTAGACTTTATTTTAGAGAAGTAGAGAATTTTAACGCATTGTTATATAGTGTATGATTCAATTTTTATAAATGTCATACATTACACTTCTGAAATGAGACAAAACCTAGGCAAATTCACAGCGCCATCTGTATTTTATTCAAAAATTGAAAAAAACCGGTCAATTTGAAAGAACCCTTAGATTACTGTAGTTACTGATAGAATTAAATGATTCAATACGGAGAAGGCCTGCTTCCAATAGTGGATGAATACAGGCTGAACGATACCCGATATGACAATATATCTAATCTTTATAGAACAAAGCCTTTTTATTGTAATATTAAAATAAAAACCTTTTCTGGTAAAACTTATTTATTTTTATCTACTAAACCTATTCAAAGTCGCCTCGTACAACGAATTATGTAGATTTGAAAAAAACTGTTCGGTATTAGTACGTATAGGAATAAATGACAAACGCTGACGGAATACATGATCGAAAATGAAAATATCAGGAATATATTTCGTATTTTACAATGATATCAGGTTAATCGGAGACTAACAATGACAGAGCTCGACAAAAATTTAATACCCTCTCAGCATTCAATAAAAAAATATATGAAATTGATTCGTATCTAAGCGGAAATTTTTATGTGAGTTTGTGAAATATTTGAAGCATATAAGATAGCTTAAGATTAAACTTTATCAATTCTTCTATTGGAACCTTCGGTGTGAAATACTAAACTCGAAAAGATTTACCACTAAACATTAAATAACTTCCACTTCTCGATGCAGATGAGATGATTCAATCTGAAATTATCGCAGATTGAATCATCTCCTACTGATGATAACATGATTGGCGAAAAGTGCATCGAGAAGTTTTAAAAAAAAGTGATTTAGTGTTTAATCGTAAATCAATTCGAGTTTAGTATTAAACTATAAATCACTATGATTTTATTAACCAAGCTAGTAACATCAAGAGATAATAGAAGTTAAGGTTTTAATCATGTCTTGATGATGCTAAGTTGGTTAGAGAAACGCGTCTCCAGCCAGTTAAGAGTGATTTGGTGTGAGTGGAATATTTTGACATAACTTTTATTCACTAGAGGTTCAAAAGTTTTTTTAAAGAAGTTTAAAATTTCTTTTTGTCAGGTTTGCAGGCCTTATAGCTCTAAGGCGTATTAAAAAATTATTATCACTTCTTTCAAACATCGGAAGGTCATTTAGTAAGTTCAATGTCCGACAAACACTGCATAACATCAAAATTGTTGGAGAAGCTGCATCTGCAGACACAGCAGTAGCAAGATATCCAGAAGAATTTGCAAAGTTAATTGCTGATGGTGGATACAATCCTAAGCAAGTGTTTAACGCAGACCAAACTCCCCTGTTTTGGAAAAGAATATCAAACAAAACTTTTATATCCAAAAGTGAAAAGTCCGCTCCTGGTTTTAAGGAAGCAAAATATTTCAAAGCAGTTCTAGTTTTAGACAATGCTCCAGATCACCCTAGTGAGGTTGAAGTTACGAATTCCAATATAAAGATGATATTTTTACCACCTACGGTATGGCCTTACTCCAACCTATGGACCAAGGAATAATCTAGACCTTTAAGCTCTATTGTATTAGGCAAACCTTAAAAATCATACTGGACATCATGGTATGTGATCCTGATATGAATATTATGTAATGCTGGAAAAAATTTGATAGATCAAAGTGTAATGTTATCATAAAAAAAATATTTAAAAGTGGGGACGGCGTTGGTTTAAGTGTATTGGAGGAAGCACCACAACAGATACAGTGAATTAAGATAGAGGAATAGAGAAGAATAGAGAATGCCAATCAGGCCTTGGGTCTATAAGAGTTTTACTTATACACACCTACCTACAGTGCCACCTATATGATAGGCCACAATTTATGAATGCAGCCCAGCCCTTAGTAGTAGTACCATGGTAGCGGGAGGTGGTGGAAAGTTTAACGAAACTTAAAACTAATAAACTTGCCGGAATAGATAACATACCTTCAGAACTACTGAAGCTGGGAGGCAAGGACTTGCTCAAGCTATTTATCAATTCTGATGTCATATCTAAAATAATGAGCAGATGCCTGCAGATTGGTAGCAGGAGGTAATATACGTGATTCATAAGAAAGTTAATAAACTGAAATGATAGAACTATCGTGGTATATCATTACTTTATACAACGTATACAGTCCAAACAAACATAATAAGACAGATGATAGTACCATATACAGTGCTATCCAGAGAAATAGGGCCGTTACACTAAAAGACACTGTTGGGCAAATAAAGTTCTAATAGCATACGTAATTAGTACAATAACTGTGTAATATACATATATTATAAAAGGGAAAACATCAAACTAAATATTAAAAAAAATCTGTAAACATTATACTTAACAAAAATTTAGAAAAAAGAACATGAAAATGTGGTCATAAAAATAGAACCATACAATTTATAAAGCAGTAAATATTGTTTCTTCGTGTTTTGCTGTTAATTTATCGATACGTTTTGTTTATTCCAAGCGTTGAAATTAAAAAATAAATAAAGACAAACTTGGCCGAATAACAATTTTATTAGAAATGGATCAAAGCTATACCATCTGAAATGTGTCAAAGACTCTATGGAGAGTCTTTGCCACATTGGATATAGAGAAAACGCTATATCCACAAATTTCGCCGAAATAATAAAATACAAAAGTCATAAAACTAAGTATTAAATGTTCAAAAATGTTTATGTGTTATTTAATACTTTGGTTAACTGTTAAATAGTCTGAGAGACGTCTGTAGGTTATGAAGGTTTTGTTTTTTGACGACAGCATTTGACTACATAAATTTTTCTCGAAGTTCTATATACCGTTGGAAAGGTAATATTTTTGGCTACACTTTTGATGAAGACAATTATTTTATAGCTTCAAAAATAAAAAAAATTGCAAAAAATTTTTTGGTCAGCTGTGAGTCATATTTACATACTTCATATGAAATGGTCGTTGGCACTTGTGACATTCAACGGCATTGTCGCGAGTTAATTTGGCTCGCAAATTGCTTATGCAAATCATACAAAAATCAACATTCGACGTCGACGGCGACGATGACTTTCGCACTGGTTTGGTTTCGCTTTTTGGCTGGTGTTTCTTGTGTTGATTGTCGTCGCTGATTTGCACTGTCTTCCTACTTCTTTCGTTTTTCTTTGAGCACTGCAACATTTTCTGGTTATGTGGTGAATGGTTCTTTTCATTGGTTTACGCCCGCGGTCGAACTTTTGCAGAGGTGTTGTTGATCTAACTGGTCCAAATCTAGACAAAACTGAAGAAAAACTTGACGAACGTGACAATGATTGCTGTGTTGCACTAGATATTGATGGCTCTTCACTTGTATGTACAGCAATATCCATTAAAATAATGCGCGGCTGCTCTTCTGATCAACTGCTTCAACTGTCCTAACTTGCGTACATCGTAGTCATTTAGAAATGACATGAACTTTTTTTCCCTATGCAAGATATGTTCGAAATTCATTTAGGATATAAAAGAGACAAAAAACTATGGTACAAATGTTATATCCACCTTTTTCTACTGACGAAAAAATTTACTTTTCTCACTTATGGGAAATATTCGAAAAAATTTTTTTTTCACAAATTTGTTGGTTTGCTTCAACTCATACACAAGGAACGCGAGCTAGCATATCTTACTCTTATGAAAAGTTTGTTCGTAATTAATAAACAACTTGAGAGTAAAAACATTGGTGTCGATAGTAGAAAAAAACTGAGAAACAGTACTGTCCCAACCAACGGATTGTCCCAACCTACGGATGTTTCCCTTATCTATTGCGCTTGTTTCGTGGTTGGCTAAATTTTTATAACCCCCTTTTCTTCTTTTTTTTTAAATTTTTGTTAAATATTACATTTACAATATTATTTAAATAAGTTTGATACTATGTTTTCCCCTTTTTGTTATATATTTATTTTATATAGTTATTGTACTAATTACGTATGTTATCACAATTTTATTTGCCAGTGTCTTTCATCGTAACGGCTCTATTTCTCTGACCACCACTGTATTAACGAAGGAATGGGCGAATATCAGGCAGGGTTTGAAATGAGAAGCTCTATAGTAGATCAATTTTGCATAGTCCATTAAATAATTAAAAAACTAACAGAATTTGATATTGCTTTATTCCAGATATTCATAGACTTCAGGAAAACAGAAGAGCTGCTTGCAGTATTTGAGAAGAGTACTCAGAAGACTTTTTAGTCCAGTGAGCGATAATAGAATTTGGTAGACCAGCTTTGACTATAAACTCAATCAATTATATCAAGATCTGGATATTGTAAACTGTGTGAGAGTGGAGCGACTCAAATGAGCGAAAAACGTGGTGAAAATGCCAGATAACCGAATAGAAAGCAAAATCATGGAGTGAATAAGGGGTAACAGAAAAAGAAGTAGACCAAAGACACGATGGCAGGACAATATAAAAAGGGATGCTGAAGAACTACTGCACACTAAAAACTGGCAAGGGGCTGCTGGAAATCGATTCGGTTGGAGGCGAAGGTTTGAAGAAGGCATCGGTTCACTGACAGGTTGTAGCACCATATTATAAGAAAAAGAAGAAGGAGATGCCTTTTTTATAGTTTTTTTTTACTTTGTATCAGAATTTCTGTAGTGTTAGGCGTGTCTTCTGTCAATATCAGAAAAAAAAGGCAGACGCCAGTCGGTTCTCGCTATATCACCCCACTATTGCAAAATAAAATTGGTCAACGCGTTACCATTTATTTTTGTAGATGAGATTTAAAGTAAAATCCCCCACTCTTCGAGGCCGATTACTTTAATTGTACAAAACAAACGGTCTGTTTGCCGGTTCGATATAAATTTGGCGCGATATATTCATCAGCAGGTTCGTTTTATCGCACCCTTTAAAGCAGTTATTCTTCCCCTCTAAGTAGCGTTTTATCGCGGACGGACTTGTATAATTGCCGGGTGAAATATTTACTTGCCGCCACCCTCGTCGGTTTTAATGAGGGTTTGAGGAGGCGAGGGAATAATTTTTCTGAGGGTTTTAGCTTGATTTAGTAGGCCGCAGGCGAATATCTCGATTCACGCCGATGTTTTACAAGACGGTTTCCGTTTTAAAATTTGTTTTTTTTTTAATCGTAAACAAGTGGTTTTTCGTTTTTTTGTTGTTCTTCTTATTGACTGGGTTAATCATCTCCTTCAAGAAAATTTTCAAAGAATATAGTTAATTGAAGATTTTAAAGTTTATTTGAGGTACAATATTAATTGATCTAGTATTATATTTTTGCATAAATATAACACCTATTATATAAATTTCAATCAAACCGAAAATATACTTAGTGTTTATATAGTATTATTTTTCTAAATTTTTTTTTCTCGCTTAAAACTGTTTAATTAATAACTTGCTTGCGATACAAATCTATTCATAATCCACTTTACTAATAAAGAAATATATTTTTTTCAAAATAATTGTATGTATATATATATATATATATATATATATATATATATATATATATATATATATATATATATATATATCATCAACAGACCATGTCGATCCACTGCAGGATGAAGGCCTCTTCAGCATGCTTCCAACTTTCACGGTCCTGGGCTTTCCTCTGTCACTCTGGTCCAATATACTTAACTTAACTTAATATTTAACGGCCTTCTTCGCGGACATTTGCGATCAAACGATATCTACTCCAGGATTGCCATGGTCCATCTGTCATCCTATCGCCTCGCCATATGGCCTGCCCATCTCCATTTCAATTGCTTTACTCTTCCAATGATGTCACAGACTTTCGTTTGTTCCCTGATTCATGCGTAGGACTTCCTGTCTCGTCTTGTAATGCCAAGCATACATCTTTCCATTCCCATATGTGCTACCCGAAGTTTTTGAATTGATTGCAATGTGAGTGTCCAGGTTTCACTTCCGTATGTGATAATGGGTAGAACGCACTGACCGAAGACTTTTCTTTTCAGGCAAAGTGGGAGTCTGCTCTTAAACACAATGTGCAGCCTGCCACCTCCTGGGCGGTATTATCTTCCATTGAAATCCTCTGCCCAAGATATATAAAGCTGTCCACAATCTCCAAATCCCTTCCTAAAACTGAAATTCTTCTGTCCTGAGCGAAGTTATTGAACATAACCTGACTCTTTTTCAGGTTTATTTTCAAGCCAAATGGTTCGCAAGCCCTTTGCAATTCTCGTATGCGTCTTTACAGCTCCTCTGGATCTTGTGAAAGGAGAATGATATCATCTAATGTCATCATCATAATCTAATCATATCATCATCTAAATCTAAGATGGTTTGCACCATTTTAGTTTGCACCATTGATCTTTACACCATCCTATTCCCAATCCAGTTTACGGAATACTTCTTCAAGGCCACCCGAGAAAAGAATAGGCGATATTGCGTCACCCTGCCGTACACCTCGTTCTACATTAATTCCCACTTCAAGATCATCAAGGTGAATTGTGGCTGTAGCTCCATCATATATCAATCCTAATAAGTTTACATATGCTTTATCTACCCCTTGGCTAAACAGTGCATCCATTATTACATGCTTTGAGATGGAGTCAAAGGTTTCTTCGTAGTCGATAAAAGCCAAGCACAGTGGCATGGTGTATTCGTTGTGCCTTTCTATGGCCTGATGTACAACTTGGATGTGATCCATTGTATTGAATCCACTTCTGAATCCTGCTTGTTCTCTTGGTTGTGCGTCATTCAGTTTTTTTAGTATTCTTTTTTTGTACATTACTGATAGAAGGCTTATTGGACGATAGTTCTTTAAATCTTCCTGTGCCCCCTTTTCATTAAAAGGGGGCACAGACATTTAACATTTAAAAGGATCACTTCTGCATTTTTCCATAAGTCAGGTACTTTTAATTCTTTGAGGCATTTTGAGTATAATTTTGCCAGTGTTTTATATAACGTCCGACCACAAGCTTTTAGCATTTCGACAGTTACACTGTCCTTTCCTGGAGCCTTGCCATTTTTCACGATTTTATTACAGCAGCAGGGCAGGGAAATATAGCCGTTACAATAAAAGATACTGTTTGACTGTTTGACAAATAAAGTTGTAATAGTATAGGTAATTAGTATAATAACTGTATAAGTATATAACAAAAAAGGGAAAACATGACATCAAACTTAGTTTTAAAATATACTGTAAATCTAATATTTAACAAAAATGTTTAAAAAAGAATATAAAAATGTAATCATAAAAATAGAGCCAACCAAGAAACAAAAGCAATAATTGTATTTAACAAAAGTACTAAATAACACAAATATTTTTTGAAAATTTAATACTTAGTTTTATGACCTTTGTATTTTATTATTTCGGCCAGTGGCGGCTCGTGGGTCTTTAAAGTGGGAGGGCGTAGAAGAAAATAGTGCTGATGAAGATTTTTTTTAGATATCCCCTTCGTCCTTTTTACTTTTCGTGCTCTTGAAACCCTATACAAGAGGTGAACTAGAAAAGCATTACAATTTTGTATTGATACTACTTACAAGGACATTAGAGGATGGGTTATATGAGTCGAGTCATTCATATCTTTTTCTAAAATGGAATCAATTTTTTACTGTACTTTATTAATCCTAGAAACACGCCCCTATTTAACGTATCATTTTTTTCGTCGTGCCCTGGAAGGATATGTTGACTACAAAATTCCAAAATGTCAATGATCTTCGAAAGTACCAAGCGGTTTTTTTTACATTTTTATTATGCTCGGTTATTGTTTTCGCATATGCAGAACTTAATGATCAAACAATGTTTACTTTACCCTGCAACTGGAAGTTCACTAGGTTGCTTTTATGTTTAGGTGATTTATCGTGCTTTTTAATTTTGTCTAACAAATGTTTTAGATCCCTTATTTCTTCGCGAGTTCATTGGTGCTCACCACCAAACAATAAACACACGAAACAAAATTGAGAATTAGTGTCTTCACAACCACATAGCCACAAAATACTATTATATAGTTTACTATCAAACTTTCGCGTAAAACTTGCCCTATTTTAACGTTCTTTTTGAACTTGACTCAAATTTAACACGGGCGTGGGACGACCGTTAGTTTTTAATTCAACTTTCTCCTCCAAACTTAAATTAGTCACTATTAACTGTTTTAAATCAGACACCATGTTTGCAATTAAAAGTTGATTATTTTTATTTAAAAAGTACTACTCAGTATGTACACACGTAGCAAATCCCAAATCAAGTATTCGCGAGGCGAACGAAATACGCGACGCGAGACATATGCTCCATATCCGTCAAAAGCTGCCTACAACTTTATATTACCGCCTCCTTGCTTTACAGTTTTAATAGTATGTTTTGGTAATAATTCTTGGTTGGTGGTCTTCTGACATATCGCCTACCATCAGAATCTATTAGATTTATTTTTGTTTCATCGCTGCATAAAATATTGCGTCATTTCTTGATTCCCTATTCACCATACAAGTTTAACTGATCTTGGGCAAACTTTATACCTTGTTTTACATTCTTGGCGTATAACAAAGGGACTTTTCTGGCTGCTCTATCATGAAAGTTACTTGCCTGAATGAAGCCTTCTTCGAATTGTTCTTGAACTTATTTCTAATCCCAACTGGAAAGTCAGTCTGATTACTCTACTCACTTTACTCTACGCCATCAAAAATATTCATATGGACCAAGTCGAAAATTCCTAGTCAAATAAGCGTCGGTGATACGACAGTTACAGGAAACATTCTAAGGGCCAATTTATACGTTTTAAGAATCTTAAGTAAGTTAAGCTAAATTAAGAGACTTGCGTCACACAAATACTTGAATTTAAGTACTGATGTACTATTATATCAAGGTGTTTACATGATGGGAGTGCTTACATTTAACCGCTGAGTTACTTTAATAATTTGTTTTGTTTCTTAAAATGTGTAAATTCGACAGGATGACATATTCAATATTGTCAGTTAAAATACAGTGTTTATTAACGATATTTAATCAGCTGTTATTGCTATCAAGGTAATTTCCATCGTCAGTTATATATTAGTGGTTATTGATGATTAAAATACAGTTATTTAAATCGGGCAGTGTATAATTGTAATAATTCGATTGGAAAGGAACATATTTCATTTCACAACTAAGAAATAAACTTAGTCTTGTAAGCTCTAACTACAATTTGAATTATCTTTGTAATTGATTTCTATTTATAAGTTTTGTGACATGTATTAAACAAATTAATCTATTATATAGAGTTCCTATATACTCGTCAATTAATGGTAAAATGAATAATAAAATTAAATAGATAAAAAAAACGTTAGTTTTAATGCATGTACATTAAGGGTAGAGTTAAATTCTTGACAAATACGTTGACAATTAAGTAAGTACATTATTACCTACCAACTATTATGAATGACTTAATAGTTCTTAAAATTAATAATTGTATCAAGAAGAAATAATCCAGAACTCAAAAATTAAACAAACATGTCAACGTCAGTTGATCAAGAACGTCAAGTTCAATCGTTGTTAAATTCAATCCTGTGTTCATTTACGAATTAAATAGGTGATTATGCTGTTGCTATCTTTCTTTAAGACATATATATTATATGATGAAATCTGGGGACGTACTTCTTGCACATACGTTGTTATTATGGCCATAAGCTGATTATGCAGAGGTAAAGAACCAGCGGTACAGGCAGGTACCAGCAGATGAAGGGATGAACAATGTCAACATGTCAATGAAGAAAAAAATACATAACGGGAAATATAAAAATCGAAATATTCTGCTATGCAGTTGATGCAATACTTAAAGGCTCAAAATGAAGTCGTGTGAATTTTTAAAGCAAAAGTTATCTTACCCTTTCATTATAGAAGTATACGAATTCTATTTGAAAACAACATAAAATACGTGGAAGTATTAAAATTAACAGGAGAGGATTGAATAAATAAAAGAAGGAAGTAAAACCAGAATATAAATTGGTCTAAAATTGCATCAAAACCAAATTAAGATAATTGGAACTAGCATGAAAAAGCACAAGTTCCTTGTATTTAAGTTCCACCTCAAAAAGTTAAGACATGGTTCCCTCTTGTTGTCTTTTTGATCTTACGAAAGATTTTTCGGAAGCATTCTCGCGCAGATTTTTTTCACCCCCAATTCATTAGATAAAATCTGATAAACGGTTTTGTCCAATTCAACTCTTCCTCAATCATCGTGGTCGTCAATTGATGATTAAAACGCACAAGATTCCGGATTCAGTGGACATTTTCATTAAATCTTGCCATTAAAGGCTTTTCGTTGCGAGGTTCATCTTCAATCAAGGTCCCAGAAAACCCAGATGCTTGACAAAATAATGTTTCCAAAAGCTTGTTGAAGTTTTATAAAAGTTTTCAGCGCACTGCGCCTAAAACTGTCATCTGAAACTAAACTTTATAGTGAACCGGTGGATCACAAACTGAGCTGCATTTAATTACAGCCTACATTCGACAAGGCCGATATGGTCGTACCTTTGATCATTCCTTCAGCTGTTTCCCGAACTTTTAGCTCGAGACCAACTGATGATGGACTAAGGCCAGAAATTGGTCTCTGGAGACACTTGTTGACGTTTTGAAGGCGGTTAAAGGAACCGGCAATATTTATGTTGAACACGGATGGACATACCATGTATTTAAATATTTTGATAGATTTATTTTAAATAAATTCGTTTAAAAAATAGCTATGTGTAAAAATGTTAAATATTAAAGACCAATTACGATCAGCTCTATAACTTCAACATAATAGTTTTAGAGACATGAATATTTCAGTGACGGAAACTAAGTTTAGCACTTAATAAAATATAACAACGTTTGCCAGTCTGCTGCGCACGAATATACCTTTTTAATTACGTTATACACTTGAACGGTAATGCTGGTCACCGATATTAGAGGAAATTGGGAGTGCAACGAAATTAAATCACTGGAATTTTATATTTATTACCCCAAATCGAGTCCGTACAATCCTGACAACACATTCGATAAATTAAAACGCCTAATAAATATCTCACGCTACCGAAAACAAATACGACAACCTGACATTTTTAAAACTGCCTCTCTCTCTCCCCCTCTCTCTCTTCGGAAAACAAAAACATGAAGCTGCATTTAAAAATTGATTTTCCCGAAATTCCGATACAATTTGTTTGCATTTGCCTACGCAACAGCTACATATACAGGTTGTACAATATATTCGTATAATCAAAATATGCCTTCCTTCTTAAGCCTCTGCCTTGATACTTCATTTATTACTGTAGACAAGGCAGTCGTAATGTTAGGAACATATTTGGAACGATCCATTTCATTGGAATTTTAGTTATAAGGAATCAGGTAGGGCGAATACGGTGGATTGTAAACAATTGCTTTATTTTATTAGCTAAAACTTGGCAGTCTATAGTGCTCTTGTGCTCGCGTTGTGTTTTTTTGTGATTGATACTTGGATGCGATATATATCTGATAGATGGCGACGTCATAGACAAAGTGATTGCATTTCGAAAAGTGGTTTACTGAGTTTCGGTGTAATCGAACAGGCACGAGTGACGCTCTGCACTCGGGACGCCCCGTTGGGGTTAGAGATATTGTTGAGATGATAAATATCTCAGGTGAACGCATACAAATGCGGCGACTCGTGGCTGTTAATGCAACCTGTATTCGTTACTACACACCAGAAACGAAGGAATAGTTAAAATGGGGTCTATCGACCAGAAAGGTCAAATCCACTATTCTATTTTGTCAACAACTTCGACCTTCGCGGGTCAGCATAGGAAATATGTGGTTCCAACACGATTGTTCGACTAATACATGTAATCTCATGCTTCGATGACGTCTCTTGGCTTCCACGCTCACCAGGTTTGCGATTTTTTTCTTGGGAGTTATTTAAAATCGAAAGTTTACGTTCGAAATTATCGTGCAGTTGATGAGCTGAAACTTGGTCTTTCCATACAGGTCGACATGATGAGAATGATCTTTTTGCGTTTCATTTTGGTATAAGGTAGTTATTAAAACACCTTTTCACAGAAATGGCATTGCTCGTTCCATTTTCAAGTACCTTCTTCTCCATTATATCATGGGATAATTAAAATTATTTTTACCTGACTTGTGGAGTACACAAGTAAGGAGTGCTTTGGTACAAAGTATTGTTGTTTTTTGTGTCTATGAAACAGAAGGGCAACAAAAGAACATTGGAGTAAGAAAGATTGGCTTCATAGAACTTCTTTTGAACCTGGTACTTCAAACATAAAATTTGTAAACCTCTGTTAACCCAAAAAAGGTGCTTCTTTCGCCTCTCCATATTAAGCTTGGCCTAATAAAAAATGTTGTCAAAGCCATGGACAAAGAAGGTAATGGTCAAGTACTTAAAATACATATTTCCTCAATTAAGTGATGCAAAAATAATAAGAAGGTATATTTATTGGAGCTTAAATAAGGAATCTTCTAGGTGATTTCCGTTTTCAAGAAAAATCAAATGACTAGGAATTGGAAGTGTTTTGTAAGTGTAGTGAAAGGATTTCTGGGCAACAGGAAAGATGAACACTATAAAAACCTCATAGAAAAACTCTTGAAAGCATATGAACTACTAGGGTTTCGCATATCTTTAAAAATGCATTTTTTACACACTCATTTGGAATTTTTTCCGGAAAATTTGGATGCAGTAAGCGACGAACAAGGAGAGAGGTTTCACCGAGACATCAGGACGATGAAAACAAGATACCAGCGACGCTGGCGCCCATCTATGTTGAGTGACTACGGCTGGTCTTTAAAAAGAGATGATGCTACAGAACATAAGAGAAAAAGTAAATGTTTTTGTCGCTGAATGACATATCATGTAATATATATTTTTATTCACATAATCGTCAGTATTGTCTCTGCATAGGTTTAACACGTTTTACATGTTTATATTAAATAAATATTAGATTGTAAAAATATGTCGTCTCCTTTTTTCCCACCACCGACCCCCTGTAAGAAAAAAACTGGTGTTATAGTAATTAGCGTATTATTTTCGAATTTAGGATTACAACATACTTCATATACATCTATTTTCATCAATGTGACCTCAAAAAAAGTTTAAATGTCTTGACCTGTGTGATCAATAGATGTAGTATTTCAATGCTGCATTTATTACATATAGTATTATTGTTATTGTTATTAACTTCTTTATATTGAAAATCAACGAAGTTACAGTTGCAAAAAACAGAAGTACTTTTTGCCCCACCCTATATTAAAATGAATAGGTCTGGTAAAATTTCACAAACTTAAAGTTATTAAACATACCTGTTAATGCATGAAGAAGAATAATGACGAAATATACTAGTTTATAATTCATTGTCCTGAAACAAAAAAAGAAAAGAAATTAGTGTATGTAAAACTCAAATTATTACAATAAAGAATATAGAAGCAATAACAATAGTTTGTACAGTCTGACTAAGAGAAATTGTTTAACTTGAAATGACCTTATTCGTGTATTTATAAGTATTCTTCTTTTTGTTTTTTAATCCTTTTCTTATTTTATTCTTCTTCATTATCTTCTTATTATTTTTGTCTTTTAGCGTGTATTTAAATTTTTGGAGGTTCTTCCAGAGATCCAACACTGATGTGCATGCTGCTGGAAGTTCGACTTAGGTTATCATGTGTTTTCATTTCTGTCGGTTCGTGGTAATATATTAGTATCAGGCGTTGATTTAGCATGTCTTGTTTAATATGTGTCCACTGGTCTACTTTCTCCCCTTTCCAATTAGCTAGTAATTAACGCTAGAGTAGCAGTTTACATCGTATTTGATCGAGAATTATTCTGCAGATGTGGTCAAACCATTAGAGTTTGCGTTTTAAAATTTGCTCATTAACTGTTGGTTGATGGTTACACCAAACTTTTTGTTTGTTTCTCATTGATATTCCCATAATCTGATGCAGGCAACGCATCTGCAATACCTCGTTCTTATGTATATCCATTTTTAGCAGGGTTCGCGTTTTTCTGACATAAAGGAGGATAGGTATAACCACTGATGGAAAGAGGCGACAGGTTTTGTTAGGAGATAGATAGGAGATGTTCTCCTTCGTCTTTCAATAATATCACTTTGCGGGTGGGATTTTCCTGTATCAGAGATCATAAATACTTGAACTCTTGTACCTGTTCGATTTGTTTGTCTAGGTATCTTTCGCCTTTTCGTCGGTGGTCATGATTTTTGTCTTTTCTGCATTGATCTTTAAATCATATGATTGCGTAATGGTGGATATCTTATTTGAAATATCACTAGCATCCACAATTGTAATGTTGAAAAGTATGGGGGAGATAATATCTTAATGCGACATGCGACATGCATCATAATACATGATGTGAAGTTTTTGTAGAATTTTTATTTTTTGAAAAAATTTAATTTTCTAGTGGTTTGGAAAAAAACAATGAAAGCCAGAACATGTAATCAAATGCGGAGTGGACGGATGGAAAATATTTGATCAATGCTGCTTCATTGAGTATGCAGCTTCTTCAATGCATTCGAATTGATGAAAAAAGTTTATGGTGATGATTGTTTATCTCGTACGCGTGTATTCGAGTGATATAAGCGTTTCCAGGACGGTGGTGATATTTTGGAAGACTACCCAAGGCCAAGTCGGCCAGAAAACAAAAATCGAGATCAGTTGGTGGAAAAAGTGCGTGAAATGATCGCCAACGATGCGAATTCGACTGTGACATAAATTGCGGAGGAATTAAATATGACCAAAGACATGATCGAGAGCCAGAAAGTTGATTTTTGTTGCACGATTATGCACTATCATACAGGGCCGTCGTTGTTCACAAGTTTTTGGTGAAAAAAAATGTCAGTATGCTTCAACATCCATCGTATTCGCCAGATTTGTCCCCGTATGACTATTTCCTGTTCTTGAAAGGAAGGTTTTATGATAGTGTCAGGCAAGTCAAAGAAGTCGTGACGAGTCACTGAGGCGACTCGGAAAAACGAAATAAAAAAATTTATGCTAGCATTGGTTGAACATGCCCAGCGGTCTATTGATGAGGAAGGGATGCATTTTGAATAAAACGAAATAATTTTTGGCAAAATAACTATTTAATTTTTGTAATTTAAAATATTCCGTTATTTTTCCTACATACTGTGTATGTGATCTTTATAAACGTTTTGCCAGTGATTGAAAGCAGGCTTATACCTAGGTAGTTTCCACATTCTCCGTTGTCCCCTTTATTTAGTAGAGTTTTTAGTAAGGTTAAATTTTAAAGAATAAGGATGTATTTTTTGATTTTTTTTTGCACGATATATTTTTTGAATAGTTGGTTCATAGCCAGATATCCCATTTCCTGCTGGATTTACATATGGCAGGTCCAGCACTCCTACTGTTTGTGCGCCATGATTATATAGTAATTCAAAGAACGCTCTCCACCATTTCAATCCGGCGATTTGTGGATATTATACGCATGCAGATTAACAGATAAGCCGGACTTATTTTTGCAAATGATAATCAGGTCTACAATCGCCTAATCCTAATTGATTCAAAAAACATAGCGGGGGCTCTCCTCTTTCAGATTTCACGTTTTTTAAGAGGTTTACAGAATTTTCATGTGGCCAAATCAGCACGAGTTAAGCTCCAGCTCAGGACGCCTCGTTGAGGTCACTACTGAGAAAATGGTCAACAAAATCCATGATATCGGGTCGGCGACATCACAGGGTGAAGAGATTCGCAAGTCATTAGCTTGGACAACATGAAGATGACGTTACTCGTCAAAAATAATTTAGATGCTCAGTTGTTATTAAGAAGTAAGTAAGAAGTAAGTAAAGATGTAAGTAATATGCCTACGTAAATTAAATTCGAGATGGAAGCTGTTTACGAGGAGGGGACTCTGTAAGGGCAGCTGAATTTAAATGTTGGCGCACCAGCTTGGTTGACGATTAATGTCCAGGATGCACCAAGTATTAATTCAATAAAGAAATTGATAACAAAGTTTGAAACTACAGGATCAACTCTAAATTTATCATCTACAGATCGGGTCGTCCAAAGTCAAGCAGAGGTGCTGACAACATTGAACGTGTGCGTGAATCGGTTAGAGAAAATCCATTCCAATCCGTACGGAAGCAAAGTACCAACAGTATTATTTTTGCTAAATAAATTTCCAAACACTGTACTATAATGTTATAATAATAAAATTATTATACCTTAAATCGACTTCTATTAATTATACCTACAAAAATAAACAACAATATTGGACACCTGTTAGTATATTGTTCTGGGTTAGGCATAAAACTTTTCAGACTACCATCATATTATGTTGTATCATTGATTAAATTTGACGAATAGTTGATAAAAAATCCATCTTATTCTCCAGACTTGAGCCACACTTCCTACCCCAGACTTGTTTCTCTTTCCAAACATGTGACAAGTTGAAAAGAAATCACATCAAATGAAGAGATCATCGACGAAATAGAGGGCTATTCGGTACAGTTCAATAAATCGTACTTTTTGGAAAGCATAAGAAAGTTGAACGAGATAAATGTATTAACAGAAAAGGTTTAGTAAAATTGTTTAGTAAACTTAATTATCTAAATTTAAATTTATATTTAAGCAAATAACTTTTAAGATTGAACATTTTCTTAACCGCTGTAAAAAAAGCAAGGCGTAATATTGAATTGTCTTTTCTTTATACAGCAACGACCAGTAATTCATTAGTAAACTTTTCTAATTAACTTTAACTTTCGCTTCATTCAGACAATTTCGTGAATTTATTTTACACTTAAATTGCCACGCTTCCCCGGAATAATCCAGCTTCTTTGCAACTTCGGAATACCATCCTCCAGCGGATCCCTTAGTCGCAAAAAGAGATATAGCGAGTGCTTGCCTTGATTTGACTATGTCAACTCGTAATTAACAATAAAAACTTTTCTTCTCTTATCATCTTATTGTACTGATTTAGAGAAATAGACTTAAACGATTTCAATATTTAGTTACGAGGTGTTTCACCAATTAATGTCCCGAACATGACAAATGAAATGAACAGCTTTGACAGAACAAATGTTCACAAACAATATACCTTCTATTAGAATCCTACGTGAGATAAAGATACTTAAAGATGAAATATGGATAATTATCAATGAACAGCTGCTCAGTTAAATCAGCAGTTTTACACGGTAGCGTGCTTGGATCTATTATTTACCTTCTATTTACAGCGGGCCTACCAATAAGTGAAAATACAGTTACAACCTTATTCGCCGACGAAAAACGGATGATAATGGCAAAATATTCGGATCCTGATGTGGCAGGAAGATGCTTACAACATCATCTAAATAAAATTCAAGAATAGACAAAAATAGGGTATGAAAATAATTAATCAGAAGTCAGTACGTGTAAAGTTTACCAAATGAAGAGATAACGCCCAAACTAACCAAAAATGGACGAATATGGGGTTACATCTGAATAGGGGACTCGCATGTCCCAAGAGGGAGCAACTGAGACTGAAGTTTAGTAAGTACTATTGGCTCCTAGGACTACAATCTAAATTGACCTTAAAAGATAAAGTTCTGGTCTACAAAGTAGCACTCAAATCAACATGGATTTATGGAGTACAATTGGGGGAACGGTTGACAAATTACACTTGGAAATTATTGAAAGATTCCAAGTTAAAATGTTGCGCATCATTGCAAACAATAGTGTTAAAGAGGAAATCAGTGTATTTAGCAAGCGCTATGTAAAAGACGCAATATTCACCCAAGTTCCCTGGCACTGAAGCTGTTAAACTTTAATCAATGTTAATTCTTCGTTATAACTTTTTAGTTTAGCCTTCAAGCTCGGCGATGAATCGATGATACATATGATACATATCATCGGTGATACATCGATTGGTACATTTTCGCTCATAAAATCTTACTTCTATCTACTTCACAAGTATGTCCCATCTTTAGTAGCCTCTTATAGGCTTACCACGTAGACAAGATACTATATTCCGCCTTCCTGCGCGCGGTCCATAACTTAGAGATAGCATTTGTTTTAGTCGTAGCGTAAATGTTGAACAGTTTACGCGCGCCCGACGTAAAAAAAATTACGTTCAACGCTCTTCGTGATAGTATTTTTTTGCATTAAATATAATATAATATACAATTTTTGTTTAACAAAGTTCTATTTTCGTACTTTTTATTGTTAACAATGGCTCGTAGACGAAGACCAACCATTGAAAAAAAGGCATTTGACGCTCTTTTTTCGTTTTCTAAATATTGCAGGAATAAACGTCATGGTAATCTTGTGGAAAATTAAAGTAGTTATAGAAAAAAGATGAAAATATTTACGTGAATTGAGAATGCAGGTGATAAAAGAGTATGTAGATAAAAGAGCTACAATGGTCACTGTAACTAAGGTGGTACCTTCCGAAAAAAACCCAAAAGAAAAATTAGGAACCACTTAAAAGTAAGTGACGGAAACAATTTTATATTATTCTAAAATAGTGAGATTAGTGAACATGGCACTGGAGATAAAAACAGCCAATGTAGGTGTAAAAGGAGGAACGACAG
>JARFXV010000443.1:200000-470000 GCA_031761425.1 Cosmopolites sordidus | reverse complement strand
CAGTTCTATAATACAAGAATATACCAGGTATAGTAAGGTATACTCGTATAGCTTATACCTGGTATATTCTTGCATTGCAAAACCGGCCCTTAGAGGAAGTGCGAATGCCTAGTAATGTCTGCTTATAACGCAGATATATTTTAATGTACATATATATATATATATATATATATATATATATATATATATATATATATATATATATATATATATATATATATATATTATTATATATTATTATATATTATTATTATTCCAGCCTTCCTAATTTTTTGTCTCTGGCCAACCTTATATATATATATATATATATATATATATATATATATATATATATATATATATATATATATATATATATATATATATATATATGGGTCCATAAACTGCAAGTAAATATCCTTCCCATTCCTTTTCTTTTTCCTTTTGCCAACTGTCTCTGTCTTGGACAATTTATATCCATCTTGATCCAGCTTATTTCTTAAGATCGGTTGTCCATCTTATTTAAGATCCTCCTCAAATTAATTGAAAAAAATATTTATGATTTTATGAAAATTCACTCTATTTCAATTGTCTTGAATACTGAATTTAACTAAAGCGAAGAGGAACAGAATACTCGAAAAGTATATTCGATAAAGGATATTCACTCGAACTCCTGAAAAATCACAAAAACTTAAACATCTCGAAAACTGATGAGAACCTGATTAATAGTAAAATGAATGTTTGTTTGTTGGAAATTAAATTTATATTCATCCTTTAGTTGCTTCACTGATTTTTCCATCTCGCCCCTTGATACATATATACCCTGTATTGATGCAGTCAATGAGGAGGACGCAAAGTTTTGCTACAAAATAAATTTGCGAAATTGTCTGAATAAAACGAAAGTTAAAGTTAATTAGAAAAGTTCACCAATGAGTTTTCTGTTGCTGCAGAGAGAGAATACAATTAAATAATGTTTTTGTTGGTGTTATGAATAAAAACTTTAGTTAAAAATTAATTTAGAGCACTATATATGACTTCCTCATTAAGCTACTTAATTTTCCTAATTATTTCATTTTCATTCGGTGGTAATGAATCTGGGTTTGTTTGTTTAGGGTTTAGTGTTGGTAATTTGTTTAAGGGCTCATGACAGTTTAGTATTTGTTTAACATATTTCGTAAGTTCTTTGCAATTGTCTTGGTTATTTAGAGCTAATTGTCCGTTTTCCTTTTGGAAGCAAAGACTTTGCGGCTGATAGCCTGTTAATTTAGTTTTAAATGTTTTGTAAAAGTTTGTATTTTTTTAGAAATCTTCTAGTCAGAAGTCTGACTTTCTCCTTTCCGGGTTTTGCGTGGTACTCTTCTCCCTCTTTTATCTAATTATCTCCTTTCATATATTTTAATAATTATCCTTTCGCCACCCGTTCTTTGTTCAAGTTCCAACCACTTCAGCTGGCCTTGATTGTATTGGTATTTCTATTGGATCTATTTTAAACCGTTCTTATTCATCATTATTCGTTTCTGTTTCAGATTTCAAGACGTTTAAGTCTGTTTCTCTTCTTATTAGTTGTTGTTTTTGGACTAATTATTTTTGAGATGTTTCTTTACTCCTTTCATTTATTCTTGACTCGTGGGCCTTACTTTTTCTTCATCCCTGTTTTCATTCAGAAACATACTGATTTTCCTCTAGTATCAGTCGAATATAAATTACTTGACATTTTAAAAATGTTAGTTGTCAGATTACAAACCTTTTTCCTTTTAATACCTTTTAATATAAATTGGACAAAGGACCCTATACAAAGATCCAATATATGTAAAATAAAACATACAAACAATATTCCAATTTATTTCCCTACAATATAAATTCTGGTATTTTACCTCCGCTTGCATAAAATATCTTTAAAAGTATATCCCGCAAAATTCCTCTTCGGTTTATCGACATTTTATGATATATAATCTGGAACACTCAATGCAACAATGCACGGAGGAAATCCGAACAAAAGGAACCAACAAAAAACAAAACGATTCGCTTAGAATATGCTACGAGGATAGCTCATAAATTCTCCATGACATTCCATCTGAAAAAAAATTATATCATTTGGTTAAGTTAGGAATTATAGCCTCTTTGGTAATTGTTAAAAAAATACTGGCCGATTTTCTAAAATAGATTTGCAGTATCTAAAAAACGCAAATTTCTTTTATTGATGCATCAAAAATGTTAAGAAAGTGATACGGTAATGAAGCTGTGTTAAAAAATATATATACAGGGTGTCTCAAAACTTAAAATCAAGTGGGTACCGGGCGAAAGGCCAGGTTCTGGCAAAAATCAGAAAACAAATGTCACCGTGTTAAGTGATAACAGGCATATTTTTGAAAATCTTGAAATTTGACACTCTAGGTTATATCTTTAGGTACTGTGATCACAAATTTTCCAATTTTTCAGTGTTATTTTTTATAACGTGATACTAAATAAACATGCTATTAGTTTACATGCACATTGTTGCATGTTGCACCAATTGTAACATGCAATTGCATTAAATTGTAACATGCATGTTGTAACATGCAATTAAGTTAATTTAGTTATTTAATTAATTTAGTAAAAACAGTTTTATTGAGTCGTGGTTTAAAAAATTATGTCAGCTGACTCTGACACTTCATTTTAAAAACAATGTATTACTGAGCAAGTTATTTCAAAACATGGCTCATTTAATCAAGATTTCAAAATGCTACAACAACAAAAAAATATTATTGCTTATTTTTTTTTGAAAATGGACCACATTTCATAAAACTCATACTATGATAAAAAACTTTGTGATGGATAGATGAGATAATAAGATAGATAGTGACGCTGTTCGATGACGAATTAGAGCTGTCTTGATATTCGAATGATTTTAAAATTTGATGATCAATACTTTTCGGTATTCCATTGTTTCTTTCAATCGTACGTACTGAAGTGTTAGGGTCGTTTTGGATTTCATTTTAAATCACGTCGTCGTCATATCCTCGAGGTCTCTCACTGGCCGTACAAGCACTAAGCAATCGTCCTTGCGAGTATGACATGTATATATTGATGCGTACGCGGTGATCTGATCTCACTTACACTGGTGATTTCGATCTTTGAGCACATAAAAGTATTTTTTTTTCATAGTATGAGTTTTTTGAAATATGGTCTTTTTGCAAAAGTTAGCTGACTTAATTTTTTAAACCACGACTCAATAAAACTTTTCTTCTACTAAATTAATAACGTTTATTGTTTGATTTGTGACTGCGATTAATAATAGCATGGTTAGTTAGGATCACGTGATAAAAAATAACACTGAAAAATTGGGAAATTTGTAATCACAGCACCTAAAGATGCCTTTATCTATATTTATATTTATCTATTTATCTATATTTATAGGTGCTATAAATATAGATAAAGTCGAATTTCAACATTTTTAAAAATATGCCTATTAACTTAACATTAAATTAACACTTAACACGGTGACATGGATTTTTTTTCTTATTTTTGCCAGAACTGGTATAACCTGGCCTTTCGCCCGGCGCTCGCTTGACGTTGAATAACGGGACACCCTGTATACATACACACCCACACACACACACATATATTTATATATATATATATATATATATATATATATATATATATATATATATATATATATATATATATATATATATATATATATATACGTATACGTATACGTATACGTATACGAGTATACGAGAAGTTAAATTGGTGTTTAATGGTGTTTAATTTAATTAAACAACTAAATTGGTGTTTAATGGTAAATCTCTTCGAGTTTAGTATTTCACATCGCAGGTTCCAGCAGAGGAATTGAAAAAAATATACAGTATATAAAACAGTGATATTTTCTTCTTCAAAAATGCTGCTGAAAACAAGGGTAGGTTCATAGGCTAATCTTTTATGCCATTTTGTTGCTATAACATTACCTTTCAAAACGCCATTGAAGTTTCAAATAAAGAGCATTTACTTTTCTTGTTCAATCAAAATAAAAACGCCAGTGAAAGCCGTCGTATACTTGTGGAAACTTACGGTAACAATATTCCAATACAAGACGCTTGTGGGCGTTTGTTTAGACGATTCAAAAGTACTGATTTCGACTTGAAAGACAAAGAACGCCCAGGTCAACCGAAAAAAATGTCAAGATGCTGAATTGCAATATGCAAACTCAACCACTGAACAAACAATAAATGGCAGAGAAGATAAATGTTGGTCGCCAAACCATTTGTGATCATCTGCGTGCCATGATAGATCACAAATGATCCAAAGATCCAGGAAAATGGATGGGACAGAAAAGTTTTGCTTTCTCGGTACGAAAGAAAGACTTTTTGTATCAGATAGCGACTGGAGAAAAACAAATGATATATTTTGAGATCCCAAAACGCAGAAAACCATCAACATCAACTTACGGTCGATCTTACGACCGAATCTCTTTGAAAAGAAGACAATGCTGTGCATTTGGTGGGATTAGAGACACCCTTCTAATCCATGTATCTGTACCATACCAGGCAAAATAGTTAATAATGTTCGCAGCCATTAACAAACGATCAGTTTGAACCATTCATTGATCGAAAAGCGAACAGAATGGACTACAAGCACGGAAAAGTGATTTTGCAGCACGACAGCACTCCATACCACACAGCGAAAGACACCATCTCTACTTATGGCAGGGAGTTCTCGCCACACCCCCTGTAGTCATCAGACTTGGCCCCTTTCGACTACCACTTGTTTTCTACCAAACCAACTATCTTCCTGTTCTGTGATAATCTCAACAAAATTCATAGAAAAAGTTAAAAACACACATCTATATTTGTTTTCATCGATATCTCATGCACTTTCCATGAAACACTTCAAAAATTACGGAGGTGTCGAAAAATGGCTTGATGACTGGACCACCTCAAAAGATGTACGGTTTTTTTGGGAGGGCATGCTCAAATTGCCAGATCGATGGGAAAATGTGCAGCTAGCGATGGCACATAGTTTAAATAAACGATTTTTTATTTTTCTCTCAAATTAAACGTGTTTTTTTTTAAGGAAAAATTATAAATTATTAACTGTTACACCTGGTAAATATTGGGTATAAAACACCCTTTACATTAGGCAAAACTAAGATAAAAATGGAAAAACAACCAATAAAGAAAATATAAGATTTTCGATTTAGATTCCTAGAAATCAATAGAGTAAACCCAGAGAGTGTATACAATTTAATCCAGTTATTTTTCCCGTCATCGTGTTAGTTGTGCCAATTCGATCATATCCGGGCATTTATTGATACCGAACCATATGCCCAGCGGAAGCGTCATTTTTTTCCGGGAAATCCAAACTAAGTAAAACAAATGGCACAATCAAAACACCCCGATAAAACAAAAGAGAACCGTAAAAGAGAACATCGGGAGGAGAATAAGTATCCAATTTTTCTATACGCGACACTATAATACTCTGACACGAAGCGGCAGAGAAGCAAAAAAAAACAACAGACATCGAATAGTTTGATTTATTTCCTTTGACACTCCTTCTGTTTGTTATGGTTTTCGAGATTCGATCTATATTCCAGACGAATCGTTTTGTTTTTCCAATTTTTTTTTGTTTGTCCCTTTCAGTTTGATTTTCTTGGTGAATTGTTGTATTGAGTGGTCTAAATGGATCGATCAATGACATTTTCTCTATATATTTTTTGACACTCTAAATTAGTGGACTGAGAAATGTTTGTTATTTTTTTTTGTTTCTATGTAACATCACTCCGAGCTTTCTGTTCTAGCATTTTCTTATGCATCGAGATCGGGTTTTAGTGGTGTTTTCCACCGGCTGATTCGTGTTATCTGTGTTTTCGAAAATTCCTGTAACTGATATATTGGTGAGGGTTTTAAGTTGACCAATGCATCTATTCGGTGATTGATCCTGAACTCATAGTTTCTGTATACCATCCCACGGGATGAAGGTAAGTACAGGACGTTGAATTGTCGAGAAAAGTCATTTGTACGCGTCTTTATTTAGACCGGTAGTGGGAAGGTTGGGTCAATCTGGCCCAGCGATATCAATGGACAGTTGTATTAACTAAACGAAGTTATCAATTCTTCTATTAGAACCTTCGGTGTGGATGCTAAACTCGAAGAGATTTACCACTAAACACCAAGTCACTTTTTTAAACTTCATCAGGAGATGATTTAATCTGGGATTAAACCTCGTTTTACATTAATTCCCACTTCAAGATCATCAAGGTGAATTATCGCTATAGCTCCATCATATATCGATCCAAGTAGGTTTACATATGCCTTGTCTACCCCTGGTTAAGCAGTGCATTCATTATGACATACTTTGAGATGGAGTCAAATGCTTTTTCGTAGTCGATAAAAGCCAATCACAGTAGCATGGTGTATTCGTTGTGTCTTTCTCTGACCTGCTGTACAACGTGGATATGATCCATTGTAGTGAATCTACTTCTGAATCCTGCTTGTGTTCTTGGTTGTGGTCATTTAGTTTTCTTAATATTCTTTCAGATATTATCTTAGTGAAAACTTTTGTACATCACTGATAGGAGGTTTATTGATCGGTAGTTCTTTAAATCTTCTTGTGCTCCTTTTTTATGTAAAAGGATCACTTCTGCATTTTTCCATAAGTTGGGTACTTTTGGTTAGATTGTTTGAGGCATTTTGAGTATAATTTTGCCAGTGTTTTATGTAATATCTGACCACCAGCTTTTAGCATTTCGACAGTTACACTGCTCTTTTCTGGAGCCTTGCCGTTTTTCATCGATTCTATAGCATTTGTTACATCCTCCACTAGGATATCTGGCATTTGTTCTTCCGTGGGTTTTGTTGTCTTTGATTGGTTCTGATTTTCATATAACTGGGAATAAAATTTTCTGACAACCACTAACATTTGCGTACGCGCCCTGCACACTGTGCCATCCTCACGCCTTAATGCATAAATTTGCGTTCTTTTGTTTCTCAGCTTCTGCTTCGCCTTGTTAATTCCTATGTTTTTTTCCAGGGTTTTTTTGCATTAACTGCATGTTGAATCAACGCGTGTCCTCTCTGATACGTTTTCATATTGTTTTGCAGAGCTCAGTGTACCCGACCTTGCTAAAATGACTACCTGCATTTATCATTGTCCGTCGTTTCTTCATTAAATCAATGGTCTCACTGGAGATGGAGATGTTTGAGACATTTTTCTTCTGGTGCTATTGAAGCAGCTGTTTGAAGCACATTGTTGGCGATTTCTTCATATCGAACTGATATTTCCATCCCCTCTGGATCTTGTAACACAGCAAAGCGGTTTGACAAAGCAACCTCAAAATCGTTGCCTCTCTCCAGCAATTTTCCAGAATCCACTTTACCCCTCTTTAACTTTACCATTCTTTCGCGCTCTCTTCGACAGTGAATCCTAACTTTTGCTCGTTCCATTCGGTGGTCCCTTCCAACATTAAAATTGTTAAGGACAGTACAATTGAAAAATATTATTTTTCGTTGGTCATTAATCGATTTCACTTGTGAGCACAGATGGACTTTGCCATGTCCATTTTCTGCTGATATTTTTCTTATAGAATGAATTCATAATGTAAAGTTCTTGTCCTTTAGCAAAAGCAATCAATCTGTCACCTCTATTGTCTCGCTCATCAGTTCCATATGGGCCAGTTGCCTTTTCAGTAGTTCTTGTTGTTCCAATTCTGACATTAAGATCACCCATCAGGATTTTGTACCTACATTTCTCCTTGTATAAAAGTTAGGCCACATCATCATAAAATTCCTCAATTTGATCATCCCTATGGCTTACAGTTGGTGCATAAGCTTGGACAATTTGAAGCCTAAACTTTTTATTCAGCTGAATGACCCATTGGGTTAGTCGGTCAGATGTATTTTCAAATTTTACTACACTGTCCTTCAGCTTTCAGCTTTCGATTGATGAAAAATCCAATTCCCCCACATTAACCATTCTCCGTACCTCTGGTGGACTCTACACCAGAGGTATCCAGATGGTTCCGTATCCAGATAGTTCCAGTTTAATTAACTCTTCGCCCTTTCTTCGTATTTCACAGAGTCCAATAATATCCCAATATATGTTGTCAAGTTCGCTTAACAGTTCTTACAATGGGGCCTCCGTTTTCATAATCCGTATATTTAGCTTTGCAATGTCAAAACTCCAATGGCAGCCTGATCTAACCCGGTGATTCTTAGCACCCTCTGCCTTGGGGCAGGTCTTCCCGCTGCCGTAGGTAGTTGCCCCTTAGCCTCCGGGGAATGAGGGCGGTGGTTGAGGTTGTACTGTCATAATGAAATATCATGTTGAAGGTGAATTCATGTGAATTTGAATCATGTGAATTATCATGTGAGTGATTATCATGTGAATTTGAGCGTGTAAAATGTTTTTTTTTCTAATTTTAGGAAAAAGATTTACCGAAAAAAATTTAAAATCAACTCGACCCAAAAAAAGGTTGCTGCATTGACTGCAAGGATAATAAGTCAAAGCATTATTGCAAGAAATGTTTAAACTATGTTTGCATAAACCATGCATATATTCTTTCTCAATATTGTAGTGATTATTGAAGTTAATTTTACGTTTTCATATTGTTTTGTTTGCATTCACTTATCTAAGGTGTTGAAGACAAAAATTATAATATTTGGGGTAAAGGGTAAATTACGTGATGCATATTAGACTAGAGATGTAGTAACACGTTTTAAATAATAATAAAATATGTTGTTGTTTTAACTTGCCCTTAATGACAAGCGGGTCAATTTGACCCAACGTTCCCATTGAGGATTTTTTACGTTCCCACTGCTGGGTTAGTTCTCTTAGGATTGAGACACTCGTTCGCTACCCAAGGAATTTACAGTATTACCTTGTAGTATATCACTTGAAATGCTTCAATTCATCTACGGAAAGTGGGATGTAGTGATCAAAGCAGTGATGATATGTTCATGGAAAATACTATCGTAATTACTCTACGTAGTTTTGTCTGCTTGGAAATATGCTGGTCTTTCTAGATCTTTGTGAAGTACGTTAACGCATAATTGAGCCACTCGATTCCACTGTTTACTTGTATTTTTGTAGTCTCATTCGCTATGCGTGTCGCTAGATAGATGACTTCATGCTTAAGGAGTATGTAGGTAACAGTGTAAAAATCGGAAAATAGTGTTGGATTTGTCAATAACTATATGGTGATTTTTTACTGCGTCCGAATTTTAAATTTAAATGAAACAACAACTAAATTAGATGCCTTGAAACAATTTATTTTATTGGAAGTAACTTTATTAACATTGTCAGCAATAGTTATATATTCTTGGAAATACACGGTTTTTCTGTTATGTTTTTGTTTTAATTTTTTGTTTTTTAATGTTGTTTTAATTTTTCGAACAACGTAAAATGCGTTCGGCATTTGTCGATAATTCCGCGAATACATCACTCTATTGGACGATTATGTGCACCATAAAAGATTATATAAGTTTGATGCCCAGAACACTGCTTTTGAAAATAAATGTCGACAATTTGCAAGGGTTGCTCTGATCTTAAACGTTCCATGATGATTTGCCAAAATGACATTTGCCATGATTATTTGACAGCGATCCCTATCGGAAGTTTAGAGACATTAAAAAAATCACCCATTATTAAGGTCTACTTCTGGGGTCAATTTTACATTCGTTTTATAAATGAGTTTGAGAAATATCGCTAACTCTTTTTCGCAGGATTTTATTTAATGTGTTGGCATAGTTAAGTTGGTTAAGTTAATTCTCTTCCCGCCGATTGATACCCTACCGGACCAGTGTCATATGGCTTCTTAACACATATTTGCTTTTCGATTGGCGATTTAATAACTTTGCAATTTTTTTTTTCGAGAAGCCTTAGGTTATGACCAGTAGCGGCTGGTGGGTTTGTCAAGTGCGAGGGCGTAGAAGAACGCCTTACAGCTGTTGAAGATTTTTTTCCCTTTCCTCCTTTTTACTTTTCGGTTTATTAAAAACCTATACAGGAGGTGAACCAGGAAAATGAGTTAAAGGAAAGAAACTGAACGGAAATAAAATATGGTGTTTTGCCCAGAAAAATTGTTTACTGTGATAAACGCTGGAGTGGTGGCGCCCCAACGCCCTCCCTCACAAGCCGTCAGTGGTTATGACCCTTGTAAGGATTTTTTTTCTTTAAAATTATGTGAAGAACCGTTGGTTAAATTTACTGTACACAATCGCATTTAAGTTTAAACACGCTAGGGAGTGTTTATTCGAAAGTGGATTTGGACGGATGTCTGTCCATATGTATGACACCCATGCAGCGTATATATTTATGGCACCATACATGAAACATTCTATAAAATGTAATAGGCACACTCTATGTACGACATCTTTCCCTCCGAAAACGAAGGGAAAGAATCATTTAAAGTGAAATCTAATTCAAAATATCAACTACTATTTCAAGGCGAATTTCCTTGAGCAATTTCTGAACATTAAGTTCAACACTCAAACACTCACTTCTTTTCGTAGTCAGTAAATAATTCTAAAATTAAAAATATATTGGCAACTGTTTATTTCAAAAACATCTCCCGTAACTCATCCTGTACATATATTACCTATAAAAAATGCAAAATATCATTACATTCTTCATCATAAATGACGTCAAATACAACTCCAAACCGTCAGGAAAACTCCCGCCAGGTTTACCCCCTCCATCACCAAATTAGGCGGAGAAAATGTCGGAAAATGAAGAGGGGACGCGGGAGATAAATGAGATAAGTAGATTTATCATAAAACCGAGAAAGACGCGTGAAATGCTCGCGGTGGTTTTTTTGCTCTTATTTTCCTTTTTTGTTTAAGTTGGTAAAAGTGCCGGCTCATATGAGCTGGCTCTGGCCATTAAAGAGAAAAAAGTTGTTTTTATCGATGGATGGTCCCCGAGGTTCGACTTACTCTCTCACCAATTTCGACGGAAATTAGATGTTTTTCTGCAAACTTAGTTTCGGGCTCTTTTGATATTTATAGCCCTGGTCTGTTCAAACAGAATGTGGAGTTTGGCGTCGTTTGCTTGAACTTTTCGGATAAATAACAGAGGGCGCTCCAATTTCTAATGGTGGTTCATTAGTGTCGCATTAAAAAAAGTTTATTCTGATTCACTTTTCACTTAAAACAAGCTTTTACAAACAATGTGCTCCCTCTTTTCCTTCTCATGTCTCTCGCCATGTTCAGATTTAAAGTAGTTTTGGTCATAATTCGCATACTAGTCAGATGGTTTGGCAAGTCTTTGAGTCAGTCGCTCCTGACATCGAAAAATAGTTGCTAGTTGGTCACTTTGTGTCATACAGAGCGGGTTTATGGGTGAAGGTTTTTTTGGTTTTAACTTAGCAACGACCGGCATCGCCCTCTGGACGTTACTGTCTATTAAGCTTCCTTACCAACAACTAAGGTGATATATCAGGTGTGGTGGCTTCTTATTATTCTTATTTTTTTAAAGATGGTGCTGGAAACAAGGGTCCGGGTCATAGTCTAATTTCTTCTGTCATTTTGTTGCCACGATAACCTCATTCACACAGCGAAAGAGGTGAGAGACACAATTTCTGCACTAGACTGGGAACTCTTGCCTCGCCGATCGCACTCACCAAGCTTGGCTATGGCCGATTACGGCTTATTTTCGTCGAGGTCTCACGCCCTTTCCATGAAACACTTCAACAATTACGAGATGTCAAAAAATGGCTTGATGACTAGACCACCTCAAAATATATACGGTTTTTCTGGGAGGGTATCCACAAATTGCCATAGAGATGAGAGAACTGTGCAGCTATCGATGGCGTATACTTTGAAGCAATTTTTTACCTTTTTCTTAAATTAAAAGTGGTTTTTAAAGAAAAAAAATAAGAATAATTAGCCCCACACCTGGTTTATTATAATATGATATGTTTTTAGAATTTTATAAGATTTTTGGTAATGTATTTATGAATTAATTACTTCTAAAACTAAGCATATTATCGTGGTCTATTGTCATGGAATCTTCTGCCGGAGTCGCGAAAAAATGTTATAGAAAAAGATTGAAAGTTTTTGTTTAATATATTGAGTCATTCTCTTCATTTGTTCAAAGAACAATGATTGATCAACGAACAATGAGTTTAGTATCTAATAATTGATACTCACCTCAGCTGCCTTTGCCTGCGGCGTAAAAAATACATCTGAAACAAAGTAAAAATAAAATAAATATTGTAATATTATTTAATTGGTTCAAATTCAGTGCATAACAGTAAATATTACATGTAAGTATTCTATAGGTTAAAAGTTTAAGACCTCCTCCCTTCGGTACACACAACCCTCGGTACACACACTGGGATGTGTGATACCCAAGCGATAATTTGCAACGATGCCACTTTTTTATTTTTCATTTTTGAAGAAGTTCCGCAGAAGTAAATTTAGACTGTATCTCCTATAATCTCCATATGCTCATACGAAGGCAGTGCGCAAATAGCCTTGGGCCTGTGTGCATCGAACGAACCTTTTTATTTTTGGTAATATATTTTCATTGTTTGTCCAGAAATGGCTCCAGAAATGGAAAATGAAGATGAAATATTTGGTGACGAAGACTTTGATAATGAAGCCGATGGTTTGGAAATTTAGTCGGATTCTGAAAGCGAGTAAAGTGGAGAAGATGAAATCGAAGACCGGTCCGTAGCTACAAAGACATACAAAGAGACTTTCAATCCTAAAAGAAAATGGCGATTACAAGTGGACTTGCGACGTTCAGGAAAAAAACAGGCACGAAATTTGGTGAGTCATCTTCCTGGTGCTAAAGACGCAGCTAAGGAAATTGCAGCTGTCCTTGTAGCATGGAATTTGCTATTTAGTAACGACATGTTAGAACTCGTTTTAAACCATACTAATGAAGAAATAACTAGGCTTTTCTGTCCTCAATAAGCAATCATATCATAAGGAGACAGATATTGTAGAAATAAAAGCTCTTATCGGATTGTTGTATTTGTGCGGTGTTCAAAAATGAACCCATTTAAGTCTTAAAGAATTGTGGTCCAACAAGTTTGGGTCATCACTTTTTAAAGCAACAATGTCCCAAAACCGTTTTGATTTTTTAATGTCCTGTTGATGACAAAGCTACAAGAATTCAAATGAGAGAAAGTGATAAATTCACACCTATTCGGTGAGTCAAATTTGGGAAATGTACAACACACAACAACCTGCGTCTCCGCCTAAATGAACAATATATCAATATATCATATCAATCATCAGGTCTCTTCAGCATGTTTCCATCTTTCACGGTCCTGGGCTTTCATCATCTGCCACTCGGGTCCAATATACTTAACGATGTCATCAGTCCAGCGTGCTTTCGGTCTTCTTCGCGGACGTTTCCGATCAAGCGGTATCCACTCCAGGATAGTGGCGAAAAACCCAAATAAAGAAAAAAAAATATATGAACACGCCACAATCATTCATACATTATCCACTCCAGGATTGCCATGTTCCATCTGTCGTCCCATCGCCTCACTATATGGCCTGCCTATCTCCATTTCAATCGCTTTACTCTTCCAATGATGTCACATACTTTCGTTTGTTCCCTAATTCATGCGCAGGGCTTTCTGTCTCGTCTTGTAATGCCAATCATACATATTTCCATTCTCCTCTGTGCTACCCAAAGTTTTTGAATTGACGCGATGTGAGTGTCCAGGTTTCACTTTCGTATGTCATAACGGGCAGGGCGCACTGATCGAAGACTTTTATTTTTAGGCAAAGTGGGAGCCTGCTCTTAAAGTTTTTTTTTTATTTTTTAATATGTTGGGCCTACCAAATGCCAATTTTATTATGCTGTTTTTAAAATAGCCACCTTCCAAGTGATAAGTATACACCATAAATAGGCAAAGTTGCTACTGAAAATAACGAAGTAGTTCCATCATACTACGCCAGAAAATTGACAGAACCTATTCACGGAACTGGAAGAAATATAGTTATTGACAACTGGTTCTCATCGGTCCAATTGTTCGATACAATGCTCCGTCAGTAAAACCTTAGTATGTTAGGGACAGTCAGGAAAAATAAATCGGAAATTCCTCCATCTTTTTTGGTTGCCAAGGAAGTAGGTGTGTCAAAATTCGCATTTGATGAAAATAAAGCATGGTTTTTTTTTACTCAGAAGAAAAATAAAGTAGTTTTGCTATTGCCTACAAACCACTATTTAAATTCTACAGATGCAGAAATAGGAAAGCCTGAAATCATCACTGAATATAATGGTACAAAAGGTGGAACTTATACGTTTGATAAATTATGTCACACTTATACTACCGCGCGTTCAATCAGACGTTGGCCAATGAGAGTGTTTTACGGAATGTTAGATCACAGTGGCATTAATACAATGATCCTATTTAGCCTGTCCAGTGAAAATTAAAAGATGAAGAGAAGACATTTCTTGAATAGTTTAGCTTTCGATCTCGTCGAACCATTCTTGAAGAGAAGTTTAGAAACAAGTCTAAGAAGAATTATAAGGATCACCACAATCAGAGACATATTAGGGACGGAAGCAGTCGACATTCCTGTGCCAATTTTAGAGAAATAGGTTCGCTGTGCTGTCTGTATAAGAAACAAGGATATGCGAAGAGCATAGGGCAATAAGTTGCGTTTAATACGCAGACTGAAATTTCTTTAGTATTTGATTACCTCACTAAGACTGGGTTTTAGATTAACCACATTTAGTTTTATAATTTTTTACTTATTTGTATACATATTTAAGCTAATAAATATATATGTGCGTTCTGATTCGAATTCAAAATTACTTTTTCCAGCTTTTATCAATACGTTTGTTTTTTCCTATTAAGGGCATTTACCAAACGTTATAGTTCATGTGAACAAAGGAAATATAAATGCTGCAGTTTTTGACTATTAAAACGGTTGAAATTCATGTGAGCTTTAATACACCCCAGACTGGGTTTCGCGTCAAAAAAATAAGTGTGGGAATGAAGGGTTAAAGTTATACCGCGCCCATTATTATGTAATGGGCGCGAAGTTTTAATTAAAAGGCTTTTTGGTCATGGAGTATACCAGGTGTGGTGGTTGATAATTCTTAACTTCTTAAAAAAACCAGTTTAATTATGTTTTTTTCAAGTTTTTTTACTTAACAAAAGGTAAAAAATAGTTGCCCATTTTTCCCACCTCTCTGGTAATTTGTGTATGCCCTCTCAGAAAAACTGTACATCTTTTGAGGTAATCCAGTCATAAAGCCATTTTTTGATCTTCGTAATTTTTAAAGTGTTTCATGTAAAGTGTGTGAGACATTAATGAAAACAAGTTGTAGTCGGAAGAGGCTAAGTATGGTGAGTACGGCAGATGGGGGCAAGAGTTCCCAGCTAAGTGAGGAAATGGTGTCTCTGACAGCTTTCGTTGCGTGTGATGGAGCGTTGTCGTGCTGTAAAATCATTTTCCCATGATTTGTAACCCATTTTTGTCGCTTTTCAATCAATGCAAGGTTCAAATTGATCATTTGTTAACAGTAGTTGATGACATCCTTTTGATCCCGCCAAATGGGCAGCATTGTCTTCTTTCCAAAGAGATTCGGTCTTGCGGTCGATGTTGATGGTTGTCCTGGGTCAACCCATGATTTTCTGCATTTTGGGTTCTCAAAATATATCAGTTTTTCACCTCTGGTCACGATTTGATGCAAACGAACTTTCTTTCATGCCGAGAGAGCAAAATCAGCAAAATTTCGCTCACCATTTTTCGCTTTTTCATTCATGTTCAGCTGATGTGGTATTAACTTTTCTATCTTCTGGATCTTTCCCATGGTATGCAGATGATCACAAATGGGGCGGTGGCCAACATTTAACCTCTCTATCATGTGTTGTTGATTTTGCATATCGTGTTCTTCCAACAATGTTTGTAATTTGGTATGTTCTAATTTTTTCGATTGACCTGAGCGTTCTTTGCCTTTCAAGTTGAAATCACCAATTTTGAATCGTGTAAACCAGCGCCCACAAGCGTCTTGTATTGGAACATTGTCACCCTAAGTTTCGACAAGTATTCTATGGCTTTTACTCGCGTTTTTCTGTTTATTGAACAATAAAAGCAGGACGAGCCGCAATGCTTCGGATGAATTTATTCGGCTCGAATGTCGACATGTTGACCACACGCAAAAAATATAACGCTAACTCGAAATCAGTTAAACATCAATGTCGTTTTGAAAAGTACTGTCGTAGCAACAAAATGACATAAGAGATTAGACTATGAACCGACCGTTGTCCAGATTATGTAACCCAACGCCATATGTTAAAAACATTAAGAATTACACTAGTTTACACGGTTTTTATACTCCATCTGAAAGTTGTTAATTATTGTTTATTTAGGTAAGAGTTATCTAGAAAAAATAATTTAAAAAATCCGTCACGTCTGCTTTTAGAAATATTTATTTACTTAAAAATGAAAAAAATCTTAGTATGAATAATAAAAACGGCTAATTTTCGCCTTCTTTTTATAGTTTTTTTGGATATTTGGATAGCAACCGTTCTCTTATAATGGATTGGTATAAGGGAATGGTAATCCCCTAACATGTTTTCATCCCAAAATCATTGATGTCGTTTTTCGAAAATCTTTAAATCCTGGTGAAAACGTTCCCCCCTGTTAGTCACTATATTTTGAAGAGTCTACGCATAAGCGCCACTTTGTTTTATTATACTTCAAAAAGTCCCGGGATATCAGTACAATAACAATATTGCCTTTCTCTTTTAAAAAATTCGGAATAAACTTTGGTCCCGTTTCGGGAAAACGTAACTTTCGTGTCTAGTGTTAATAAATTCCATTGTTGTAGGCCAGAACCAAGAAGCTCGGCTTTAGATCTTGATAGTTGTAAATCTCTTATAAGATCATTTAATTCGGCTTGGTTAATTAAATGTGAAGTGTTTCCTTGAAATTGTCAAAATCACTAGAAATCAATTTAACTTCAACATCATTTTCATTATTATCTTATAGTATATTTTGACTCGAGTTACTAGGACAAATTGGATATGGAAGATCCTTCGAATGTAAAATTGGCTTAATAACAGCTGGAATTTCGACATATACAATACTCGCCTTTTTTTTTTTGCACCGTCTTAATAACACAAAAGTAACAGTCATTTTCATGCTTACTAGGTTCTTTCCATAACATCGGTAAACCAAATGGAAGGTATAACGATGATAAACAATTCTACAGCTTTCATAAAACACATGAGGCTCTCACTTTTTATCTTGGTTCGCAACAGGAAATCCAAAATAATGAAGATATGCACTGTTTAATGAATCCATAATGGGTCTTCTTTTTTTGAAAATTTAAACTGTCACGAACGTAGCAAAAACGATCAGAACATGTTTGACACTTCCTATTCGACATTTTAATTCAATTTGAAACAAGGTATTTATTGTTTGAATCGAATAAATAAATATTAAACTGAAGTCAGCACGTAGAGTAGTTAAAAAAAATGATTTGACTGTAGAAAAAAATGTGACGTGTTAGAATATTTCTGCTACCACTTTAGGTTTAAGGAAGGTAGGTTAACATATTTATATACATTTCTTTCGGGGTATATAAAAAAAATTAAAATGTATATAGTGCGGTTCAAGATATATCGTTGACCGAATGGCTGCAATAAACAACCCCTGCCTGTCCCTGTGTTAACAACCCCTGTCGTAACGAAACCCGACAAAGTTGCAAAAAAACGTAAACAGGGCCGGGCCTAATAAAATAACAGGTAAAAAGATAAATTAGTATATCTGGCTTAGTAGTTTCGAATATTTTAGTTTAGTTTGCATTATTTTCTTAAACACTGTAGTTCTATAATTTCGATCGTATTTTTCGATCATATTATTCTAAATGGGCTAAAAATGTGGCATTCTTGGCAAGATAATGATCATTGTGTCTCCGGTAGTGCTAATTTTAAAAGAAAAATATTATCGTTCGATGCTAAGTAAATTGTTAAAAAAGTGTATGTTTCTTTATTGAATAGGATGTTTAATGTAAATGCAACCGCAGCAGAAACGTCTTTATTAACGAAAACGCCATTGTCTACAGTTAAAGATATTCTGACGAAGCCAATTAAAGCCAAAAAAGTTAGTAGTGATTCTGGTAAAAGTAAATGTGTTGACGAAAGCGACAAATATTTAATTCGAAGCAAACTGTGCCTGCATTGGATTAATTGCAATAGCGACTACGGAAAGATAAAACCAACATTCTTTGCAGCAGAACTAGCCTATTATATTATTATTAGAATTGAATATATCTCTAATGAATATTATCTCTAATGGGTTTTGCATATCGGACCATTAATAAAAGACAGATATTAATGGAATTACAACGACTCCGATAATGGCGGTTTGACTACTTAAACTATAAAAAATACCGATTATAAAATCGTTCCATTATGTACCTTGATGAAACATGGTTCAATACACATGAGACGCCAGCAAAAGGATGGGTAGATACGTCAAGAAAATGCCAAACCAAAGCCCCAGCAAACAATGGAAAAATAATTACAATTTTACATGCTGGTCCCGAGGATGGATGGATTCCAAATTGTTTACGGTTTTCCTCCAAAAATATTAAACATTCATCTTTGGACTACCATGACGACACCACAGGAGAACTTTTTGAAGATTGGTTTATACCATTCAAGAATAGACAAGTGTTCTCCCAGATATGGAGTCTAACGATTTCACAGCGATTGACATTTGCACTGCGGTCAGAGAGACTCACAACTGAAAGGCGCCTGGACCAGATGGATTGCATAACTTCTGGATTAAAAGCTTTATAGGCGCCTATCCCGTACTTGCAAATGCATTTAAAGAGGTTTTAATAAATCCAGACACTTTCCCCGACTTCCTAATGAAGGGCAATACATACCTACTGTTCAAAAAAGGGGACGTTAAGCAACCCAATAACTACAGACCAATTACATGTCTGTCAGTGTTGAAAAAATCTACCAACATTGTGATAAAAACAACATTTTTGAAGAATAACAGAAATGATGTATGAGAGCAAGTATGGCTGCAAGGAACAATTGACGATCGATGCTGTAGTTCTTGAGCAAGCGCGAAAAAGACAACGCAACTTAAATATCTGCTATATAGACTACAAGAAAACATTCGATAGTATCCCTCACGATTGGCTGGTTGAAGTTCTGAATTTCTATAAAATTAGCCCCCAGATTATTAATTCTTTAAAGTGCATGATGGGGAAGTGGAAAACGAATCTTTTTGTCGACCAACAAGGCATTGCTGCTACAAATATCGAGAGGGGAATTTTTCAGGGAGATTTGGTTCTGTCTAGCACTGAACCCTTTGCCCACACTACTCAACAACAGCAATATTGGATATAAACTTAACATGAGGAATCCAAGAAAGCTCTCTTATCTACTATATATGGATGACCTTAAATTATATGGAGAAACTAGAGAAAAATTAAACTCAGTGATAAAAACGGTTGAAACATTCAGTAGGGATATCAGAATGTCATTCGGACTGGGCAAATGTTCTACAATTAGTATACACAAGGGAAAGGTTCAGTGTCAATATTCAAAACTTTGTAACATACAACAACTAGCACCAGAAGAATCCTACAAATATTTAGGAATACCCCAAAAGCATAAACTTGATAATAACCAGTTAAAGAAGGACTTTTCCACTCTACACCAAAAGAGACTCTATACCAAAAGAAAACTCTGACATATTCTTTTGGCATTGTTAAATGGTTAAAAACTGACCTTGATGAACTTGATAGGTTGACACGCCGAACATTAACAAAGTTCCGATGCCTGCATCCAAACTCATCTACGAAAAGACTATACATCCCAAGAAAGTTGAAGGGCCTTGCAAACGTAAAAAATATCTGTCTCAATCAACAGACTTCAACAACACTTCATTGATTCAAACAGTACGTTAATGAAATTGGTTGCAAATGAGGACCGGGGCTTCACCCCACTGAACCTAAATAAACAAAATCGTATTGATAGCAGAATAACACTCACGGATTGCTTTCGAGAATGGAAAGGACAAACATTGCACGGAAGGTTTCCTAAGTCACTCGAAGATGACACCATTGACGAACAATTGTCTCTGAAGTAGCTGACCGATGGACTCTTGTACCCAGAAACAGAAGGTATCGCGATATCTATTCAAGATAGGGTAACAAGAACAAAAAACTATGAAAAGCACATACTGCATTTGGAAGTAGTCGATAAGTGCAGTAAATGCGGTCCTTTGGGGGAAACAATTGAGCACCTTATTGGCAGTTGCCCGGCCCTTGCTCCTAATGCTTATTTAGGATAGCATAATTAGCTGGAAAAAATTATACATCAACAAATTGCAAAAAAATACTCGCTATTAGAAAAAGCTCCTCCTCCATATTATAAGTACTCGCCTTCTCCTGTATTTGAATCATCCGATACCATTCTTTACTAGGATAGACCAATCACTACTAATCGAACGGTTGATTATAACAGGCCGGATATTGTTCTAATCAACAAAAAGGACGAGAGGGCTTTTATAATTGACATCGCAGTGTCCCTATCTCACAACATTAGAAAAACTGAGATAGAAAAATCCACAAAGTATGAAAATCTGGCATTCGACTTGAAGAACCAGTGGAAACTGAGTAAGGTAGATATAATGCCCTTCGTTATATCCGCCGAAGGCCTGATAAGTAAGAGATTTTCAAAGAACCTCGAGAGCCTCGGTATCTCGAGATCGATTGCCATAGTGGGACAGCGTGCCGTGCTCTTGCAGACGTGTCACATTGTTTGTAAAATATTATGCTAGGGTGAGAGGAGCTGAATTGCTTTTTCATCTTGGCATTAGAATATCGGCCAGCATGAGCTGAGATTCTACAGTAAGGATGAGCAGAATAATAATCATTTATGGTCTAGTTCTATCGTCAATATACAAGAAGGACAAGTTAAACAAAATCAGGAGTCATTCTGTCAGATTCACTCATTGAAACCGGATGATACCTATCGGTATCTGGGAATAGCATAAAATCAAATGCTAAACCATACAGCACTCAAACATGAGTTCAAGATAAATATAAAAAAAGATTAACAAAGCTTCTGGATACAAAACTCTCAGGGGGGAATATATGTAAGGCAATCAATACATGTGCAGTACCGGTGTTAACATATTCATTTGGAGTGGTCAAATGATCAAACACAGAACCGGAAGAGCTAGACCGCATGACTGGACGACTTTTAACAAAATTCCGTTGTTTGCATACCAATTCTTCTGTGTTTAGATTATACATTCTACGAAAATATGGAGGTAGAGGGCTTATTAATATTAAAGAATTGTGTCTTAGGAAAAGAAGCCTCGCCAACATTTTCTAAGTTCGAAAGATCAACTTATGAGGCTTACAACTCAGTTTGATCACAATTATACATCACTATAACTGAGCTATGCAAACTACACTATCAAAACAGGGACAATATAAAACAACATAAATCTCTGTAGATATGTGGAATTATTAAATGCCAATAATATTGAAAAGAAAGTTTCCCTGCTCTGGTTAGACGCGAATCAACTATATCCGGAAACTAAAGGTTTTGTTACTGCTATCCAGGATATCAGGAAGTCATAAAAACCAACAATTACAAGAAATATATTCTTAAAGAAAATACTGAAGATGTATGTCGAAAATGTGGTAAAACAGGGGAGAGTGTTGAGCACATAATTGGTGGATGTCCCATTTTAGCAGAGACTGGCACTTAATCACGACCTTTTACCAACATCTACTCCGCCGTATTATAGATACAGTCCTCAAGCAGTTCTGGAGTCTGACGATGTGCTGCTCTACTGGGATAGACCGATAATAACTGATAGGGCTGTAGACAACAATAGACCAGACTTAGTCTTAATAAATAAAAAAGAAAAGCGGGGAACAATCATTGACATTGCCATACTACTGTCTCACAATATACATAAAACGGAGAAGGGAAAAGTTTCTAAGTATGAAAATCTTTCGTATGAATTGAATAACATCTGGCCACTTGAAAAAGTCAACATCGAACTTTTTGTAATTTCCTCAGAGGAATTGGTGAGCCACAGGTTCTCTAAAAGTTTAATAAATTGCGGACTAAATAGAAATATCACAAAAGAGGGACAACGAGCTATATTGTTGCAAACCTGCCACATAATTCGAAAATTTTTGTCTTAATGCCAACGGAATACTGGGTTATAATGAAATTTATCCCCAGGCTCCGAGCAGAACTCCAACGTTGCGAGGGAGGGATCGGTTTATGGTTTCCAGCTTTTTGAGTTGAGAGAGTGACACCAAGTCGATGAGAATAATAATTTAACAATATTTTAATTTTTCCAAATTTATTCAGAATTAACCATTCCGACTCTAGCGCCTTTGAAGAACTAGGAATACTTTTACTGAAATTTATTGGGACAATTAACATTTTGCCGAAAGGCAACGAAATATCTTCAACCGGACTATAAACTAGTGTTATTAACCTCCACACCTAGTATTTCATAAACTATTATTTTGGAAATTAGCCAGTAGCTGGGATCATTCAAGAAACTTCCATTTATCATTGAACATTTTGCTCTCCACTGTGTTTGTTATCTTTTTCAGCCACGGCCCACAATTTCTTCACTGGAAGACCTTCCCGCATGTTTGTCTTATTCTGGCAAATCACGATCCTTACAATAGATCTTTCTCACTAAAAGTCGAACGAAACCGTTGCAAACCGTCTTCTTTAGATAAGCAGGCTTTAAAATCACAATAAACTAGATCATTTATTATCAGCTAGCTTTCGTGAAAATCCGCGTTCTCCTAATGGAATCCTTGCTTTTTAAATAAAAATCCCAGCTGCGAATTATCATCGCCGATGGCGAATCCTGTAAACGAAAAGATCCATTTTCCGCAGATGTTGGGAAAATATAATTTTTCGCGGTGAAACAATGTCGAGAAACGAACGGTTATCAGCATCAAGAAAATACGATACATCTGGAAAAATTTGCGATTTTGTAGAGATTACTGTTGAAACTTTGACGGTTGAAAACGTTTCAGAGTAAATTATTTTTTAATTCTTTGTCTTCTATCTTGTGAACAATTTACTTCTTGCAGCTTCTTTGTGAGCAATCTATGTTATTTTATTTTTCTTTTTGATCATAGATAAGACACACTCAATGTCAAGAGAAAAATTAGATTTGTGATACACTACTGCTAAATCAATCACAAGGACACGAACATTGCACTCAATCATTCCAGTTGGCAATGGAAACATACTTGTTTAAGAGTATTCTCGTTCCAATGATAGTCGAGTATATAAATTTTTCAAAAGTCCAAACAAATAAATAAAAACTTTTATTATTATTGTATTTAAATGAACTAAAAAACTGATTATTTACCTCAAACACCTATTATTCACGGAAAAGTTTTAAAATCAATTCCAAATAATTAAAAAATAAATATTTATCAACAAAAATTGGTTTTGATTAAGATTTATAGAAATTTGTTTTTCGAGTTTTCAAAAATTAAAAAAAAATTGTATTAATGAGTGATTTGTCCGTTACTTTGTGATAGTTCATTTTTTTAAAAAGGAATAAAACAATTTTTTACTTTGTTATCTATCACTTTTATTTTTAAACAAAATTTGTGTGACTACAGTTTCGTACAACGACTTAGTGTTTGAGAATGTAAAGTCGTTTTACGAAACTATAATCACACAAATTTTGTTTAAATATGCATATCCAACAATGAATCAATAAATAGTAATTATGAATATCCCACAGAAGTGTAAGGTAAAAAAATTTAGAAAAAATCAAAATATACACTCAGTTAAAAAAATATAAATAAAGTTTCAAACTAAAAAATCCAGGGTAAAAACACTTTTGAATAATTTTTTGTATTTTTTTTTCTAAAAAGTACATTGAAAAACGAAAAATTTGAAAGAAAGCGGTCTAACTTGATCAAATTTTTAAGAAGTTTTAAGAAGACAAAACAATAAAAAAGCGCAATTTTTTTCCAAAAATCTTTTGAACGGATTATCCAAAAAATCTGAACATTGACTTGAAAATTGTTTTCATAGGGTACAAAAATATCAAAAAACTAAAGAAATCAAAAATTAAAATTTTTCAAACTGTCCGATTTGGCATGGAACGCCCTATATATATATATATATATATATATATATATATATATATATATATATATATATATATATATATATATATATATATATATATATATATTTATATATATATATTTATATATATATATATATATATATATATATATATATATATATATATATATATATATATATATATATATATATATATATATATATATATTCGTTAATAAATAAATGGGGGCGTGTTCGAAAAAACGCTCGAACATGTCGATTGGTATTTTTAGACGCGTATTTTTGTGAAGAAAAATTTTGTATACAGGGTGTGTCATGTAACAGTGGCCAATACCAACTTTCTTATTTTAAATACAACACCCTGTATATTATTTAATTTTTGGATTCTTCTGGAAATTCTAGACATATTTCATGTAAAATATCCTAGACTTATCTTCAACTGTTTCGGAAATATTAAGTAATTCTTCGAACACTATTAGCAAATAGGCTAAGATAAAAAATCAGGTTTTCAAAGGTAGGTATTTGTTTTATGAAACGTCAAAAAAATCAACGTGCCTTTTAAATTAGTTTTCTTTGACGTGTGTGATTCATTTGATTTAAACATGGCGTATTTATCAGAGAGTCATAAAATAACTATCTTAATGATGATAGGTTATGGAGATAGGACACGAACTCACGCCGAAGTTATTCGTCTCTTTAGGGAAAAATATCCTGACTTACCACCCATATCCCAAGGTACAGTAAGTAAAGTTGAAAAATTTGGATATAATGCTTGCATTCCAAGACAATCCGCATACTTCAACACGACAAGTTGCCTTGGAAAACAATGTTGGTCGCTCTTCGGTTGCCAGAATATTGAAAGAGAATAAAATGTATCCGTATAAGCTACAGCCTACTCAAGAACTTGGTGAAGACGACTTCGACAGGAGAATGGAGTTTTGCGAACAAATGATGCACAGAATAGACTACAACCTTCTAAGAGTAGAAAACGTTTTATTTTCTGATGAATCTACTTTTACTCTTCATGGGCATGTCAATGGCCAGAACTGTCGTTATTGGTCGAGAGAAAATCCTCACTGGATGCGGGAAATTCACACACAAAGACCTGAAAAGATTAATGTCTGGGCAGGTATTATAGGAGATCAAATAATTGGTCCAATATTTTTCGATCAAAATTTAAATGGGGTAAATTATTTAGACTTTCTCCAAAATCAGCTCATTCCAAATCTTATAAACTTGTACTCTAATAGAAGAAATCCTTAATTGCTAGCCGACACAAGTTAATGTGCGGCAGTACCTCGATAATGTGTTTCCAAATAGATCGATCGGGAGGAGAGGGCCACTAGAATGGCCACCAAGGTCCCCATACCTCACTCCGTTGGATTTTTTTTATGGGGATATCTCAAAAGCGTCGTGTACAAAACCAAGTCACAAGATCTGAATGACTTAAGAGGACGCATTACCGACAGCATTAGGTCAATTACGCCACAAACATTAAATAATGTCAGGAATCAGTTTTACTTGAGGTTGGGGTGTTGCCAGGACGTCCAGGGTTCACAATTCGAGCATTTGTTACATTAAATGTTTTGAATAAAAAATTTATACAAAAACTAAATAGTCTTGAAATTTTCACAATTTTGTTTACAGTGTTAAAAAAAAGTGTAGTTGCGCATTTTTTCCAACGAAAACCTTTTATACAGGGTATGCCATGTAACAGAGGCCAATACCATATTTCTATTGTGTGTTGTAGCGAATTTCTGTAATCAAATAATTTTCAAAAAAAAAATCAAAAAGTCAGTTAATTTTTGCAATAAATCTGAAAACAATTAATATTTCTGAAACAGTTGAAGATAAGTCTAGGATATTTTACATAAAATATGTCTAGAATTTCCTGAAGAATCCAAAAATTAAATAATATACACGGTGTTCTATTTAAAATAAGAAAGTTGGTATTGGCCACTGTTACATGAAACATCCTGTATAAAATAAAATTGTTGAAAAAAATGCGCATCTAAAAATACCAATCGACGTGTTCGGGCGTTTTTTCGAACACGCCCCCATTTATTTATTAACGAATTTATTCCATTTGGCTGGGACACACGGTATATAATATTTCTAATTTTTATATCAAACGAGTTCATTATTTTTTTTGGAATTTTGTACATTATTGTACACTGAAAACATTTAACTCATGATACGATAAAGTCCAATATCGTTAAACCGTATATTTCTCCATAAAATTTTAGAACGTGATAAACACATCTTATTGCCTCCTCAATGGGAAAGAAATGGGGCGAGCTCGTACTAATACTGAATTTATATTCTGTCAATGGCAAACATCTGTTTTATTTTATTGGCAGCGAGGCGTTCTCTTTACGCTCACAGGCGAAAAAAAAGTTAAAATAGTTTGGAAGACATTATTTTTAGTAATATACAGAAAAAAATCTTATTTACACAGTATGTCTCGAAGAGATGATGGTTGATTCAAAAAAGATTTCTTGTGAGTTAATTTGTAAGGCATCGGTCCTCGTTTTTGCACTTATAATTGTCAAGGATCTAAATGAGGCAAATATGGAGAGCAGACGCCGTATCATGATACTTTTCTACCTAAGAAATAGCATACAAGCGAGCTTTTTCTAACATCTTCCTTAAAATTAGATGTACAGTGAATTTAAGAAGGCCGATTAGTTCCTCGGTGAGTCTGGAAGACACACAATGTTCATTATAAAAAATTTCAGTCATTCTTTGGACGATTTCTTGATATGGAACTATTATTGATGGATCTGATCGTGATTCGTCTTTAACGCTCTCTCTAACAATACGAAATCTCGAAAAATATTTAAGAGCATTCTTGCAGCTTATTGCTTCCTACAAAGCAGTTTCAAAGTCTCTTTAGCAATGGTGTGTTTACTGTAAGATGATGCTGTTGGCTATGTGAAGAAATCAGTGGAATATGTGGTCAGATGTTCCTTTGTACCCTATTCATTATGTAACTTATTTAATTAATAAGCTATCCTATCTCTAATAATTGGGTTTTTGAATAAAACATAATTATCAATTTTTTTACTTTATTTTAAAACTTTATTCTTTTACTTTATCATAAATAATATTGATAATCGATGCGAAAAACTTAAAAAAAATTGTTTGCAACGAGTTAAAATGAGTTAAAATTTATAAAATTTAAAATAAAATTAAGTGACTGCGAAAGCGCTACGATTGCCTGAGATGATTGTGACGTTATTATGTTAAAGTGTTTACACGGAAATACTGTCAACGGCTTTTACCTGTGTATATGCCGTCAAAATTATTAAAGTTTAGTGTAAAAGATATTGTTGGTTCCTAATTTAATTCAGTAATGTGTGACAAACGGTTCATAAAGGTCAATTCTGATAACATACCTGGTGTGGATATTTTTATCGTCAAAGATTTTCTCAAAATGACATTTGGTTTAATTCAACTGAAGTTCGAGGTGTTAAAGCATCAATTTGAGTTTTTTTAAATATAATAATGTAAATGTCCAGTACACCTCGCCTAAGGTATTGGATGGGCCACAGGTGCTGGATAGTGAAAGTTCCATTAGACATTAACAGCGAATATGTGGGACAGTTGCGAATATCTCAAACTAAGCAGCCCCAAATCAAGGCAAAAACTAAATCCACTTAGCATCTGACTCGTGTCAAGCGGTTGAGTGGTCAGCGTCTGTTCACCAGTGGTGCGGCTGATATTTAAATTCTGGAACTAACCCCTCCAGTCTTAACCTCTGAACCGTCATGGTTCAAACCTTTAATTCAAAGTACAAGATGAAGCGTTCTAGTAATTACAAAATTACCCCAGGAGGTAGACAATCCTCTGCCAGCTTTGCTGGTACAACCGGACTTTCGGATTTTGGGGCGTCCGAGCTAAAACGCAAAATCTTTCAGAGGAAGTCGGAGACTCCAAAGTCTTAGCTTTCGAAAAGAAAACGGACAATTAACTCTAAATAACCCAGATAACTGCAAAGAACTTGCCAAATATTTTGAACAGCTACTAAACTGTCCTGAGCCCTTAAACATATTACCAACACTAACCTCTAAACAAACAAACCCAGATTCATTACCACCGAATGAACATGAAATAATTAGGCAAATCAAACGACTTAAAAATAACAAAGCTTCTTCTGGTGAAGATGGAATCACTGCTGAATTTTTAAAATTCGCTGGCCCAGGTACAATCATGGAAATAACCAAAATTCTACAAGAAGTTTAGCGAACCGAACGGATTCCGGAAGATTGGAAATATGTTTTAATTCATCCACTCCATAAGAAAGGATATATAACTGATGTAAAAAAACTACAGAGGGATATCTCTTCTCCCAGTTTGTTACAAAATTCTATCTCAATGTCTAGTAGACAGAGCACAGGGACAGTTAGAACCTAAAATTGGTAATTATCAAGCAGGTTTTCGACCGAACAGATCATGCCCGGAACAGATCCTGAATCTAAAGTTGATCCTAAGACATCAAAAACTGTACAATAAAAATCTCGTCTCTACATTTGTGGATTTCAAAAAAGCATATGATTCTATTGACCGCGAATCTTTATTCCAAATCTTGAAACAACAAGGACTAGATCTGAAAACGCTGGCAATTATTAAAGGAACACTAACTAACACAAGGTCAAAAGTTAAATTCATAGGTGATATCTCAGAGTATTTCGAAATTAAAACTGGAGTGAGACAAGGGGATGGACTCTGGCCACTCTTATTTTACTGTATTCAAGAAAAAGTAATACAGTAGTGGCGTATAAATATTGACCAGCCCATTAAACTGGGGAGAACTAACATCAAAATAGATTGTCTGGCGTTTGCTGATGATCTAGCAATTTTAGCTCAAGATATATTAACGGCACAAAAACAGATTGCAATTCTAAAAGAAATAGCAGAAAAGGTAGGACTCCGAATTTTCTTTGAAAAGACACAATACATGACCTACAACAGACTAAGAAAAATAATAATCATAAGAAAAAGCTTAGACCCCAAACAAATAAATAATACAACATACCAATTTTGAGCAATCCAAGAAATCAAACACACAGATATGTATTTATGAATTTTATTAAAATAGGAGTAGAGCGAAAATAGAAATAATTAAATGGATTGCTGAAATTGAAGAGGGCCTAAAATCAGCAAATATTAAACAAAGTGAAATACAGGATAGAAACTATTTCATACACAGTATTAACGTTTAGGAGGTTGGCCAGAGAGAAAAATGTAGGAAGACCGGAACATATTGGTTTGACAAAAGAAAAAAGCCCCTAGTAAAATAATGAAATCAGTATGGGCGCAAAGGAAGGCTAACAACAACAAACGCATCTAACTGTACTTCGCGTGGTCCACCAGGGCCTATATGTGAATAATAATAATTATAATGAAAATATAAACCTATATAAATAAAAATTAAACGCTGAACGGCTAGACCGATTTGACTAACTTTTTTTAAATATCCCAAATAGTCCGAATAAACTTCTTAGGGAATGAAAAATTGGAAAAGTTGCCCGGAAAATTCGGGAAAACTGAAAATGCTTTTTTCTATGGGATTTTTGTATGAACTCAAGACCATAACTCACGATTCGAACGATGGATATGCGAAATTATTTTTTTGTTTTGTTCGTTATAGTCTTGGAAAAGTTTTCAGGAAAAAAAAACGATCACAAACAAAATTATTGAAATTTGGACAGGACAACGTCTGTCGGGCCCCCTAGTAAGAAATGAAATATTTCTATTAGATATAACTAAATTATTTTTAGGGTGTCATGAGAAAGTTACGGTGGCTATAGGTTATGTTCAATTTAATCGCAAAAATTGTATTTGCACGGTGAAAGGACGTGTATGTCCAGAACATAAAGTTCTGATTAAAGCTTATACAGTTTCCTTAATTGTTAACGAAAAACTTCAAGACATTCAATGTCACGATTGTGTAGCTTCAGTAGGTAATACATTCTCAAACATAAAAATATTGATATAATGTTATAAATAATAACCTTTCATATATATTTGATGACAGGTGGTTGTACGAAATAGGCACGATAACTAATTAGATTTGCCATTTTCAATAAATGTATCAATACACTGATGATAATAACATATAAGTTGATTAAAAACTTATAAAAACACGTGTATCAGTTGTCTGTAATGTTGAGCGGAAATAAACATTGTGACGTCACACGCGTTAGTGTTTTCTAGGGAACTGTTGGCGCGTCATCGGTACTAGGTTTAAAAATGTATTTTTAATTTGATATAACTTTTTAATTATAACGAAAAAAAATTAAAACAATTTTCTTATAAAACTTATATATATGATCTTTCCATTTATATCAACAAATTTTTGCATCAATAATTAGCAACCAATTTAAAATTAATAAACTAATAATTATTAATAATAATTTATTTGTCACCTAAATGTAGTACTCGTATTACAAATTGCTTTAACTTATCGCACAGTGTATCAATTATTTCACTATTGTGTCTTTGAAAACAATTTCAATTAATATATGAAGATAGATTGAAAAGTTCTCGGATTGACAGAGGAAACAAATACTTCTATTGTTATGAAAACATGAATAAGATGGTTTGATGATTAGAGTTATAAACGAGAACAAGTTTTGGTCATCCTTACTTTCTCCAACCCTAAATTGGTTATTTAAGAAATCATTAAACAAACAAACAAAAAATGGCACCCAATAAAACAATCTCTAATCGAACTTGAAACATTTATGAATATTTGGCAGCCTTCTGATTAATATCAGGCATACTGAATATTGCGTAATACAAAATGATATATGTATTTGTCAAAGTTGTTTGTTCTACTTTAATAAATATATGAATATTATACAGATACAAAAGGAGTTTTTACAATGAGAATATGTTACTGCTGGTCCCTTTTATGATGTTATGTTTGTAGTTTGTTTTATTATAATATGATATTCGTATATTTGTTTTGTAAACTTTTCATTTTCATTCTGATCCTTAGAATACGGTTGTGTATTTTATGATATAATATTTTAGCTGTATATTTATTCCAAATATATATAAAAAGGATTTGTTTGTTTATATTAGACTGTATATGAAATCGAAGGAATGAAGGTATATTTTGCTGAACATTTCTGGTAATACATATTTTTAATTTTAGTAGGACGATCTATCAAGTTCTTTCCACTTTTCAATTCAATATTTTTCTTTGTTCAAAGATAGTCAACTTTCTTTGTCCTGAATATTTTTATGAATACTTTAATTGTTGTACAAGGAACGTCTCACGGAAAACACGACTTAAAAAAAACTTAAATTTATTTTTTCGCCAAAAATCATTATTTTTATTCAAAATATTCTCCTTGCGCGTCAGTACAACATTTTGTACGATCAATTTTTGAGCTCGGCCAAAGATATGTCCTTCAGGATGGCAGTCGACACCTTTTGAATGGCTTGAATGTCGGAATAACGCTGTCCTTTCATCAGCAAATGACGTTTTTCGAAGAGGTAGAAGTCACATTGAGCCAAATTAGGCATGTCTGGTGAATGATTGATGGTTAATATGCCATTTGCAGTAAAAAAAAATCAGTGATGAGCGTTGAATGATGGGACGGCGCATTATCGTGCAACAAGCACGACAAATACGCGACAAAAGACGCTTCATAATTCCCAGATAAAATAGCACTGATCGTTTGACATGGTGAAACGAACTTCTTATGCACAATTCCCTCTGAATCGTAGAAACAAATCAACATTGTTTTGCTTCTTGACTTCTCGAGGCTTTTCTTCGGATTTCTTTCTTTATTTCGGATTCGAATGGCTCGTTTGGATGTTTCCATTCGGCACTTTGATGCTTGGTTTCTGGATCACAATGAAAACAGCACATCTCATCACCAGTAACAATGCTGTAGTTGAAGATTATGTCCTTTTTCGATTATTCAATCAAGTCCTTGTGATGTTGGATTCGGTGCAATTTTTGGTCGTGAGTCAATTTGGGTGGAACAAAGCGTGCACAAACTTTCCGAAGTCCCAAATAATCGGTCAAAATGCGACGAATTGAATTTTTGGACATGTTCAATTCCATTTCTATGCATCGCAACGAAGATTTTGACTTATTTTTTTATAAATTCAATGTTACTTTCAGTAACCACGAAATATTTCGGACCAGGTTGTTTGTCAACCTTGATGTTCCCACGACCTTCTTTGAATCGTTTAAACCATTCATGGACTCTGTCACGGGATAAACTATCTTCACCATACACTTGTTTCATTAATTGAAATGGTTTCAAGGAATAAAAGTTTAAAACAAATCTTAACATTCGTTCTTTGTTCGGTGTTAATTTTTCGACCGATGGTATAAACACATTGACTCTTTAAGCACGATTACTTGTATATATTGTATATATTCTTATTCTGTATTTTTATATTTATTTGGACATTTTTAGCAACACAACATTTTAATATTAAAGTGTCAGATTTAAGTTTTAAGTTAACTCTTTATTTTTCATGTTTATATACGAGGTGTGTAAATAAGGTAATGATGGAGATAGCGTAGTTTCGATCTGGCAACACGCTTCGTCCGATCTGGCAAAACCCTTGGTCCCCTTGGAGGTGATATAGATTCATCTTCAGTATGAATTTGAACTTCCTAAAGTCAATTGGTGGTTCGTAGCAATTCTTTTCCGTAGTGCCTTCTGAAAATTTTGGTTCGTATTCATAAATTCAAGACTCGCCCCAAATTGTCAAGATATGTTTCCCTAATGTTACCCTTTTAATCCTACGAAAGGTTTTTATGAACAATTTTTGTGCAGATTTTCTTCATCCCCAATTCATTGGTCAAAATCTGATGAACGGTTGCGTAAGTCAAATATAAATCTTCCTCGATCATTCTCGCCTTCAAATGCGTTATGCCACCTGAGAATCTGGGTCATAGGTCTATTCTAATCTAAGTTTCCGTCACACTGTCTCCAAAAATGAAACAAAATCTTGAGATTATACCGTTGCTTGAAATTGTTGACACTAATTTTTAGAACGCGCTAGAAAAATTCGGTTCACGAAAATAATTGCTACGGACTACTAAGTGACTCTAGGGAGTTAAAACTCGTACTGAAGACTCAATAGATGTTGTCCACTGCTATCCCTCCAAAAGGGGAGCCAACATCATTCCATCATCATTCCATCATCATTGACCATCATTCCATCATCATTCCATTATCATTCCATCATCATTTCATCATCTATCCATCGTCATTCCATCATTACTCCATCATTATTCTATCATCATTCCATCATCATTCCATCATCATTCCATCGTCATTCCATCATTACTCCATCAGTATTCTATCATCATTCCATCATCATTCCATCATCATTCCATCATCATTCCATCATCATTCCATCATCATCATTCCAACATCAATCCATCATCGTTCTATCATCATTCCATCATCATTCCATAATCATTCTATAATCATTCCATCATCATTCCATCATCATTCCATCATCATTCCATAATCATTCTATAATCATTCCATCATTATTCCATCATCATTCCATCAAAATGCCACCATCATTTCATCAATCCATAATTCCATCATTCTAAAAGTGCATCATTCCAATTCCATCATTCCATCATTTCGGCACTCCATCAATGCATCATTCTACCATTGCATCCTTCCATTAAATCTGGTAAATTGATATTATGAGATAATTTTCACAGATCTTAGGTATCATCCCTTTTTTCCCATGCTTCTATGCATATAATATGTAATCATGTTTTTCTTTCAGCCGAAGGGCTAGCTGCATAGTGTCGAACATCAGTTCTCGTTAAATGAATTTAAGCGACGTCGATTGTTGTCTTGATCTTGTTGGGAGATCAGATCAAACAAAGTCATGGACCAACTCGGCCTGTAGAGCTAAAGATTATTATTTTACATTCTTCGCTTAGCCATTTTATTATCTCGGGCTCAATTTAATTAATCTTCCCCTCCTGCTTTTCCTATTTTGATTTTTCCTAGCGCTTCTTTTATTCTCTTCATCTCTATATAATTTAGATCATCGGTTGGTTTTGAGTTGATTTCTGCTTCATCTATTTGGTAATCATTTTCTATGACTTTACAAAACTGAAGCATTTTCTTTTTCTTTATTGTTATTTCATTATTCTTATCTCTGATACTTTTGGGTATTACTCTTTTTCTTTTCGTGTTTCTCCAAAGTCTACTTCAGATTTGTCTGTTTCTATACTTGTAGCTTACCTTCAATTCGTTGAGATTGATTCTACCAGGAGATTATATTGAAAAATCAAATGGATGTGTAAGTTCCAGATGATTCTCTACTATCCTTATATGTGCATACGACCATAATCAAAAAGTAAGGGCAGTTTTTAAATAAAATATAAAGTATGCATTTATTCATCGAAATTATTTTGTCTCCATCAGAAGAGAAATTTCAATCTTAAATGATTTGGACTTAAAACAGCGTCCACAAAGTGGTTTTTTCCAGGGAATAGGAAAAATCACAGGAGGCCATATATAGTGAATATGATGCTTGTGGAACGGTATTTGTTTGTTTTTTTAACGAAAAAATTGATGAATAATTATTGCGGTATGTGACGGTTCGTTATCTTGATGCAGGAGCTGTGAATTGTTTTGCCACAAATCCAAATTTTTTTTTTATTAAACTTGCAAGCAAGTAACACAACGTTTAAATAATATTCGTTATTAACCGTTTGACTCTCGAAAGAGACTCTTTTTGGACAATATCATGTAACGTGCTTTTTTCAGATTTGGCTCATCTTTAGCACTGAGTTTCTGAGTCAGAGATAAAGTGTAGATCTATGTTTCATCACTAGTAATTATGTATTATGTCACAATGTCATCATCCAAAGAAAATATATCTTAAACAACTTCAAAACGACAATGTTTTTCAAAAAAAAATGTGTTTTCGGAACCAGACGAGAAGATACACGAGATAAACCTAAATTGTCCTTTAAAATTTATTGAACTAAGGTAAATTATATTCCAGTAAAATTTAACAATCTCCCTAATATTGGATCGATGACTACTGAGCACAGCATCATTGATTTGGTAATGTTTTCTTCATTGGTTGACATAGTAGATCTTTTTAAACGAAATTTATCCATCACCTGTTTCTTTACTGTGATTAAAGCCTTTGTACCACTTGTAAATATTGTATTTTTCACACAGTTACATCGTCGTACCATTTTCTTAGCATTTTTACTGCGGTAGCATAAGACATTTCAGTGTTTTTTCAGATATTTCAATTATTAACAATTACTTGGCTAATTGAAAAGTTAGCGGAATGGAAATGATAGAAGTTTATAGTTGAAAAAATAACTTCATTATTCAGTATATTCTCCTTTAAGCTCAATACATTTTTCCAACGTTTCTCCACTTCATTTATTCCATCTCTGAAGTGATTTTCTATTAAGATACATAATCACAATATATATAACATGTGTCCCATTAAGGATGGATCGCGGCCGTATCTTGAAAACTATTTATCCCACAGCTTTGGGAAAAAAAAATTGTACTAAAAATGATCATGAGAAATTCACCAAAAATATTTTTAAGCTTCTAAAACGACCGCAAGAGGGCGTTACGAGCTAAACATTTTTAAAAATCTTTTTTTGTGTGTATTTTCAAGTGTTAACGGAGTAAGAAAATTCTCAGTTATAATTAGCAAACTGTCTCCTACAACTTTGTTTTATGACATTTTGTCGTAACTTCGCGAATAAAGAAGTGGGGGGGGAGTTTTACCTATTTAGATAAAAAGTCGTCTAATGTCCGTTTGCCTAAACCGATTTTCCTCAATTTGGATTCATTTAAAAGGCAATTGCTGGGACAATCAGATAATCTGGGAGATAAATTATTTAGCTTATAAATGAAACCGCGAGGTGGCGTTACATTCAACAATCGTTTTTTTGACGTTTTGTTCAGTTTTTTTCAAATAGAATGATACAGCTTTTATTACATGGCTAGAAAGGTAATTTAAAGAGGAATCATCCAGTGAAAACCCGAAATCAATATCTCTGACATGTCAAGAGATATTTCGATTTTTCTGAAAAAATCAGTTATTATTTCACTACTACCTGCATTAAGTTAAAACAATATTAACCTAATGTTTGCGTTCCTTCACACTTTACCCAGGCTTAGGACTGGTCCAAATTCTTCGTGCCATATTAATTTGGAGCGTGTTTAAAGGCCAACGGGCCAACAACGAAGATAATAATAATAACAACAGTCAAATAAAATTAACAGCACAACAGTCTAATAATTAACAGAATCTGAACTTTAACGCCTTTCTAAATGTTCAAAATGCCTTCTATCCTTGCATCCTTGCAGAAATGCAAAGATTTATTTTTCGACGAGCACTAAAAACGACAGCTTCAATTTCCGCTCTTGAAATGCTGGTATTGAATTTTTAATTCTTTCAATCATGTTTTCTCATGTGGTAGGACGAGTTTGAAAAACAAGGTCTTTTAGTCTTCCCCACAAGTAAAAATCGAGGACTGTCAAATCCGGTGGGCGCGCCGGCCACGAAAATAAACTACCCCGTCCTATCCAACGATTTGGAAACGAATCAAAAAACTATTGTTGAATGCAGCGCCACCTCGCGGTTTCATTTATAAACTAAATAATGTATCTCCCAGATTATCTGATTGTCCCAGCAATTGCCTTTTAAATGAATCCAAATTGAGGAAAATCGGTTTAGGCAAACGGACATTAGACGACTTTTTATCTAAATAGGTAAAACTCCCCCCCACTTCTTTATTCGCAAAGTTACGACAAAATGTCATAAAACAAAGTTGTAGGAGACAGTTTGCTAATTATAACTGAGAATTTTTCTTACTCGGTTAAAACTTGAAAATACAAAAAAAAATATTTTTAAAAATGTTTAGCTCATCACGCCCTCTTGCGGTCGTTTTAGAAGCTTAAAAATATTTTTGGTGAATTTCTCATGATCATTTTTAGTACAATTTTTTTCCCCAAAGCTGTGGGATAAATAGTTTTCAAGATACGGCCGCGATCCATCCTTAATGGGACACCTGGTATATATATATATATATATATATATATATATATATATATATATATATATATATATATATATATATATATATATATATATATATATATATATATATATATATATATATATATATAGCAATAAGAATTCAAAATACTCATCTATGGCTGCTATAACTTCTTCTTTGATGAAAAACGCTTGCCACGTAAAAATTTTTTGAGGTTTGGGAACATATGAAAGTAAGAGGGGGTCAGATCTGATGAATTTGGTGGATGCTCCAACAATTCGTAGTGTAATTCGTCCTTCAATTTGGTCATTGCAAGAACACCTCTGTGAGCCCATACAGTGTCTTGAAATTTTTTTTTTCTTTGTTAAACCAGGACTTTTCTTATGAATTTTTGCATTCAATTGATCCAAAAGGTTTGACTAATACTGTCCTGTTATCGTTTTACTGGTTTGAAGGTAATAAATAAACAAAATGCCTTTTGCATACCAAAAAATTTCGCCATCACCTTTTCAGTCGATTTTGACACTTTTGGGTTTTTCGGAGCTGAACAACCTGGCTCAGTACACTCTGCGGTTTGTCGCAGTTCAAGATCATAATGGTAAACGTTTAAAATCAATTTTATTCTTTCAAAAATGATCCAAATGTTGGTTAGAAACATTTACTCAAAGCTTCTCATAGCCTTCTCAAGCCCAGTTCCTTTTTCAAAATATAAAACACCCGTTCAGTTGAGATGTCCATGGCCTTAACAATTTCACTCAAAGTCAACTGTTTGTCCTCCATAACCATATCATGCATAGAATTAATTATTTGTTCAGTAGATGCTATATTGTTCGGTAGATGCTATGCCGAGGATCATCATCCAGGCTTGTACGACCACATTGAAATTCGCCTGCTTAATTACAAAACATTGTTTTTGAAGGAGCAGAATCACTGCACGATTTTCAATATTTTCCAGTTTAAAAAATAACACTGATACGTTTATTTTAAGCTGCTGTTTTTGTACGAATTAATTGACAGATATTCTTGAAACTTGACATATGTTCATATAAAGGAGAACCTTTAAAATGTAGTAGATTATTTAGTTCTTTTAGTGCTCTATAGGTGTCGCTCTGTGAATTTTCCAATTAGTTAGACAGTCGTACTAACTTATGAAATAAACGGTTGTATCGATACAAAGACAATAAGTCACCATAGTTTTTGATCATACTAGTATATATGAGGGACAAGTTATTGTTGAACTGTCCTCGTATTTGTAAACATGCGCGAGTCCTTTATATTTTAATATATCAACATATCAATATAATTATTATTATGCGAAGTGTGATACGATTCAAAATTAAATTGAATATAAAATTACTGAGCAAACATACAATGAAATCCGAAATAGTCATGTCGCGTAAAATTTTCAAATAACAACTCGATCAGATAAATAATTTATTTTATTATGACGATTTATAAAAATGATGCGCAAACGATAATCTACCATTAATAAAAACAGAATTATTACACTATACAGTTATTGCATGGTAAAATCCAATATAGACCTTTCCGATGCATCATTCGAAATTACGCGCAGTTACGTGATGATATTTTGGGACTACTTCAATTCCAATCCGTTTTATTAAAAAGTCTATTGAAAAATATTATCCGCTTTTTTCTAAATTGCACATTGATTGGACTCGTTCCCGCAAAAATAAAATGATTTTTCATTGCGAAAATTAACTCTAAAATATAGCAAACATTCATTACTATGTAAATTTGACTTCTAAAATTAAAACAAAGTTTCAAATCGCTCAAATATCCGAAAATAAAAAAAAATCAAACTGAAATTTAACGAATAAACAATTTATGGATTATTTATTGTAACGGAAAAATGTTGGTGACAAAAAAGTATTTCTGTCTATTAAATTTTATATAATAATTATTATAAGTTAATACAATTCTTGTTGAAATTGTAGCTATTTCATAAATACACAGTATTGAAAAATAATTTGCCAAAATTATTTCTTTTTATTCATAATGGATCCCTTATGACATAAAACGTTATTCTCATGGTCAGTTTGAGTTTTGGGAACAGGAAATAGTCACATGAAGATAAATCAGGCGAATACGGATAATCTTGAAGCACACATACTTGTTTTTTCGCTAAAAATTTCTGGAAATGTTCTGTGAGATGGTGCATTATCGTGCAACAAAAACCAACTTCCCGGCGTTCAATATTCCGTCCTCAATAGAATGATTCTCTTCTACAAACGCTCCATAACATCTATATAATATTCACGATCATTTCATGCACTTTTTCCACCAATTCATCGCGATTTTTGTTTTCTGACCGGCCGGTGTCTTTGAGTCGTTTTCCAAAACACCTCGACTATTCTGGAATCGCTTATATCACTTGAACAAGTACGGGATAAACAATCATCACTATAAACTTTTTTCATCAATTCAAATATTTTCAAATGTTTCCGTAAAAGTTTCACTGAGCTTGAAACAAAATTGAATACCAGATCTTTGTTCCATCCTAATTTTGTTATGAAGTGATAAAAGATTATTACTTGAAAGCCTATTTCCTAAATATTACTGAATATATATATATATATATATATATATATATATATATATATATATATATATATATATATATATATATATATATATATATATATATATATATATATATATATAATGGTCCATATCGGTAGAAAATGGACATGGAAAAGTCCATCTGGTCTCACAAGTAAAATTTTCTACATCAAATCAAACGATAAAACAATATTTTGCAATTGTACTATTCTTAACCGTTTTAATGTTGAAAGTGAACATTGAATGGTACAAGCAAAGGTTAGGATAGACTGTCGAAGATAACGTACAAGAATGGTAAGATCGAAGAAGGGCAAAATGAATTCTGGAAAACTGTTGTTGTTGTTGTGTTGCAAGGCCCTGAGGAGTGTACTGACAACGTGGTTGAAACGGCTGCTGCAATAGCCCCAGCAGTAAGAAGTTTCAAACAATCTAAAATCTGCAATAAAACCATTGATTTAATGAAAAAAATGAGAAATGCAGAGCCTTTTTAGCAGAATCGAGTACGTTGAGCTTTGCAAAACTTACGAGCTAAGAAAACGTATTCAAAGGAAACGCGTCGATTCAACATGCAGCTGGTGCAAAAAACAATAAGAGAAAACAAGCGAATAAAGCAAAACACAAGCTGAGAAATAAAAGGACACAAATGTTTGCCTTAATGCGTGAGGATGGCACAGTGTGTAGGGAATGCACACATAAGAGCAAATACTAGACATTCTGTAGGATAAAGTAATAAATACTATAGAAACGATAAAGAATGGAAAAGCTCCAAGAAAGAACAGACCAGCGGTTGAAATGTTAAAAGCTTTTGGCCGAACTTTACATATCTAAAATACTGGCAAAATTGTACCCAGAATGCTTCAAATAACAAAAAATACCCTAAACCTAACCCAACCTCTGGAAATATGCTGCAATAAAGTTGAAGATTCTTCTTAAAAAGAAAGGAGCACAGGAAGATTAAAAAAAAAACTATCGCCCAATAAGCTCCTAATCAGTAATGTACACAGTTTTCACCAATATAATAACTAAAAGAACATTAAGAACCCTGAATGACGCACAATCAAGAGAGCAAGCAGGCTTCAGAAGTAATTTAGCACAATGAATCATATCCAGGTCTTCCAAAATACCATAGAAAGGTACAATGAATATACCATGCCAGTGTGCTTGGCTTTTATTGTCTATGAAAAGGCATTTGACTTAATACCAAAGCAAGCCGTAATGGATGCATTGCTTAACCAAGGCATATACAAAGCCTATGAGTTATCTACTGAGATCCATGCATGATAAAGTTACAGCGACAGTTCACATGGGTGATCTTGAAGTTAAAATCAATATAGAACAGGGTGTATGGAAGGGTGACTCAATATCGCCTGTTCTTTTCTCAGAAGTTCTTTTTGTGTTCTTCTTTGTTCTTTTCCTTGAAGAGGCATTCCGTAATCTAAATTGGGAACAGGATAGAATAAAAATCAATGGTGCATACTTAAGCCACCTTAGATTTGCAGATGATATCCTTTTCATGTCACAAGACCCGATGAACTATAAAAACACATACAAGAGCTGCAAAGGGCGGGAGAACCATTTGGCTTGAAAATAAATATAAAGAAGAGTCAGGTTATGTTCAACACATCTGCTTTTGCATTTTGCATTTGCAGCAACTGCATTTGCTGAAAACAGAAGAATATCTATTTTAGGAAGCGATTTAGGGGTGGACCACTACATATATCTTGGGCAAATGATTTCAATGGAGGGTGATACTGCTCGGGAAGTGGAACGGCGTGTTAAGTGCGGCTGGCAGGCATTTGGCAGGGCCAATTTACGGTTTAAGAACAAATTCCGACTTTGTCTGAATAGAATGGTTTTTGATCAGTGCGTCCTGCCTGTTTTGATATAGGGAAGTAACACTCGTGGACACATGGACACTCACATCACAATTAGTTCAAAAACTTCAGGTAGCACAGATGGGAATGGAAAGGTGTATGCGTGGCATTACAAAGTGGGACAGAAAGACTTGCACGTAGATCAGAGAATAGACGAAAATATGTGTGGAAAGGTGAAGTAATTGAAATGAAGGGGGACAGGCTATATAGCAAGGCGTTGTGATGACAGATGGACCAAAACAATCCTGGGATGGATACCTCTTGATCATAAACGTCCACGAAGAAGACCTAAAACACGATGGATCGATGATATCATCAAGTATATTGGACCCGAATGGTAGAGGAAAGCTCGGGAACGGGCGAGTTGGAAGCACGCTGGAGAGGCCTTCATCCTGCAGTACACAGACAATACTACAAATCAAACCTTTTTTTATAATACGGTAACAACTCATTCTAAATAATGTTTTAACTTTTTTTAAGAATAATCTTTTAATGTTTTAACTGAAACGAAAAACAAAAAGGATCTGTTAGGTTATCTGATATGATCAAATTTGCCTCGCTCCCACTCTTAATTCGAAAACTCTTGAATCTACCCTCGTATAGATCTGTTATTTGCGTGTTGTTTTCCACTAATAATAATTCCTATAATAATAATTAATATTTCGCGCAGGCTCGTAATTCTTATCAATTCGTTTGGATCTGACATTCGTTCAAACATAACAGTAATAATTTAACTGACATAAATCGAGACACGGCCGAAAAATACGGCGAAAAAAGGGGGAATTAACACAGAGTTTGCGTGTCTTGTTGTTTTAACGGACGGACGGTTAAAGAAAATTAAAACAATAAATCCTCATACAAAACGAAAAGAGGAAAAATAATAAAAAAAAATCACCGATGGGAAAGGGAAATAGCGTTTAGTTTCAATTGGTTTCTGAGTTAAACGTTTATTAGTTAATTTGTTCGAGGAGATTTGGACCGAGGCGAGGGTCCGGTTTTATAAAGTCCAGGGGGATTTTCAATCGTATTAGTATCCGTTAATATTCCAGATATTCAAAATTTCAGGCTTCCTCGATGTTCACTGTGTTCAATTGTAAGTTATGTAGTGGCCTGTGCCTTTCAGCCCTTTCATCGGCAAATATAGACTGGTACAAAAGAATATTTTCTATTATTAACCTTTCGTCCGTCTTTTTTTTTTTGAATGACAATTTCAGAAAAATTAATCATAATTTTTCTAAACGGATTTAATAATTCGTGCACTAAAGTCTTATAAATCGATATAAAAAGTTTCTATAATTTTAATTGCTTTAATTTATTTCTAAATTTATATTAATGTGAGTGAATCACTGCGCGGCTAATCTTTTAAGCAAAATTTGATGTGGAGTGTTATCACATTTTTGAAATGTTCTCAGCTGTTTCAATCAGTTAAATAATATGTCGACACCACGTAGTAAATAAATAGTTTATTTTATGGAAATTATTTATTTAAAATAGAACAGATGTAAATAAAAAGCGAATAATTTGCCATACGTTAGTGATAAGTTAGTTCATTGGAATTATTTCTACCTGTCTTTGGATTGGACGATGTAGAAATTACCACAATACTATAGAGGAGGTATTTTCACAGTATTCTATAAACCTTTAAGGGCAGTTTTATTGTTTTTTTTACAGTTTAGATTGTTTCTGTCTCGTTTACAGTACTGTCAAGGGTTTAAGTCGATTTTATATATAATGGCAAGTTCTAATCGTCGATTTTGCAAAAATCCAGCGGATAAGTTTTAGTTATTTATAAAATGTTAAAGGTTATTTCTAAAGTGCTTCCCAACAGGGACGATATGATTTTGACAGCTAATGGCGGCCATATTTGATATCGAATTCTTGTCATATGCTGTCAATTGTTTTCAGTAAGGTTAACCATTTCATCATGAACAAGTTGTCGTTGCCACAACATTATTTATGAAACTTATTATTATTAAAGTTATTGTTCAAACATTTTATCACGACTTCATAGTGGCCGTAGTAAAGAAAATATAGCGGGTGTTCGTAAAAGTGTTGCCGAGAACGGTAATGTGTCTGTTCCGTGCCATTCTCAAGAGTTGGGATTATCCGAGATGACCACCTGGTGTACTTTGCGTTTGGATCTCGGTTTACACCCATACAAGATTGTATTGGCACAAGAACTTAAACCAACTGAACATCGATTATATCGGGAGTTCGCAGATTGGGCGTTGGAAGCAATGGAAATCGATCACGATTTTCATTGCAAAATCAGCTTCTCCGATGAGGTTCATTTTTGGTTAAGCGGCTTCGTCAATAAGCAAAATTGTCATTATTGGTGTGAGTCAAACCCACAAATGATTCATCAGGCCCCATTACATCCCGAAAGAGTCACTGTTGAATGTGAATTATGGTACGGTAGCATTATCGGGCCGTATTTTTTCAAGAATGCCGAAGGATAGATCGCCACTGTGAATGGCGAACGCTATCATGCCATATTATCCGATTTTGTCTTTCCGAAAATTGATTTGGTGCGGATGAACTATATTTTCAACAAGACGGCGCAACTTGTCACACAGTCACGCATTACGATGAACTTATTGAGCAATCAATTCGGGGAATCGGCAATTTCACGGAATGACCCATGCAACTGGCCTCCAAGATCTTGTGATTTAACACCTTTAGATTATTTTTTTGGGACTATGTTAAATTACAGATTGCCAACAAACCCAAGACTATTGATGAACTTGAAGCCAACATTCGAGCAACCATAGTCGCCATACCATCCGATATGATCCTGCGAGTCATCGATCCTTGGGCCAATCGGATCAAATAGTGCAAGAAAACTCGAGGTGGTCACTTGAACGATATTTTGTTTAAATTATAAATGGCATGAAATATACCATCTAATAAAAACAATGAGAATGAGAGAATTTTCGGCCGAATTTTCTGTGTGGTTTATTTCAAATTTAAATCTTATCGCTTTGACGATTTACTTTAAACGCACAATTTAGATCTACGTCCGAAGAAGTTAAAAAAACCTATCTTTTATTTTTTAAGTGCTAAATTGGAGATACAAATTGGACTCCTCAAATTTGCTGTGTCACGTAAATCTTGCGCAATGGGCGCATCGCAAGAAAAATTCTATGCCGTTTGCTGTTGTTATGGTATTGAGAGAATCTACTGACCAAGTAAGTGATTACTACTTTTGTATCACTAAAACAGAAGGGATTTCACAACAGCAGAGGGGTAAATTCAGTATCCAAATTTACCCCCCGCACTTAGGCCAGTTCCTCATAGCCAGGATCTACCGATACCGATTGCGGTACCTTTAAACCTCTACCAGGTATTTCCAGATTATTCTAAATCTTCATCAGCATCAGATTCACAACTTCCTAAGTTGTGATCCAACATTTTCCAGTTGTGATCCAACATTTTCAACAATTACCAGTAAACATAGATGATTCCGTTTTCAAGAAAAATTACATGAAAGGGAATTGGCAGCTTGGAAGTGTTTTGCAAGTGTAGTTAAATGATTTCTGGGTAACAAGAAATATGAATATATAATATAAAAACCTCAGAGATGAACTCTTGAAAACCTATGAAATGTTTACACTTCGATTTGGATTTTTTTCGGAAAACTTGGGTGCAGTTGGTGACGAAGAAGGGGAGAGATTTCACCAGGGCATCAGGACGATAGAAACAAGATACCAGGGCCGCTGGAACCCATCTATGTTGGGCGACTTTCTGATGGTTTTTAAAATGAGCAGATGCTACAGAACATAAGAGGAAAAGGTGAAAGTTCTGATCGCTGTATCTGATCATCTCATCATATTCTGATCATCTCATGTAATATATTTTTCATTCACATAATCCTCAGTAATGTCTTTGCATAGATTTTGCAACACCTTTTACAGGTTTATATTAAATAAATATTAGATTGTAAAAATATGTCGGCTCGTTTTTTTCCCAGCACTGACCCTCTGTAACAAAAAAAAAAACGTACCTGTTACTAGCTTACTGTACCAGTAATTAGCTTATAGTTTTCAGATTTAGGACTACAAAATACTTAATATACTCCTATTTTAATCAATGTTACTTTTTGTTACAATAATTTTTTAATTACTAACAAGTGTCGAATGTACAAATGTAAGATATAAATGTAATAAAAAATAATTGCAATTATTTTAAAAACATTTTGGCGATATAGATATTTTCAAAAATTTAGTGATGGTCGCACGCCATTGCATGAAACGATTTATTCGCTTATCTTATCTAGCCAGTTCGGTCTCTACCCATCACTTATAGTCCTCTTTTACCCATAGGTGTTGATGTTGCGTATATTGGGTTTCCGTACGGTCACCATCTAGATTTTAACCGCGTCCGACGTTGCTTAACTTCAGTTATCAAGAATTGACGCTCGATGCTGTGTGACCTGATTTTGGCGATAAAAATTAATTTAATAATAATTATTTTAATACCGAAAATCAACGAAGTCATACTTATTTCAAAAACATGCATTCTTTTTGCGCCACTCTGTATAAGTAATCGGTGGAAATCAAATTTAGCAACTAATATTGTAATATATATATATATATATATATATATATATATATATATATATATATATATATATATATATATATATAATATATATATATATATATATATATATATATATATATATATATATATATATATATATATATATATATATATCATTTGGTAAGGATTATTTTGAATTCCTCCATGTCTACATACGTATGCGCGTAATTTAGCTGTAGTTGAAGGATAAGTTGTAAACTGCTGTATTCAAACAGTTTAACACCAATTCAACCGTACATCCAAATTCGGTTTTAAGCAAACCATCGTAAGCAAAACATCAGCTAAACAGTGCGCACTCGGTACATCAACTTCAGGCGGTGAATTTCCCGTAATCAATATTAATTTGGCCATTTCGTTAATGCCGAGGAAGAGTTAACTAGATTGCGGGGTAGAACAATCGAGCCTGATATAATCCTACGTTAATAATGCGCTTACGCCTCAACAGAATCAGGCGATCTATTTCCACCTTAAAATAGTATATGTTTTGGGTAAATTTTGAAAATTAAGTTAATACAGTGAATAAAAGAAACAAATATACATAAAAATAGTGTCATACAATTTATAAAACCATTGAGTAATATTATTTTCAAGTAAATATTGCTTCTTCACGCTTTGCTGCTAATTTATCGAGACGTTTTGTTTATTTCAAACGTTGGAATTAAAAAAATCAATAAAAATAAACTTAGCCGAATAATAATTTTGTTTGTAATGGGTCGTAGCGTCCATTGTACAGCTGTTGAAAAAATGTAGAAAAATGTAGAAAAAATGTCCTAAGAAAATAACCAGTTCACGTAAACCGTGGAGCTAGAAAAAAAACAACACCTCATAGTGACAGGCAGATTGTCCGAATTTCAAAAAACGATCAATTTAAATCGTATAGCGCAATTAAAAGTGAACTGGTGTTAGAAATAAGTTCAAGAACAATTTGAAGAAGGCTTCAGATTCTGGCTTACTCGGTAGAGCAGCCAGAAAAGTCCCTTTGTTGTCCACCAAGAATTTAAAATAACGATTAAAGTTTGCCCAAGATTAGTTAAATTGATATGGTGAACAGGAAATCAAGAAATGACGCAATATTTTATGGAGCGATGAAACAAAAATAAATTTAGTATGTTCTGATGGTAGGCTATATGTTATAAGACCACCCAACAAAAAATTTGTATCAAAACATATAATTAAAATTGTAAAGGAAGTAATATAAAGTGGGCAGCTTTTTCATGGTACAGTGAGGGGCCAATTTACTGGATATTCTTCAGGATAATGATCCGAGACATACTGCTAGAAAAACAAAACAATTTTAGTGGCAACAAAGTTAATTTGCTGCCGGGAGCGTCCCAATCGCCGGACTTCAATCCCATTGAAACCAAAAACAATATAGAAATCTCATGTCTAGCCTTCGCGGACGACCTAGCTATACTCGAAGACAATGATTCAAGGGCAACCAAACAGGAATGTGCTGGGGAAGTTGGCCTACAAATCTCCGATAAAATCGAATTATTTTGCTCGAAATTAGATGTCCAAAATTTTAACACCAAATACGGCAATATAAAAAATGTTACACATTCCAAATACATGGGCGAGATCCTCGAACTCACAGTAGAAGAGAATATAGCACAGCAGACTCGATTACAGAAAATAAAGAGGGCATACACGCAATACCTACAATAAGAAATATATCCACACACACCAAAATAAGACACTACAACACAGTAATCAAACCAAAGGTACTATACGCAAGCGAGACACTTACACTCCACACAAAAAGTGGCATAGAAAACATACTAAAAGAAGAACGCAAAATTATGAGGAAAACTCTCGGCCCAAAACTAATAGAGGAAAGATACAGACTATATTCCAGGAAGATCACAGAAAGAATGTCCAAGGCAGCGGCGGACATAAGAAAAAGAAGGTTGAAATTCTATGGACATATCAGTAGACTCCCACCGACAAGATTCACCAACAAAATTCTTACATATATACAAGGGGTCAAGTCAACAGTACCATGGATCGCACAAGTCAGAACTGATCTGGGAAGGGCATAAATGGATCTGACAGATATTGAGGACAGAAGCAAGTACAGAAACAAAATTTGCCGGTCGCGTTGGTGCGGACGGTAAGAGCGGCGACCTGCCGCTGCTGTGCCGAAACCGCATTGGAGCGGTAGTTGGTTCGATTCTAGCGCTCGGATGGTTGTTTTTCTTTCTTTCTTCTGTCTGTTTCCTTCCTAAATGTTTGTGATTGTTTCTAGTCAAGAATGTAAAATCTGAAAAACAAATTACCCCTCAGTCACGCCAGTTAAAGGCTGGGTAAGGCCGGATGCCTTCTGAGAAGTGTTCTACGTTGGTCACTCGCCAGTCGGTAGGTTTCCTGATAGACTTATGGGTAGGCACATAACTAAGGGTTTATAGCCTGAGGGGGGTGCTGGCCTGGGTTTGTCGGAAGCTGATGACCGTGGTTCGGAACCGACATTAAGCTGTAGGTCCAGTCGCTAAATAGCCTAGCGCTGATGCGCCTCTAACCCTAACACTTTACCTTCTTATATATATATATATATATATATATATATATATATATATATATATATATATATATATATATATATATGTATATATATATATATATATATTTTTTTTTCAGCGTGTACGACAAATAATTCTCTCAAATTTCACCAACGATTCTTCACGCAACTTGAAAGAAAAAGTTCCTTACAACAAGGGTCAAAAATCTAAGGGTTTCCGCGAAAAGACTTGCAAAGCAAATAAGTGTAAAAGCCTATTTGATAAATAATAACAGAATAAAACAATTTTTTACTTTGTTATTTATCACTTTTATATATTATATTATATATTATATTATATATATTATAATAAAAGTGATAGATAACAAAGTAAAAAATTGTTTTATTCCTTTTTAAAAAATGAACTATCACAAAGTAACGGACAAATCAATCAATAAATGATAAATAATAATTGATTATTATTTAACGAATAAACTACCAATAAACTAATAAATATTGTTAAAATAATATTTTTTTAATTTAAATGTAAGGCTCTTCTTGTTGGGTAAAAAACATATATTTAAATGATTTTATGGGTTCATCACTATTTTGAGTTTTGAAGATAATAAAAGAGGAAAATGATTACAGGGAGTTCGAAAAATAATTCAGCGCGCCTTACACAATTGCGTTCGTCTAAGTTTTATCATGTTTACGTATTACAATACTAACAGAGTTATTACTTCTATCATCTTGCGAACACAAATACTAGAATATGCAAAGTTTAATCAGGTGAAACCTTCATATTTCTGCGTCTTTTGCAATTTTTTACGTCCCCCTTGGAGTTTCGTTATACGCCTTCTTTCGACTTTTGCCTCATGTATTCTGGCCCTCCCACGTTGTTTTCCCACATCGCCATTTATATGATATTTTAAAAACTCCTCCTAATCTAGAATGATCGAAATGTTATGGAATCGAATTTATTTGCTATAATTGAAATAAAAATTTTGATTTTCTAATATCTTACATATATCATTTTTATATTCATTACTTATTTTTCAAACATATGTTACCATCTGCAGATATAGGAACATTCATTTGCCGTCGAGGCCGCCAGATTTAGTGACGTGTGATTTTTTTGTGAACATTCACAGAGGAGACCGATTTATTTCAGAAATTGGTTTACTATAGTATCGAAATATTAAAAGATTTGTTACAACTTTATCGACATAACTTTTGTTAATTGCCAAAAATATTGAACATCAAAGATCAGAACTTATATAATTATAAACTAGTGAACAAATAAAGATGGAGATACAGATATTAAATAAAGTGCGCAACATTTCCTTGTACAAGAGACAATTGTTGGACAATACACATTTTCGGATAGATATCGCATAAACGTTGGACAGACGATTTAAATCATTTCGTAGATGTCTGGTGACCACAGAAGAGTAAAGCAGTATGTATGTATTCCAGGCCAAATCGACCATTTTTCAATCCGGTGCCTTTTTTGGTTGAAATTTCTTTACTCAACTGGAAAAAAGTTATGGAATTTTCAAAAAACCGACTTTTTTTTTAATTATTCATTTTTAAATGAACTTTTCAAAAAAATACACAAAAATATTTCAATTCATTTTCTATAAAATTTTTGAGTTTTTCGGAAAACATCATTAATTTTCCAAGTTTTTTTTTCCGAAAAATACTTCCATTCATTCTAGGTTTGATGCTGCAAGTTCCATCGTAGGTCAACTCTATATATATATATATATATATATATATATATATATATATATATATATATATATATATGTGTGTGTATATATATGTATGTGTGTATATATATGTATGTGTGTATATATATGTATATATATATATATATATATATATATATATATATATATATATATATATATATATATATATATATATATATATATATATATATATGCCCACAAGGTAGCGTAACGGAACCGTGGAGGGAAATATTACAGAAATCTTTCACCCTTTCTCCACGTGGTGCCACCGATCGCCTTCGCCGAACTGTCAACCATGCGACGTCACGTGTCTCTTGAAACCTTTTTCTAGCCTTTCAGCCGTCATCAGCCGAGCTCTAGACGAACGCAAAGAAAGCAGTTCGGAGAGACGATCGGGGCCAAACCAGATCAACTGGCCATTTTAATGACGGGTCGTGATCGCACACAACTCACGCCATCATACGGCGAATGCTCGTAGCAGTCTGTCAGACTGCGTAATCAGACTGCTATGACGTCGCATGGTTGACAGTTCGGCGAAGGCGATCGGTGGCACCACGTGGAGAAAGGGTGAAAGATTTCTGTAATATATATATATATATATATATATATATATATATATATATATATATATATATATATATATATATATATATGTATATATATATGTATACAAGGATGGCATAAGACCGGATGGCACTTTGTTCACACTGATTGTGGAACACATATAAACAAATATAATATATAAACCACGTTTTCGTTATGCCGACTACATAGTCATCATTGTGAAGAATCCAATAGAACTACAATCAATGCTAAGGGAGCTAGAAACAGAGCAATCAAAAGTTGAACAAAAAATCATGCAACAAAAACTAAAGTTATATGTAAAAAGAATTCCAAGATCACAGTTAACAACGGAAAATTAGAAAACATGAAAGAAGATATATACCTCGGACAGAGAATAACGCTAGAGCGAGACCGCCAGAACAATGAAATATCGCAAAGAAAGAGACTTGCATGGAGTGCCTTCGGCAAACTAAATAAGCCACTGAAGAATAAAAACATCCCCACGAATCTTTGATCGATGGGTTTTGTCCATCCTAATCTACGGAACTATTGAACTGTGAGTTTGCGTGCCGCTAGTGTTAAAATTATTCAGTCCAGTCTCGCAAATCATCATGGAACATTTAATATCAGAACAACGCTTGCAAATTGTCGAAATTTATTATCAAAATCAGTGTTCTGCGCGTCAAACTTATAGAACACTTCGTGAATTTTATGGTGCACAAAATCGTCCAACTCGAGCGATGTATTCTCTAAATTATCGACAAATTCCGAACGCATTTCACGCTGTTCGATGTTAAAACAAAAACAAGAGAAAAACTATGCGTTCCAAAGAAAATGGAATGGCCGATGTTGCTGACAGTGTTGATGAAGATACAAATATATCAACTCGTCGCCTTTCACGATAATCAATGATTATTTAGTTCCGAATTTGAATAGTCGAAGAAGGAAGTGTGGAGGAGATGTGGTTCCAACAACATCGCGCCGCATTGCATAAATCCAACGCAACAATCAATTTATTGAGGCAACAATTCGGTGAGCAAATTATTTCGAGGAACGGACCTGTTAATGTGATTTAATACCTTTAGATTATTTTCTTTAGGGTTATGATAAATCTTTCATCTATACCGATAAACCAGCAACTATTTACGCATTGAAAACCAACATAATTCGGACAATTGTGGACATAAGACCTCAATTGCTTTAAAGAATGGTCGGAAATTAAATTGACAGAATGGGCTTTGTCAGAAGTAGCCTCAGCGGACAGCAGTCCCAAATTGTTTTCAAACAGTAATGCCATTGAATGTTATTTCACATAAAATAAATTGTTTTAAGGCATCTAATTTGGTTGTTGTTTGATTTGAAATGAATGTTGTTGAATTTAAAGTTCAGACTCACTAAAAAATTATCCTATATAAGGGCAATTGCAAAAGTTCGAGCTGTAGCAGAATCAACTGTACAGCAAAAGTGGAATTATACAGAGCATGTTGCCAGATATACAGAGCAAAGGTGGTCTCGGAATGTTTTAAAATCAAGGTTTACGAGGGCGGCCTCCTATGCGCTGGACCGATGCCATCAATATGGTTCAGGCCATCAATATGGTTCAGGCAAGCACAAAAATGGGAAACATGTTTTATTCTGTCTATGTCCAGAAATAAAGCAATAATGGCTAAAAGAAGAAGAAGAAGAATAATAATGATGACGATTCCAATAAATAGCGTTGTCAGTTAAGCGAAAATTCAAAGAGTAACTATTCTATTTAACATAGTGTGTATGCTTGGGGTTTTATTTAATCCATTCATTAATCAAATCCATTACCCCATCTCCAAACATAAAATAAAATCAAATATATCAAGTAAATTATGAAAATTTTAGGTATCAAGCTAAAAGCTTCATCAAATTATGTGGTATGACAAAAAACTGGGTAAAGTAGGGACCTGCTAGAGGACTTATCTCTAAGCCAAAGGCAAAAAGATCGGGCCTGCCACAAAATATTCCTCCCCGAAAACGAAACAAAAAGTTGAGTGTTATTATTTTGGTCGAAAGTGGGTCTTTAACCGACGAGCATCTGTTAAAATTAATGTTTTTTTTGTAACGTGGTAATTTCCTAATTAAATGATGACAAAAAATCGAACGTAGATAACGGGCGAGAGTAATTATTTCTTGCGAGATCGTGTTGTGTTAGATACATCTAAGAATGTCTATTATCCAGAATTGAACCCGTAATTTCGAAAAGGGCATAAGTAACACTTTTTTCAAATATCAGTTTTTGGCGCTATTTTATTCACTGAAGCGTTTTACATATTCCCTGTGGAAAGGGCACATCTTCATGTACCACAAACCAACTTATAAAACAATCGAAAATTAAAGTGTATATAAAAAAGATACTTTCCTTTTCAAGTGAAGCGGAACGCAGCTGTCAGATATGATATAACCTCACTATATCTTTATAAAATGAAAAATTGCTTGCCCAAAATGCTTATAAATCTAGAAAAAGAGTGTCTTGTGTAAGCAACATTTAAAACTATAACAAAATGCAATACAAAAAAAGCCAAAATTGCTGGGGAAGCTCATAAAAACCATAAAGGGAAAGATTATAGAGGAAGGAAGAGAAATTATAAACAAGTTATTTAGTGTTCTGTGGTAAATCTTTCTAAGTAAATGATCAAAATGTATCTGGTCAGTGACTAGAAACATACGAACATAATCTAATTTCAATTTATGTACCGTAAAATCATTGTCTTCATGCTCCCCTTAACTGTTATAAGTAAAGTCGTTTAAGATCTGTTAAAAGTCTATTACGAACAAGCTGTATTTAGTAATAGTTAAACTAGTTAGTGTTATAGTGTTTAATAGCTAGGATAATCACTTTGTCTTTTATGTCTTTCGTAATAGGTATTGCGAGACGTTAGTTACCTGAAAGCATAAAAATTCGTAAATAATCTTGCCAATATAATTATAAAGAATAACTACATACATTATAATTGAATGTTATGGTTCTGATTGAATATGATCATGACAGATTAAATAATCTGTATTACATATAGCTGCAATAAAAGTATCATGGCTTTGGAAAATATGTTCATGAATTTCGTATAACAAGAAGGTATCGTTCGCTACATCCTAGAAGACCGGATCCTCATACATAAGCAAAACTCTGATCATCAAACCATCTTATTCATGTCCTCATATCAGTGACGGTTCGTGAGGGAGGGCGTTGGGGCGCCGCCACAATTTTTCGGAGCAAAACAGTCTGGTTCACCTCCTGTATATAGGAGTGCTATTCAATAGCACGAATAGTAAAAAGGAGGGGAAAAGCAAAACAAATCTTCAGCAGTACTATTTTCTTTTACGCACTCCCACTTTAAAACCCACGAGCCGCCACTGATATGATATGATATGATATGATATTATATGATATGATATGATATATATAATTTTTTTAAAATCTGACATAGGCTATCTTTTTTATTTGAAGTGATTATCTAGTCCTTCCAAATGCAAATTTGTAGGAATTAACTTAACTAGGAAAAAATTACAAACAATGCTTTCCGGTGTTGCCAGATTTTTCAGTAGCTACTAAAACAATATTTTTTAAATAGCAACAGTATTTTTTTAACATAATTTGATAAATCTTAAAATCCGAAATAAAAAATGTTATGTCACATTTCTTTATTGGGGTAGCCGTTTTAGAACAAATAACAAAAACAACTAAATAATGCCCAGTAGGCAGGAACTAAAAGAAGCTAACATAGCTATAGTAGGCCTTGGAAATTGTACTAAAATTGCGTTGTTTGAAAGGAGCCATCATTACTGTGCTCTCATTGTATTATTTGAAAGCTATTATATTTGAATGTGTATAAAAATAGCGTTTTAATTCAGTTGCTAAAATGAATCCGTTATTTAATCAAAAAGAGAAAGTTGAATCCATTTTTGTTCATGTTTGTTTTGTGCCATTTAAAAAAATACTGTTTTAGTAGCTACTGAAGAAATCTGGCAATGCCGGAAAGTTTTGTTTGTAAATTTTTCTTAATCAAGTTATTTCCTACAACTTTGCATTTGGAAGTACTAGTCATTTCGAATAAAATAGTTAGCCTATGTCAGGTTTAAAAAAATTACACTGTATATATATCCACAATTAATCTGAAAATATTTCAAAAGAACAAAAAGTACCTAACTTATGGAAAAATGCTGAAGTGATTCACAGGAAGATTTAAAGTACAACTTTTTCATCAAGATAATATCTAATAGAATATTAAGGAAACCGAATGGCTTACAATTAAGGAGAGCAAGCAGGATTTAAAAGTGGATTAAGTACAATGAATCACATGTACTTACTACGAAAAAGCACTTGACTTAATCTCAAAGCAGGCCATAATGAATGTTACATTACTTAACCAATGTGTAGACAAAGCCTATGAAAACCTACTAGGATCGATATATGATGAAGCTGTATCGACAGTTCAGCTTGATAATCGTGAAGTTGGAATTAATGTAGAGTGGCAAGGCAAATAATTAATGTAGAGTGTACGGCAAGGTGACGCAATATCGAGTGTTCGTTTCACAGCTTGCCTTGAGGAGGTATTTCCTAATATGATTGAAGATTAATTTGGAAAGCAAGTGATATCCTTCTCCTTTCATAAGATCCATGGGATCTACAAAGACATATACAAGAGCTCCAAAGGGTTGGAGAATCATTTGGCTTGAAAATAAACCTGAACAAGGCCCAGGTCGTTTTCAATAAATTTGCTGACAACAGAAGGATTTCTATTTTAGGAAGGGATTTGGAGATTGTAAACCGCCAGGTATATCTTGGACAGAGGACTGACTTCCATGGAGAAGGGTACCACCCAAGAGGTGAAAAGGAGTGTTAAGTGTGGCTAGCAGGCATTTGGGCATTAACACAGTGTTAAAGAATAAACTCCTACTTTGCCTGAAAATGAAAGTCTTTGATAGGGCATCCTGTGAGTTACGGCATACGACAGTGAAACCTGCACAGTCACAACCCAATCAGTTTAAAAACTTCAGATAGGACAGTGGAGAATGGAAAGATATATGCTTGGTATTACAGGACCAGTCAGAAAGTCCTGCGCATGGACCAGAGAACAAACGAAGGTATGTGGCATAATTGAAAGAGTAAATATATGGAAATGAAGGTAGGAAAACGTATACGAAAAAGCCGAAAACATGATGGACTGACGACATCGCTAAATATATCGGATCCAAATGGCAGAAGAAGCTCAGAACCTCGAGAGTTGGAAGAATGCCGAATATATATATATATATATATATATATATATATATATATATATATATATATATATATATATATATATATATATATATATATATATATGTAGCATTTTTTTGTCCCTCAGTAAATAAAAGTAATTATACAGGCTGCAAAATGTAGGTATAAAAACAGAAACATTGGCTCATTTTAAGCCCCGCTTTTGTTGTTTATTTTCCATATTAATACATCCAAATTTTACCAAACAAATAACTGAGTAATCAATTGTTTTGTCCCCTGTTTGTATCAATGAAAATGATACTTGTACCGTTTATTGTACTATGGAATAAGAGGTGATTTTCGTTTTCAGCTGGATGGACTTTGTTTGCGCCGTATACCTGTGTTCTGTTTCGCATACAATTTGATTGCAAAATTCATTAGATTTTATGGGGGAGAAAACTGCCGACTCACCAATGATATTGAATCCGGTCTTCAAATATTTCAAAACGAAAATTACGATAAAAGGATCGGTGGATATGACCAATATTGATTCATCGATCATGTCTAAACAACGTTATTTACATGACTTGATCAGATCAGTGCATAAATATTTGTAATAAAGATCATATATCTTTACCGAAAGTTTTAATCTTTCTGTTATACATCAACAAAATATAAAGTCCTCAAGTTAATTCTTGGTCTTGATCTCTCGATTTTCGACATTTATTTAAGAAAGAGTAATGGAAACTTAATCTTCGAAGTAATGTAATCTCAAATCAAAAACATTGATGTTTTTGATGCGAAACAGTACTTTTTAACTTTCTTAAGAGATGCGAACCGGTTTTTATCCATGTGATGTTGCAAGAATCCGAAGGGGCTAAATCTGGAGAATATCACGGGTGCGATAAAATTTCCCGAGTGTTTCTGATATTTATGACTATGCAGTGTCCTGAAGAAAAAGACTGCCCTTCTTCCTTTGACAGGTCGTTTTTCTCTCAGAACGTCATTACGGCGAATCAGTTGCTGCTGATAATGACTAGCACCACCTTTTTAGCGTGGATTTTTGGTTTTGCGGTACTGGTTGAATTATACTCTTTGGATTATCGTAAAGGATCCACTTTTCGTTATTGGTCACAGGAAGTTTTTTTTTAATTTAGAGATCAATGACACAACGCCTACGTTTACTCAAAGTCTCAACTTTTATTCTCAGCTGTGAGTTCATAGGGGACCAAACAATTCTTCTTTTAAATTATCTCTAGCTTTAGAGGGCTAAACATACGACGAGCTACGAAACGTACGATAGGGCTAAACGTAACTATATGGCGAGAAAAAAATAGTGATTCGAATAGGTTCTGCAGTCGATAAAATGTTTGGTCTCGACCAAACTACACTCCAAAATAAATTGTGGAGCTATATATTATAGATGCTATAACACCCAGTGTACATATTTGAATCAAACTGAAAATATATTTAATATATAGAATAACTTGAACACAAAAATTGATGTTCTCTCTGTTTACCATTATGTTTCCGAATACGATTGACAGAAATTCGAAAGCATATTTCGAATATTATCAAGCTAAGCAGTGTCCTTGTGGTTCTGCTAAAATGCCACGAGTTTGCTCAACACGTCGTTCCAGGCAATTACGCACGAGATGTTCTCCAATATGTTACTAAAAACAGTCGTATCAAATATTAACTCAGAAATAACGGGTCTTTTAAATTGAGCGGTGTTTTAACTCATGAATAAAACACAGACGGCGTTGGGAATTTGCTTAGGTCTAGTCTCATTTCAGAAGTGTAATGTATGATATTTATAAAAATGGAGTCGTTTGCACAATCGTCCGTCTGAAAGCACTATCAATCGAATTGTTTAAAAATTTCAAGAAACTGATTCGGTGGAAGATAAAAAAAGAACAATATACTACCGTCAAATATCTCGAGAACGCTTTGAGATTTCTTAATGAAATTTTGTACACAAATATCAGGAAATGTTTGGCACTTTTTGGGTATATTTTCTTTTTTTTTTGTCGCATATTTGAAATCCAAGGTTAACTTAGTTTTTTTTTAAAGACAACATTACTTGAATTTAGCATTATCGGAAAGAGCTTTTTTTTTAATTTAACGAGGTAAATATTGTATGGTTTGTTTTCAAAATAGATTTTAAAAAAAATGTAAAAGGTGTTTCGATCTGTTTTAGAGTAAATATATTTTTCATTTAGAAGGCTATGAAAAAATATATGACAGATAAAGTGTTTCATTACTGTCAATGTCAATTTCTGAATTTCAAATTTCTTTAAATTTTTATATAGAAATATTATGTATTTAACTGAAAGAGAAAGAATTGAAATACTAACAATTGTTGGATACGGTGATAGAAAACGCACTTATGCTGAAGTTTGTCGGGTATTTATTGAAGTACACACGAATAAAAATATCACTAAGTCAACAGTTTCAAATTAGGTGAAAAAATTCAATGATATAGTCAGCATTAAAAGTTATCCAAAATTAGGAAGATAAAAAACAAATACTAATGACGAAAATTCGTTGAATGCTTTAATTGATGTAGTATACAATGATAAGGTTTCCGTGAATATTTTTTCCATCATAACTGCGTAAAACTTAACTCTTCGATTACAATCGACTTAATTCTTGTAGTAATTGTATTTTGTAAGGATAAAAATCTTTTTTTTTAATATCTTTTTGGACTGAGCATCTACACATGTTATGATTTATAGCTAATTGTTTAATTGTAAAGGGAAACTTTACCATTGTCTACTACAGCATTCAGCGAATGTTCGCCATTAGTTTTTGTTTTTTGTCTTTCTAATTTTGAACGACTTTTAGTGCTGCCTATATCACCGAATCTTTTCACCGTTTTTGAAACTGTTGCCTTATTTTTATGCGGATGTACTTAATTAAATACTCGTCAAACTTTAGCATAAGTGCGTTTTCTGTCACCGTATCCAACAATTCTTAATATTTCCATTCTTTCTCTTTCAGTTAGATACATATTAATTCCATATAAAAATTGAAAGAAATGTCAAATTCACAAATTGACGTCAACAGTTTTCAAATCTAATCGAATACTTGATCTGTCATCCACTTTTTTTCATAGCCTACTAAATAAAAAATATATTTACCCTAAAACAGAACATCTTTTAGTAATTTTTAAAACTCTGTTTTGAAAAAAACCATACAATATTTACCTCGTTGAATTTAGTAAAAATGCTCTTTCCAACAATGCCAAATTCAAGTACTCTTATTATTAAAAATAACAAGTTAACGTTGGATTTCAAATATGCGACAAGAAAAACAATGAAAATATACTCAAAAAATGCTAAACATTTCCTGATGTTTGTATACAAAATTTCAATAAGAAATCTCAAAGCGTTCTCGAGATATTTAACCGTATAGTCGTTCACAAGAGCATACTGATTTGGTACGTGAAAGTATTGCTAAAGACTCAGAAATTTCCATTAGTTCACAACAATTTGGTCTCAGTGAAACCACAACTGGTGTATGGTGTATGATGTATTTTACGAAAGGCTTTAGCTCTGAAGGCATACAAGGTTCAAATAACACAGGAACCAAAGCCACTGGATCATTCAAAACGTAGTACATTTGTCAATTGGATCAAAAAACGAAGATGATTTTTCTCAATAAATCATCATATCAGATGAAGCACATTTTGAAATTGATGGCTATGTTAATAAACAAAATTGCCGCATTTGGGATGAGAAAAATCTACGATTGATTCATGAGAAACCTGTACATCTTAAACGAATCACTGTTTGGTTTGCATTATGGTCAGGAGGTGTAATTGGGCCGTGTTTGCAAGAGGGGGTTGACATATGTAAATAGTTCCCATTAACGTGAAGGTTATCTTTAAATGCGTTAATTTTATTTTATTTTCTGAAAAATGTAATCACCGAGAACATTTCCAAAATAAAAAATTTACTCCGCACATAATTCCAGATGGGGAAATAATTCTTTCGGTTTCTTCTTCAGTTAAGAGAAATATTATTCCTTTCGTTGGGCATCCTTAAGCTAAACAAAAAGAAACGAAACAAAACGAGAAATAATTTTTGCCTGTTTTTAATGGACTTTTTCCCCGGTTGGAGACGGAACATTTTAAAGGATACCGTATTCCTCGTAAAGCGCTAATCTTGAAAAATAATTCTTCGGATCTTGGCAAACGCGTCCCCCCTTTTGTGTTCTCTTAATTTCCTAAGCTAATAAATCAGCCGTCTAGAGAAGGCATTTTAATTTCGGTCTATCTCCCTAACAAAAATAGGTCGCCTTTTTTGTTTCGAACAGGGCGTCCAACCAAATAAATCTGTTAAGAGAAAGTTATGGATGAGTGGGGGTTTTTCTTTTTTCTCTTGGAGGAAGAAAGTGTTTCATCAACCAAGTGACGAAAAACAAACGACCCAATAAATCGAATTTGTCAAGTTGTTATCGGCTATTTATTATTCCGAGAAATATACGTCGATGATGGGGGCGAGGAAAGTGAGATGAATAAACAGATTTTCTATTCTAAAAGACATTCTTCAATCGACCCTAATGCAGTGAAGGATTTCGAATAAAGTTTTTGAGTAGACTTTACGTCAAAACAAAAATGCAATCACGAAATTGGAAGTTCAAACGGTTGTCATGGAATTTTTTGACTTCAAGGATATATCAGGTAAAAGTTCAACTCAAATCGGTGTATATTGAAAAATTCTAAATTCAGAGTACGAGATGTGCTATTAAAATAATGAGACTGATGGTTTAGCGTTCGATTTAGCAACACGGGTCTTCAGTAAGAGACTGCACGCCCTAGAGTTACTTGGTGATCCGTGGCAATTTTTTTCATATATATATATATATATATATATATATATATATATATATATATATATATATATATATATATATATATATGTAGTGTTAGATTTTCTTGGACTGCGTCCAATGAGACAGCAGTAGTTGAGTGTCATCAGACACCCAACCGTTGGGTTCCACAATCTCATGCGGAACACGCAACAACCTGCATCTCCGCCTAAATGAACACTTTTGTTGGTTGGTTTTGATGGTATTGATGGTATGGTATATGTCGGCGCCCTGAAGAGTCTGAACCTCGAGAGACGAAACATATGTCATCCAGTTGAAGGGATAGGTGGGGCTCGTTCCCGGTCAATCAACCAACAAAAGTGTTCATATATATATATATATATATATATATATATATATATATATATATATATATATATATATATATATATATATATATATGAAATATATATATATATATATATATATATATATATATATATATATATATATATATATATATATATATATATATATATATATTAGAATTAGTCAATAAAACACAAAATGTTTATTATTTATCCACATTTATTGTTCCTGTTTATTATCTAACAATTAATCCAATTGTCAAAACATTTTTTAAACGTATTTTCCGGAATCGACATCAGCTCTCTCCGCGAATTTTCTTTTATGTCTTTTATCGATTGAAAACGGGTGCCTCAAAGTGGTAATTTGAATTATGGAAATAGATGGAAGTCGATCGGAGCCATATCAGGTCAATACGGTGTTTGTTGAGTTTTTGGCCAGAAATATGTTCACAATGATAGCCTTTGAGATGGTGCGTTGTCGTGATACAAAATCCAAGAGTTTTTTTCCCCACAAATCTGGCTTTTTTCGACGAATTTCCTCCCTCAAACGCCGTATAACGCTCAGATAATATTCTTTACTTGCCGTCTGACCTTCTGGAAAAAATCCCGAGTGCACAACACCGCGATAATCAAAGAAAACAGTCAACATCACCTTAACTTTTGATCGACTTTGACATGGTTTTTTCGGTTTCGGCTCAGTTGGAAGACACCATTCCGAAGCTTGTTGACTGTTTGCATATCAAACTCGTATACCCATATTTCATCACCAGTTACAATGCGTTTTATGCATGTGGGTCGGAAATGACTCGTTCTAGCATGTCTTCAGCGACCTTTACGCGATTGAGTTTCTGAAGAAAATTCAGGTCTTTCGGCACTAGTCGAGCGGCAATGCGTTTCATGCCCAAACAATCGCTTAAAATGGTACGAATCGATTCGTGAGACACAGAAAGATTAGCGGCTATCTCTCTCAAACTTAAATGACAATTTTCAGTCACCATTTCCTTCACTTTAGCAATGTTAACATCAGCTGAAGACATTGATCACCGATCAGAGCGAGGCAAATCTTCCACTGTACCCCTTATATGCACGTGTTTTTGGAAAAGTCGATTCACCTTAAGCCTTCTGTAACATTTTCAGTGACTCGGCACATGAAATTTCATTTGCAATGCAAAATTTAAAACAAATTCTCTGTTCTTTCTCTTTCAATTTGAAATTGCCACTTTTGAATCATTTAAACCAGCATCTATAAGTGTTTTGTGTTGGGACATTGTCACCACCGACTTTCACACGCGTTTTTCTTTTGATTGAACAAGCAAAGCAGTACATGCCCCAAATTATCTTTATTTAGGTCGAAACTCGACACACGAAAAAATATGACGCTCAAAATTGTTTAAATATTAATAATGGCGTTTTGAAAGGTAGTGTCGTAGTAACAAAATGGCATAAGAGATTAGACTGTGAACAGACTCTGGTTTCCAGTGCCATCTCTTAAGAAATTAAGAATTATTAACCGCCACAATTGGCAAATCCAATAAACAAGTAAAAGTGTATAAGATTTCGTTTTCAAGATCTATAAGTGAGCTATAATATATATATATATATATATATATATATATATATATATATATATATATATATATTTTTTTTTTTTTTGTTGAATGAATCAAAGTCAAGTCAGTTTTTTTGTTTCCCAGTATAACTGAAGAAAATCTAGTTACGTTAATTTTAAAAATATAAATATAATCATCGAGAAGTTTTCCAAAATAAACTTTTATCCAACACAAAACTTCAAATGGCCAAATAATTCCTTCAGATTTTCTCCCAGCTTGGAAAAATATTTTTCTGTTTTCCGAAGCAACACAGAAAGAAACGAAACTACCTCAAAAATAATTTATATAAGGTTTTAACGGACTTCTTTCCGGTTGGCGAAGAAAACTTTAAAGTTTAGCGTATTTGTTCTAAAACGCTAATATTGAAAAACAGTATTTTTTTTCACAGGTGTTTCTATTATCGTATTCTCTTAATTTCCTATGCTAATAAATCATCCTCCCAGAGAAGGCATTAAAGGCATTTTAATTTCGGTCTATCTCCCTAGGAAAAATACATTGTAAACATACTTCGGTGTATCGATCAGGGAAACTAACCAAATAAATTAGTCCAGAAAATGTTATGGACTAATTTCCTTTTGCATATAGTTGTCAACCTAGAGACAAAAAACTACAGGGTGTCCCGAAACTCAACGTCAAGCGGATATCGGGCGAAAAGCTAGGTTTTACCAGTTCTAGCAAAAATAATATAAAAATCTTTGTCACCGTGTTAAGTGATAATAGGTATATTTTTGAAAATCTTAAAATTCGACACCCTAGGCTATATCTTTAGGTACTGTGATCATAAATTTCCAAATTTTTCAGTGTTATTTTTTATACCGTGATAACCAAGCTATTATTCACAAATCAAACAATGAACGTTGTAAATTTAGTAAAAACAAAAAAAAAATCATTTAGTCGTTTAAAAAAATATGTCAGCTAACTTTGACACTTTCTTAAACCACGGCTCAATGAAACTTTTTTTTACTAAATTAACAACGTCCATTGTTTGATTTGTGACTGCAATTAATAGCATGGTTATTTAGGATCATGTTATAAAAAATAACACCGAAAAATATAACACCGAAAAATTGGGAAATTTGTGATCACAGTACATAAAGATACAGCCTAGGGAGTCGAATTTTAAGAATTTCAAAATATACCTGTTATCACTTAACACGATGACAAATATATTTTTTCATCTTTTTGCCAGAACTGGTATAACCTGGCCTTTCGTCCGGCACCCGCTTGACGTTGAGACTGGACACCCTGTATATATATATATATATATATATATATATATATATATATATATATATATATATATATATATATATATATATATATATATCATCATCATCATCATCAGCCCGCATCGATCCACTGCAGGATGAAGGCCTCTTCAGCATGCTTCCAACCTTCACGGTCCTGGGCTTTCCTCTGCCACTCGGGTCCAATATACTTAACGATGTCATCAATCCATCGTGCTTTCGGTCTTCTTCGCGGACGTTTGCGATCAAGCGGTATCCACTCCAGGATTGCCTTGGTCCATCTGTCGTCCCATCGCCTCGCTATATGGCCTGCCCATCTCCATTTCAACTGTTTTACTCCTCCAATGATGTCACAGACTTTTGTTTGTTCCCTGATCCATGCGCAGGACTTTCTGTCTCGTCTTGTAATGCCAAGCATACATCTTTCCATTCCCCTCTGTGCCACCCGAAGTTTTTGAATTGATTGCGATGTGAGTGTCCAGGTTTCACTTCCGTATGTCATAACGGGTAGAACGCACTGATCGAATACTTTTCTTTTCAGGCAAAGTGGGAGTCTGCTCTTAAACACTATGTTGAGCCTACCAAATGCCTGCCAGCCACATTTAACACGCCGTTCCACCTCTCGGGCGGTATTCCCCTCCATGGAAATCCTCTGCCCAAGATATATAAAGCTGTCCACAATCTCTAAATCCCTTCCTAGAACTGAAATTCTTCTGTCCTGAGCGAAGTTATTGAACATAACCTGACTCTTTTTCAGGTTTATTTTCAAGCCAAATGGTTCGCCAGCCCTTTGCAGTTCTTGTATGCGTCTTTGCAGCTCCTCTGGGTCTTGTGAAATGAGAATAATATCATCTGCAAATCTAAGATGGTTTAAGTTTGCACCATTGATCTTTACACCATCCTGTTCCCAATCCAGTTTACGGAATACTTCTTCAAGGCCAGCCGAGAAAAGAATAGGCGATATTGCGTCACCCTGCCGTACACCTCGTTCTATATTAATTCCCACTTCGAGATCATCAAGGTGAATTGTGGCTGTAGTTCCATCATATATCGATTCTAATAGGTTTACATAGGCTCTTTCTACACCTTGGCTAAGCAGTGCATCCATTATCGCATGCTTTGAGATGGTATCAAATGCTTTTTCGTAGTCGATAAAAGCCAAGCACAGTGGCATGGTGTATTCGTTGTGCCTTTCTATGACCTGCTGTACAACCTGGATGTGATCCATTGTACTGAATCCACTTCTGAATCCTGCTTGTTCTCTTGGTTGTGCGTCATTCAGTTTTTTTAATATTCATTTAGAAATTATCTTAGTGAAAACTTTGTACATCACTGATAGGAGGCTTATTGGACGGTAGTTCTTTAAATCTTCCTGTGCTCCTTTTTTATGTAAAACGATCACTTCTGCATTTTTCCATAAGTCCGGTACTTTTTGTTCTTTGAGGCATTTTGAGTATAATTTTGCCAGTGTTTTATGTAACGTCCGACCACCAGCTTTTAGCATTTCGACAGTTACACTATCCTTTCCTGGAGCCTTGCCGTTCTTCATCAATTCTATAGCATTTGTTACTTCCTCCACTAGGATATCTGGCATTATATATTGTTCTTCCGTGGGTATTGCTGTCCCTGACTGGCTCTGATCTTCATATAACTGGGAATAAAACCTTCTGACAATCTCTAACATTTGGGTACGCGTCCTGCACACTGTGCCATCCTCACGCTTTAAAGCATATATTTGCGTTCTTTTGTTTCTCAGCTTCTGTTTAGCTTTGTTAATTCCTTTGTTTTCTTCCAGGGTTTTTTGCACTAGCTGCATATTAAATCGGCGCGTGTCCTCTCTGATACGTTTTCTTATAGTTTTGCAGAGCTCAGTGTACTCGACCCTGCCAAAAGGACTACCTGCATTTCTCATTGCTCGCCGTTTCTTCATTAAATCAATGGTCTCACTGGAGATTTTTGTTTGTTTGAGACATTTTTCCTCTGGTGCTATTGAAGCAGCCGTTTGAAGTACATTGTTGGCGATTTCTTCATATTGAACTGATATTTCCACGTCCTCTGGATCTTGTAATGCAGCAAACCGGTTTGACAAAGCAAGCTCAAAATCGCTTCCTCTCTCCAGCAGTTTTCCAGAATCCACCTTGCCCTTCTTTGATCTTACCATTCTTTCGCGCTCTTTTCGACAGTCAATCCGAACCCTTGCTCGTACCATTCGGTGGTCACTTCCAACATTAAAATTGTTAAGGACAGTACAATTGGTAAATATTGTTTTATCGTTGTTCATGATGTAGTCAATTTCGCTTGTGAGCCCAGATGGACTTTTCCATGTCCATTTTCTGCTGATATTTTTCTTATAGAATGAATTCATAATATATAGTTCTTGTCCTTCAGCAAAATCAATATATATATATATATATATATATATATATATATATATATATATATATATATATATATAAATAAATAGAATTTGTTGGTCAGCGATTTCACTGCCAATTTTTTTCTTCGAAAGTATGTCAGAAAAGAATGTGGTCCCGAAATTTTGACCTTGATACGATAAAAATGTCGATTTTTAGTCAATTTCAGAATTTTATATTTCAGGTTCTATCTAACATAAAAGACTTGAACCTAACGGCATTCTTCTCTATAGACCTTGTGTTTTAGAGGAAAGGATAAACTTTTGTTTCAAACTTAAATCCGGCTTGGCTGGGCGCTTTTAACTGAATCACTATTTTAACGCACTTGTGCCTATTTTTAAAACATTCCAGATCTTCATTTTTTTTAAGTAGTTGTTAAACATGTACTATACCTATCTGTCATAATTTCCGAGATTTTTATATTTTTGTTTTTAATATTTGAAATAACTTTCGTAAATTTAACCAATGCATCTCACATCATTTGAAAGGAAAAAGTTCCTTACAACTAAGGGTGTCTGAGAAAAAAACTGCAAAGTTATTAAATCGCCAATCGAAAAGATATAATAAGAATTTTTTAAATTTTTGCAAATAAATGAAAAAACATTAATTTATTGAAATAATATTTTTTTTTTAATTATAAAGATAATAATAATGTTATTATTTAATGAATAAACTACAAATAGAGTAGTGAACATTGTTAAATATTTTTTAATTAAGAATCAGCTATACATCAGGCAAAAAATGAAACTGGCATCTACGTATTGAAATGATTTCCTCGTGTAAGTGACAAAAATTATTTCAGTGTGTCTATTTAAATTTCGTTTATAAACAGAAGTGTATTCTGTATAAGAATATCACTCTATGCTTGTTATTGACGGAGGAGCAGCAACTAGATTATTAGAACGGGCCAGGCTTACATAGACTCAAATGTTGTGTTACTTATATGACGTGAATCGTTATAAAACGTGTTATAGTGTGAGAAATTCGTGCAAGTAATTTCAACTTTGAGATTAAACGATAATAATGTGTAAATTTTCCTTTTTTGTAACAAAACAAACCAAATTTATGTTGAAACGTATGAAATAAATGGCTATGAAAATATTACATTTTATTTTCAAATGGCGATGCTGCCAAATATTCTTTAAAATATCTGTCTAATCAAGAAAGGAAAGTGAGGAGAGAAATAACTCTGTTGTTCTAAAAGATTTTTTCAATGGACTGTATTGCAATGAGGGCATTTCGCTAATCCTTTAAGGTTACACACATAATTTACTACAAAATTAAACCGAACAAATTGCTGATATTAAAATCAGATTATAAAATTATCAAGAAAAATTTAATGCAGGAATAAATTATTGTGTTGATGCAAAAGTTCGTCCCTTTTTGGCGCTAGACAATATTGTATCGTAAAATCGAAGTGTTATCTACTTGATCAAAAATAGATTGTATATAATAATATTAAGCGTAAGAGGTTAGGGTGTTGACCAGGACATACCCCTTCAACCAGACCATTAATTCGAAGAAATACTGTTCAAGACTAAATGGATTAATAAATCGAGCACTCGATCAGAAGCATCCTGAATAGCCTAACTGAAAGGGTATTGTATTCCATTGATTCAATACTAAATCAAACGTGCATTTGGCCAACCGACACAACTTTTGCAACTTGACTGGGATGTTTTGATCTATCCACCATACTCTCTCGATCTCGCGCTTTTCAAATACCGTTTATATAGATTGTTTCAAAATAGCTTAGAGTTTTCTCAAACATATGGTATAATCTTTTATGTCAATTCAATAATTATAAGATTTTTTTCTGGCCGTATACTCGTTCAAAACGCTCGTTCAAAATGAGGTAAAATTTACGAACCTGCTGTGAATATAACACGAAAAACCAGTTGTAGATGCGATGTCATTCGAGAAGGAACATTCGAACCACTTTTCGCCTCCCAATTAAAGAAAAAATGCTGTGCCAGCTCAGGACATGGCTTATGAGGCTTCAGAAGATAATGCTGTTTCATACAGTACTTCTAAGAAGTGGTTTCAACAATAGCGAACGAATAATTTTGACCGTCAAGTGACTTTTGAAAGGATTGATTCAGGATAACAGACAGCCACATACAGCACAACTGATTATGTAAACAATCTAATCAGCCAGTTGAGCCGGGAGATTTTATCATACCCGGCGTATCATTCAAACATAATTCCTTCGTACGTTCACCTCTGATAATCCTTCCTTACATCTCCAAGGAAGTAGAAAAAAATCTCAATGTCTTTATCGCATCAAAACAACCAAGATTTTTTCAATCTGGCATTCGCAAGTGGCCTGAAAGGTAGCGAAAATGTATAGAAAGTGAGGGAGATTATCAGGTGTGGCGGTTCACAGTCTAATCTCCTATGTTATTTTGTTGCTACAATGCTACCTTTCAAAACACTGTTGATGTTTAAATAATTTCGAGTTAGCGTCAAACTTTTTTTTTCATATGATAAACATGTCGAGTTTCGAGACAAATAAAGAGCAGTTGCGGCACGTACTGTTTTCTTCTTCAATCAAAAGAAAAAGGCGATTGAAATCTGTCATATACTTGTAGAAACTCATGGTGACAATATCCGAATGCTTGTGGACGTTAGTTTAGACGATTCAAAAATGGTGATTTCGACTTCGATGGACAAAGAACGCTCAGGTAAACCGAAAAAATTGAAGATGCCGAACTGCAAGCATTGTTGGAAGAAAACGATATGCAAACTCAACAACAAATGGCAGAGCCGTTAAATTTGGTTGCTGAACAATTTGTGATCATCTGCATACCATGGGAAAGATCCAGAAGGCAGATCCAGGCATCAGCTGAACGACACACAGCTGATTGCTGAGACAAGTTTTGCTTCCTCGGCATAAAAAAAATACTTTTTTACATCGAATCGTGACTGGAGAAGAAAAATTGATTAATTTCGAGAAGCCAAAATGAAAAGAAGTGTGTGTTGAGCCAGGACAACCATCTACATTAACCGCAAGACCGAATCGCTTTGACAAGAAGACAATACTGTGGATTTGGTGGGATCAGAAGGATGTTGTGTACCATGAGCTTCTGAAAACAGGTGAAACAATTAATACCATTCTCTACCATGAACAAATGACCCATTGATCGAAAGTTGTTCAGAATGGCTACCAGACACGGAAAAGTGATTTTGCAGCACGACATCACACACAGTGAAAGTGACAAGAGACACCATTTATGTATTTGGCTCGAAACCCTTGCCCCACCTCTCGTACTCGCCAGGCATGGCCCCTTCCGACTACCCCTTAGTTTCATCAATGTCTCACGCACTTTTCATGAAACACTTCAAGACTTACGGATATGTCGAAAAATGGCTTGATGACTGGACCACCTCAAAAGACGTACGGTTTTTCTGGGAAGGCATCCACAAATTGCCACAGAGATTAAAAAATGTGCAGCTAGAGATGGTGCATACTTTGAATAAACCATTTTTTACCATTCTCCGAAATTAAACGTGTTTTTTTTTAGATACACAGGTCAACAAATTTAAACTTTTTTGAGGTAACATTGATGAAAATAACTGTATATAAAGTATTTTGTAGTCCTAAAACCGAGAATGATAAGCTAATTACTGTAACACGTACAGTTTTTTTGTTACAGGGGGTCGGTGGTGGGAAAAAAATGGAATATTTAATAGATACATGGGATGTTATATAGTGGCGAAAACTTTCAGTTTTTCCTCTTGTGTTATGTAGCGTCATTTCTTTTTAAAAACTAGTCAATAAAAAAATTAACTGATCCATTTGGTATATCGAGGATTAAGTTTGTATTACTTACAATTTTACAATACAACTTTGTACAATACAAAAGTGTACAATACAACTTTACAATTAAGTTGAAGACATAATATATATTATGTAATAATTATTTATTCAAGTAATTAATTACTCTGGAAATGAATACAGTCGATGGAAAAATGTCTTTAAAAATTGTAAATATTTTTCCTCTCTTGATAAATCACACAAATATCTTGGAATAATAATTAGAGGATGGGCTATGTAGGTCGAAATTTCTTTGTCTCTTGATTGATCGAAACACTTTTCGGCGCTAACAGAAAAATCTATCTCAGCCATCCATTCTTTTAACAGATTTATTTGGTTAGTCGCTTTGATCGAAACAAAAAAGACGGCGCATTTTTGCTAGAGAGATAGACTGAAATTAAAATGCTTTTTTTAGAACGGCTGATTTATTAGCTTAGGAAATTAAGAGAACACAAAAGGAGGGACGCGTTCGCCAGGATCCGGAAGAATTATATTTCAAGATTAGCGCTTCAGAAGGAATACGGTATCCTTTAAGGTTTTCCTCCCCAAACCGGAGAAAAAGTCCATTAAAAACGAGTATAAATTATTTCTGGGCTTGTTTTGTGTCTTTTTGTTTTGCTTAAAGAACGCAGGGCAAACGGAGAAATATGTTTCTAAAGTGAAAGGGAATCAGAAAGAATTATTTTACAGTCTAGAACGGTGTACGAAGTAGATTTTTTTATTTTGAGGTGATTCTCGGCAAAAGGATTAAATATTTAGGGGGTTAATGTATTGGAAGAATTACTTCACAATTTAGTTCAATCTCGACTGCAGCTTGAAATGATGAAAAAACTATTGAGTGTATTGGTACTAGGTATATAATATTGGATTGTTCGGAAAATTAGTAATTTCTTTAACCTTTCAGTTGGGTTTTTGAATAAAAAATAATTATCGATTTTTTTAGTTTATTTTAAAACTTTATCATAAATATTATTAATAATCGATGCGAAAAACTTTTTCAAAACTTGTTACAATTAATTATAAATGAATTAAAATACATACAATTTTAAATAAAATCACGTGACTACGAACGCGCCGCGATTGGCTGCTATGTGTGTAACGTAAGAATACCAGTGTTTTCACATCAGCACTGTCAACGACTTCTATTCGTATATATAATGTCAAAATTATTGTTGGTTAAGTGCAAAATAAAATAGTATTGATTACTAATTTAGTTGAGTAATGTGTGACAAAGGGTTCATAAAGGCTAATTCTGATAATATACCTGCTGTGGGTATTTTTATGGTCATAAATTTTCTGAAAAATGACATTCGGTTCAATTCAGCTGAAGTTCGAGGTGCTAAGGCATCGATGTAAGTTTAAAATGTAAATAACAAACAAAATATTTCTATTAAATATAATTAAACTATTTGTAGGGTGTCACGAGAAAGTTACGGTGACAAGGCTATAGGTTTTGTTCAACTTAAATACAAACATGGTATTTGCACGGTAAAAGGACGTGTATGTTGAGAACATAAAGTTCGGAATAAAACTTATACAGTTACCTTGATTATTAATGAGATATTAAGCAAAGTCCAAGAAACCCAATGTCACGATTGTGCAGCTTCAGCAGGTAATAAATAACTCAGCAGGTAATAATAAATTATATAATGTTATAAATAGTAATATTTTGTATATATCTGATGACAAGTGGTTGTACACATGCATTAGTACTACTCATGTGGACACATCTAAGAAGTGAAGATCCAACACCCACTGATGAAAAATGTTAAATACTGAATAACCAAAAGATATTTTCTAGTTTTGTAATTATTTTTTGAGCCAAAAAAACAATATAAATCATAATTAGAAAAACAAAACACATATATACTGTTTAAATCACTAATTTCATTTCATTAAAAATTACACTGTTAAATATACATAAAACTTCCCCCATCTAGGATAATATGGATAATATATTACTGAAAATTATAATATGTAAACTACATTAATAATCAAGTCAGAATAAAACAATCACTACCCAAAATTATATACATATTTGTTTGATTGTATCCACTGAAGTTTGCAATACTTTTAAAATCACACAGATTCTTCAAACCATCACACTAAACTCTATTATCAATATTTTTTAAAAAATCCACCCATACTACATTATTGCATTAATTAAGGTTTTCACTATTTTTAAAACGATGGCGATTTTTCACCTTACATGTTTTACAAACCATCATTAGACTCTTGATTTAATAATATTTGCAAATATAAATAAATCTGGCTGCTAACTGTAATGCATAACCAGCTAGAGATTTCCCAAATAAGAGAAGGCACCTGAACCATTTTTTTTAGTGGAAAACTTATGGTCAAAGTGTGGGACTCTCCTGTTAAAGTCTATCCATTGGAAAACCTACTGTCAACCTACTATCAGTCGTCAATGCCTATAATAAATTTCTAACCTATGTTTAAACATACCCTATCAAATGAATATGTTCAATCAATAAATGAAATGTACTAAAATCCTGAAAAACACTAGACTTTTCATACACGATTACCTTCCAAATCGGTATTCGAATTTTATTCTTGTATATTCTTGAATATTTAATTTACAAAATTGTTTAATACACAAAATTGGCGATCCTGTAGGGCTTTTTTATTGTTATTACCCTCAGTTGTGTTGCTACATCTAGATTCTTTGAGGACACACACGAATATTCCTTCTTATAGAGTTGGCAAGTTAATTTGTTATCTCTACATGAATTAAATAATATAAATAAAAGTTATAAAAACGATTGCAAAAAACCTTAATCTGATTTCATTCTGAACTTACCTTTGAGCCTCCATATCTTATGTAAAGATAAATGAGAATAATGTCGAAAACAGCAACGAAAGCCTAAATAACAATTAAATGTAAGTATGTTTTCAAATCGATCGCAAATTAACAAAAGCAGTCAATGATATAAGTTAAACCTATAGAGTGATGACTAAGATCGATAAATTATTTTATTTACCCGAAACTCCGATTGTTTCGGAACGTCTGTTCAGAAAGAGGGCGAATTGCCCCGAGCCGAACCGATTGGCCTTCGGTACATTGTGTGAGGTCACAAATTGCTCCGATTGTTTTCGGGAATTGTCGGCGTGTCATCGGTACTATGTTTAAAACTTAATTTTCAATTTGATATAACTTTTTAATTATAAGAAAAAAAAATATAGTAAAAAAAGGTAAAGTGTTAAAGTGTTTAGCGACTGGACCTACAGCTTAACGTGGGTTCCGAACCACGGTCATCAGCTTCCGACAACCCCAGGCCAGCACCCCCTCGGGCTATAAACTCTTGGTTATGTGCCTACCCATAAGTCTATCAGGAAACCTACCGACCGGCGAGTGACCAACGACGTAGAACACTTCTCAGAAAGTATCCGGCCTTACCCTGCCTTTAACTGGCGTGAATGAGGGGTAATTCGTAGTCGGATTTTACACTCTTGTTTCGAAACAATCACAAACATTTAGGAAGTAAACAGGCAGAAGAAAGAAAGAAAAACAACCATCCGAGCGCTGGAATCGAACTAACTACCGCTCCAGTGCGGTTTCGGCACAGCAGCGGCAGGCCGATGCTCTTACCATTGTCACCAACGCGACCGGCTAAAAATAGTTTTGTTATAAAACTTACATATGATCTTTCCATTTATGATAAAAAGAATGTTTGCTCAAAAGCCCAATTGTCGCGTACGATGTGGGAGACCGGCTGATGGGTGAAACAATGCTATTTTATGATCGGGTAAACTTGTGAGTCTTCGCAGTTGAGTAGCCACAGTTGCATTTTGTCTTTCTGAGCCTTGTTATATGTGTTACAGACGCAAACACGCTGTCTCAGACCGGATGCAACTGTTAACGCTATGAATTTTCTGTGATACGTGATTTGTCTTGGCATCTGAAAATTATATTTTTTGGTAAGTATTAGTAATCTATTATTATTCTAGATTTATATATTTATCAGTTTATATTTAGATATGGACTACAAGAAAGAACAAAAGAGGTTATTGGGACTGTTGGAAGAAGTACCTAGTGGAGATGAATATGTTGACCAGGAGTGATCAGAGGAAGAGGATAGTGCTGGGGAAAGATCTGAAGATAGCGACACAGAACAAGAATTTGATGAAAAGGGACAAAATGAAGTAAATATTGTCTTCCCAAAAATGTAACTAGGAAAGAAAATTTAACATTTCACTTACCTGGTCCCAAAGACTGCATTAAGGAAAAAACTTCTCTTGTTGAAATATAGGAATGTTTTTTTGGTAACGAAATTATAAACGGCATCGTGAATTTTACTAACATTAAAATAGAAGCAGAAACAGATAATTTCAGTTGCAGCAGGGAAATATATCCAACGAATATGGACGAAATAAGAGCCCTTATTGGTCTATTATATTTTGCAGGAGTGAGAAAGGTAAATTTATGTGTCTAGAACACATAATCACTGTACGCAGATGCTCACTAATATTGTTACTTTACTTTATGACCTGCATGCTATGTTTGGGAATGAAACCAAAGATTTTTCTGGGCAAAAATAGGTCACTTTATGTATAGGGAAAATTTATTTCTTTTGGTAAAGGGTTTATAAGTTTTTAATTTTTGTTATTCAAATATATAAGTAGAGTAGCCTTTATTTTGTTTATTATTTGTCTATGTGAAAATTGTTTTTTGTTTTTTTTTGAATAAATATTTTGCAAATACCTCAGATATATCAATTCTATATATAATTTTGAGTTGCTCTCGAAATTATACCCAATTTTTAAATATTGTATTTGTATACGTATTTGTTTTGAACTGGTTTCTAAGACCATGTGCGCCCACCGGTGTAATTAAATTTGACGCGACCACTGAAGGGATAAGAGAATGGAAAACGCACATCGTCTATATAAATAAATATTTAGTGTTTTATGTAATTACCATTATTATTTATAACTTTTTGCCAACGTAGCAATTTACAAATGTTTGCCAAATCTGAACAAGTTGTTTTTTTTACTTCCTCTCTGTTTTAAAAGATTTTCTATTTAAATAATTTTGGAGGGAGCGAAATATGCGACCCCCCATATTGGTGAATACAACGCTTTAGGGGTAGCGACACCCCATATTGAGAAACGATACCCTACACTCACAGACGTTTGACATAAATCGCTTTAGAATATTTTCATTCCTTCCTAGCGGTGATCACGATGGATCTTGATGGAAAAAAGAACCAATTCACGAAGAGAACAGAACTGGAGAATCAGGGGCGACAATACCGAATAATTGATTGATTCGTCCATTACTTTGTGACCGTATATTTTAACTATGTGAAAGAAAGCTCTTCAACTTTGTTTTAGATTACTTTATTCAATTAATACTTGGTGTGAGGGCCGTAGTAACAACTACATCATCGAGGCGTTTGACAAACATGAGGGAAATAACAACATCACAGGAGATATCAGACATCGTATTATGGAGGGTAACACAGTTACTTATTTTCTGCATTCTGTCCTAATATCTTAACTTATTCAAAGGAACACGATCTAAATGCTCATTCGGCCAGTTGTTACTTATGTCTGCGACATGGGACACTAAGAAAGAAAATAGAATAGATGCTTGCAGTATTTGAAAGAAGATTTTTGGTAGTGTGAATGATAATGGAATTTGAAGGATCATGAATAACCTCGAATACATAATACTACAGATAGATCGGACACGTGGCGAGAATGCTAGAACATTGAATACCAAGGAAAATTATGGAGGGACGAATAGGGGGCAACAGAAAAAGAGGAAAACCGAAAACACGATAGCAGGATAGTATAAAAAGAGAAGCTGAAAGACTAATACACATTAAAAATTGGTAATCGGCTGTCAGAGATCGATCGAAGGATGGCCAGGCTCACTGATGGCCGTAGATCTACTGGAAGAAGAAGAAGAAGAAGCTAGAATATCTAAAAACATATTTGAAATATAATAAGATGAAGAAAATCATGAATAATAAACTAACAAAAAAACAGAGAAAAGATATACAGACGACTCCAATATAAAATTTGAAAATGAGACCAACTAACATTACATGGAGGAAAAAATTTAAATGTTATGCTCGAAAGAAATTTAAATGAAAGTGGTTGAAACGTAAAGCTGGGTCCACATCAATACAAATTTGCGTTCTGCGGACTGTATGTGTTGTATGTAGTGTGTCTGCGCGGCAATGCAGACGCTGCAGACAAAGTCACGCACAAATATTGTCACCGCACAGCATGCACTCGAACCATCTGTTGTCCACCAGATAATTCAAGCAAATTGTTCCAGTAAATTCAACACACACGCAAAATTTTATTTATGTGGATCCAGCTTAAGAGAATCACTAAAAGAGCCAATGGACTGGGAAAAAAGACACTTATAATAGGAAATGATGCAAATCTTTGACATCAATTTGACATATAATATGTATATGTTTTTAAGTCATTTCAAACATCAAATAACATTGTGGAGTCGCTTAAATTGAATACGGAACGTGCTGACAAAAACCGAATCACACAATGTATGATGAATGTATCACACAATGTGTATAATGAATTCAAAAAATAAAACACGTAATGTCGATACTTCCCACTAATGAGTAGATAGAACTATTTGCAAATAGAGGAACAAAGTAGGATACCAAACTCATTCAATAATGTATGAACAAGATACGAACATCAAACGTTATTGGCTGTCGAAACTTTTTTCTAAAATTACCACTCCCGAATTAATTAAAAGCCATCATTAATTTTCGTTCGCAGGCAATATTCGGAGCTTCGAAAGGCATTACGAACAATTATTATCGGACTGCAACAAATCTGAAACGTCAGTAAATATCAAAAGGCAACTAAAATGCACCGTCATATTTTCGATAACTAATTTCGCGCCGACATTTTGTTTTTTTGTTGTTTTTTTTGGTTTAATTAAATGAGACGACATTGAATTTGTGTACTTGTGTAAAAACGAAATCGCCTCGAAACTTTGTTTATTTTGATTATATGTTTTTTGTCTCTCGATTTGTTCAATAAAACGAACCCAAAATTGCCCAGTTGTCTCGGTGAGAATATTATTAGGTTGTTACGAAAGTTATTGGTTTTTGTTATTTTCATTTTAAATGGTGTATTTTCAAATAAATTTATATTAAATTGCTTTGACTTTACATATCATTTTAAAGCGCGTTTTTCGTTCTGTGGTATTAATTTTGTTTTAAAATAATTTTGGGCAATTTTTACAAAGCGTTAGATACAACAGGGGCAAAAAGCAAATTAGATCAATTTTCTCGTTCCAGTTCAAATTAGGCCGAAAAGCTGCCGAAACAGTTCGCGATATCGACGATGCGTTTGGCCTATAAACCACTAATGAACCTACTGTGCAATGGCGATTTAAAAACATTCGTAGCGGTGATGAGAGCCTTGAAAATGATAAGGGTAGAGATCGGTCATCACATGTTGACAACGACCAATTGGGTTTTTGAACAATTTTTTTTTGTCATAAATGGAAAGATTATATATAAGTTTTATAAAAAGAAATAAAACAATTTTTTAGTGTGTTATCTATCACTTTTATAAATATAAAAGTGATAGATAATAAAGTAAAAAATTGTTTTATTCCTTTTTAAAAAATGAACTATCACAATGTAATCAATCAATAATTTATAAGTTTTATAACAAAACTATTTTTATTTTTATGTTTTGCCTTAAACCGATGACCATAGTACCGATGACGCGCCGATAGTTTCCAAAAAAAACCCGAACGTATGTGACCTCACTATTAACGAAAGTCAATATCGCCATATCGGGTCGGCCCGAAACAATTCGGAGGTTATACCGAAATTTTCTCACACGCCCTTTCTGAAAAGACGTTCGGAAATAACCGTAGTCTCGGGCAAATAAAACAATTTATGGATCTTAGTGGTTGTTATATAGGTTTAACCTATAGAACCTTAGATGAGGGTTCCTTTTGTTTTTTGCATTCATTTTTATTATTTAATCATATTATTTAATTCATATAGGGAAAACAAATTAACGTGCCAAATTTATAAGAAGGAATATTCTTGCATGTCCACAAAGAATCTACATGTAGCAACACAACCGAGGGTAGTAACAATGAGAAAGCCCTACAGGATCGTCTATTTTGTAGGATACCAATAATAATATTCAAGAAAGCGCGAATTGACAAGAACAAAATTCGACTACTAATTTGGAAACTAATCGTATATGAAGTCTTATACTTATGAAAGTTTTACAGGATAATTTAATTTGTAGATGGTCGAAGAGTACAGAAATTTGTGTGATCAGTTGGATGAACATCAACTAGTAAAATTAAGAACTGACAAAGCAGTTTTCCATGGAATCAAAATAAACATCTGAAAGAGTATGCAAAAAAAGAACTAACCTACTACCCAAACAAAAATTAAAGAAAATGGTATATTTCTATTCTAAATAAAACAAAACAGATAAAATATTTAGTGTTTTTTTCAGGATTTTGGTACATTTCATCTATTGATTGAACATATTCATTTGATAGGGTATTTTTAAATATAGGATCGGTTAGAAAGTTATTATGGGAATTGAAGACTGATGGTAGGCTGACAGTGGTTCCAGGATATGTTATGGTACATAGTGGTTTTCTAGTGGGTAGACCTTAACAGGAGAGTCCCATACTTCGACTATAACTGTTTTCTACTAAAAAAAAATGGTTTAGGTGCCTTCTCTTATTTGGAACTTATTTATGCCGTCTCTTATTTGATAAATCTCTGGCTGATCATGTATTAGAGTTAGTTAGCAGCCAGATTTATTTATATTTGAAAATATTATTAAATCAAGAGTCTAATATGGTGGTTAGTAAAACATGCAAGGCGAAAAATCGCCATCATTTTAAAAATACTTAAAACCTTAATTAAAGCAATAATGTAGTATGATTGGATTTTTTTGAAAATATTGTTAATAAAGTTTACTGTTGTGGCTTGAAGAATCGGTGTGGTTTTAAAAGTATTGCAAAAGTATTGAGTAAAACCCATAGCATTGTCACCGTAACTTTCCCGTGACACCCTACAAATAGTTTAATGATATTTAATAGAAATATTGTGTTTCTTATTTACATTTACATTATTATTATTTTTAAAAAAACTCACATTGATGCTTTAGCACTTCGAACTTCAGCTGAATTGAACCAAATGTCATTTTTGAGAAAATCTGTTACCATAAAAAATATCTACATATTATCAGAATTAGCCTTTATGAACCCTTTGTCACATATTACTGAACTAAATTAGTAACCAACAATATTTTATTTTGCCCTTAACCAACGATAATTTTGACAGTATATATACAGGTAGAAGCCGTTGACAGTACTGACTCGAAAACACTTTACTATTATGACGTCACAAACATGGAAGCCAATCGCGGCGCGTTCGTAGTCACGTGTTTTTTTTAATTTTAATTCATTCATAATCAATTGTAACACATTTTTAAAAAGTTTTTTGCATCGATTATCAATATTATTTATGATAAAGTTTCAAAATAAATTAGAAAACTCGATAATTGTTTTTTATTTAAAAACCCAATTGAGGGCTTTAGTCGAAGCCAATCGGCGTACAACTGTTCGAGAGGTTGCCTCTGAATTAGGTGTGTGACGATTTCTAACCATATGTAGGAGATTGGAAAGTTAAGAAGCTCGAAAAAGGGTGCTGCGCGAATTGGATGAAAATCAAAACAATCGTTGTTTTGTGTCATCTGCCCTTTTTTTGCGCAATAAAAACGATCCGTTCCTCGAACGGATTGCGACGTGCTATGAAAAGTGGATTCTTCCCGACAATCGGCCATAATTAGCTCAGTGGTTGGATCGCGACGAAGCTCCACAACACTTCCCAAAGGTAAAAATGCGCCAATGCCCCAATGGTCTTTTGGCCAAATGCACCAAAAATCCAACCCGGCATTGTTCAACAGGAAGGGACCAATTCTCCCTCCATAAAAACGCTCGGCCACACGTTTCAATGATCACGCGACAAAAGCTGCATGAGTCGGACTACGGAACTCTCGACCATTGGGCATACTACTACAGAGGCCTGACCTCTCGACTACCGACTACCACTTTTTCACGCATATCGACAACTTCAGCCGGAGAAATGCTTCAAAAATCAAGAAGATGTAAAAACTGTCTTTAACGACTTCGTTGCCTCCAGGACTCCGGAATTTAACGCAACCGGAATAAATAAACATGTTTCTTGACGAAAGTGTGTTGATTGTAATGTTTTTTATTTCGATTAATAAGGTCTTGCTTGAATTAAGATATATGCATTTCAATTTATTGCTTAAAAATCACAATAATTTTTTTAACAATCTAATAAAAATATTTATAAAAAACATGGAAATTTTTTTCTCTCCGTAAAAATTGCCCAATCCTTCAATCGCTATCAAATGTCAGCAAGCGTCTCCTGAAACCGATTTCTGGTTTTAAGATATTATCAGTCGGGCCCGAGCTGAACATTCGAAAGCAACTGAAGGATCGACCAATGGTCTGTCCAGATATATGGACCAAGTTAAATGTAGGCTATTATTAAATGTAGGCTATTATTAAATGCAGTTCACGTCATCAGGTGGTTCGTAACATTACTACTTTGATGGCGACTGAAGGATTGAGCAATTTTTATGTGGAGCAAGGGAAGAATTTTCTCTATTTTTTTTTAAATATTTTTAATATCCTCCATGAGTTCACTGCAAAATTTTTCATGCATACGAGAGTTGCTATTTATGTATACGGAATTAGCAACAGTGGTGTTGCTAGGCGTCATCTGGTATATGCATCGTAAAATTTGACATTGTTGACTGACATGTTTGACATTGGATGCTATTTGTGTTGTTTAGTGACTTGCAAAGTTCATTCAGTTAAAAAATGGAATTAACTCGTGAATTTTCGTGCGAATATTTACTACGACTTTCGACGTGGATTATCTCCAAAAACAGTGCATCGATCAACTCACTTTTAGCGATGATCACCATCTAAAACCACTGTCTATCACTGGTTTACTGAATTCAATCGTGCTCGTTGTTCGCTTACAGACTTATTTAAAGAAGATCGTCTAAAATCGGTTATTGTATCAGAAAACATCGATACTGTGCGCAGATAAAGCAAGATCGTCATGTGACATACCGTGAGATTGGGACAACCCTTAGTATGACAAGCACAAGATTCTGCAGATTTGACAATCGCCCAAAAAAAGTTGGTGCCGATTGTTGCAAAGAAATAGTGCAAAAAATATAATCATGGTGCGTCAAAAGCCCTGCATAACATCTACACAGGTGACGAATCTTGGATCTATGTGTATGAGCCCGAAAGTAAATAGTAGTCGACTGCATGGGTCTTTCAAAATGAGCCAAACCCAACAAAAGTTGTTTGCGCTAGAAGCACTTCGAAGTAAGTGGTCACTTGTTTTTTGGGATAAATGGGCATGTAGAACTGTCAATATGAATGGTATACAACCATTGTTTGCCAGATGTCTTTGAAGAAATAAGAAAAAAGAACTTGCGACGCAGGATCATTCTTCATCATGACAACGCGAGTTCTCACACATCGGACCGAACAACTCAATATTTGATCGGTCAAAATATCAAATTGATGGGCCATCGACCATACAGTCCTGATTTGACACCAAATTATTTCTTTTTGTTTTCGTCTGTAAAGAATAAACGAAGTGCGCAACGACTTTCGACGCCAGAAGAAACGGTTGATGCATTCAAAATGGATGTTTTAAGATACCTCAATCAAAATGGAAAAAGTGCTATGAAAATTGGTTCAAACGTATGCAAAAGTTTATCGATCATAGCAGAGAATATTTTGAAAAACAATAAAACCATTTTCAATGCTAAATATTTGTTTTTATTTATTATTTCGGACACCTAAATAGCAATCCTCGTACCTGAATGAGGTACGAGAGTTGAATGATGCACTGCATTTAATTGCAGTCTACATTCGACTTGACTGACATTTCTATTCGAATTACTGAAGAAAATACAGAGCCCGCCTGTCGTCACATTTAAAATTTCATTTAAATGTATATAAATTGAAAAACATTTTAAAATGACTTCAAATAAGAAGTGCAGTGTTCAATATGAGTGAAAAAAACAAATATTCGTAACATATTTGAAACAGAAAAAAAAATTATTGTAGATACGTTAAGTATTTAAAAACAAAGACAATATTCCAGCTAGATTTTCCAATATGTCTTAAATTGCAAAGTTTAAAGTACAGTACGTTATAAGGTGCTGGAAATGCAGAAAAAGAGTTTCATTTCTGTTTGGAAATTATGACAATAAAAAGATTCCCATGTAGACGGTAGTATAAGAATCATTGATTCTATATGAGGACATGCGACCACAAGGTGAAACAGAACAGGAAAGAAAGGCATTTATTCATACTATAGTACTACAGGCTTGGCCTCCTTCAATCTTCACCTCCAACCGAATCGATCTCCAGCAGCCCATTGCCAATGTGCCAATTTTTGATGTGCAGTAGAGCTTCAGCATCTCTTCTTACATTGTCCTGCCATTGTGTATTTGGTCTACCTCTTTTTGCATTACCTCTGATCCTACAAATTCCACTGTCATTAACATAACCAAAAATTCTTCTGAGTATTCTTCTTTCAAATACTGCAAGCATCTTTTCTGTTTTCTTTATGAGGATGCACGTCTCGCTACTACTACTGATCGAATGAGTGTTTTATAGATTCTAACTTTCGTGTTCCTTTGAATACGTTTAGATCTTAGGATGGGATGCAGGATGCATGCTTCTCATCTAAAACACAGCGCATTGAGGTCCGGATTTCCTAAGGGCCAATCTTTAGCAGCGATTAACACAGGCAAATTGGGCTCCAACCAAGCTGTATTGATCTCGCCTTGTGAGCTGGTGATGAATCTTGGTGGAACATCCAATGTTTCCTTGTAAACAAGGTGCCCTTAAAGTCTTTACTGTCTGCTTCAAAACTTGCTTGGGTAGTCTGCTGTACGCATTTTGACTACTTGGTCGAAAAAATGAAGTTGAGTGACGCCGCCATGCGATAACCCTCACCAAACCATCAATAAGGTCAGATGAGGACTTCTTTCCCCTTTTCCATTTTGAAAAGAATCTAATTGATCTGTATGATCTCTCTGAAAAAGGTTTTCCTTAGCCCACCATTGGCGTGATACTTAAGTAGCAGTTTGGTTCTCCTGACTCCTATGTTACATAGAGTTACTGTCAATTGCTGTCCGCTACATATTCGGTAAGCGACACTCCCTAAGTCATATTTAATAATGCGCGACATGATTCTCAGCGGTATTTTCACCTATTTGGCCATTATTTTCTGTTTCCGAAGCAGATTTCTCTGAATTCTTTTAACGGCCATTTTAACTGCTGTTTTAAGTACTGATCTCCCGAGGTAATCCAACAGAGGAGATCTCGTTCTATTGTTTTATATTGCGATAAACCTTTTTTGAATATTTTGAATGGTCTAAGCAAGCTGTAAATCTCTATTGCTAATTTATTGCACTTGTATATAGCTATAACAGCGATACGATTCTCTTTGTTACCCCACTGCTTGTTTACTGCTTGGCATATTAGGTCGAACTTATTTATTTACATTACCTATTTTAGAAATCTACTAACATTCTAGGGCGCTTTCAATTATTTTGTTGCTAATAAATAATAGCATGACTAAGTAAGTGTTCCTTATTTTTACACCCCCTTGTATTACTATATACGTTAAACAAATATTATTCTATATCTTATATTTATTTTAGGCCCTTTTGCAAGAGTGAATAATAAAAAGAGACTTCAATAATTTTAATTAGGAAAAATCAAACTCTATAGACCACTGCCTAAAAACCACTTTTAGCTTAATATCTCAGGTCTGCCACCACTCCACTTCGTATCGGTGAATTTTCCTTAATTTTCTTTCCCTTCCACTCGAAATGATTTAAGAGAACGATTCTCCTAACTTAGCTACTTAAAGTTCGGCATTAATGGATAGCACCGCTTGTTTTGAAAGACTGGATTTATATACATCCTCTCGTTCTGTGCCCCGGACTGTGTTCCCTCTCACTCTTCCAGTCCTAAAATATGTGGGGCTCGCCAGTTTAAATTCCAACTGGATATTACGTATTTTTATGGATGAGAATATTTTTCGATTTGTACGAGTTGTTATAATCCCAGGATTATGTCGTTCCATTTACTTGGCCTTCATGGTACATCTCCTGATCGAATTATTATTATAATTTCCAATTCTACTGAAAACAAAAATAGAACGACTCTTTGTTTATTAAATCAAATATTGAATCCTTAATATACAGGCTGTAAGGGAATAGTTATGATAAATATTATCATTTTTACCCATTTTTGGCCAATGGTGCTTGTACGCACCAACCTTCTAAATATATTTGTAAGGTTGTATATGTCGCATTATATTCTACAAGCCGAATTTTCCATCGAAAAAATAATGTTTACCAATCATGTTTTTCATACTTATATGTATTTGTTTCCTTACATATTTTGAGTTTATATATTTGAAATTTTTACTAAAGTACTCTAAAGTAAGTAATGTGATACTTACACTTACTTAATATATACATATATATATATATATATATATATATATATATATATATATATATATATATATATATACTTAAAATATTTTCCAATAACAATAACTTTGATTAAAAATAATAGCGGTGCGTATACGCACTATTGGCGAATAAAAAGAAGAATATACGGACAAAAAGTACAAAAGAGCTTCTTTTGAAAAAAAAAGAATGTATAAATGCGAGTATAAAAATCAAAAGATCCTGGGTGGAAGAACATGAAAATAGCGCACATTCGGTGCTTGGATCAAATGTAGGTTCAACCTTATAAAATCTAAAAGACTCTTTAGAAGGAAAAACACCATTGGAAATAATTTTCTTATTTTTTAACGAAAAATTCTATCAAAATAAATCATAATAATAAATCATAATAATAAATCATATCAAATTCTATTTACGATAGTGGACTTTCCTCTCAAATATTCTCGAGATAAAAATCCTTTAGATTTTAGTCTCAACAAAAATTATCTGAAATTTTTTTTTGATATTCTAATCCTTTCTAGTTATCATATTTTACCACAAACTGATCTTTATTGGAGCAAATATGGGGACAAAGGTATTGATATTGTACGAAAATGTATCAGTAGAAACAAATTTAGTATCAAAAGCGATCAGGATTTTTTTTGATAACTATTTCTCATCTTATACAACAAGTACCATAAGAGACCATAGGACAAATAAGTGCCCTTTAGAAAATGCAAAAACATCGAGGAAAACATACAGCTAAGCCTTGTCAGATGGAAGGATAATTCTATTGTTACTGTCGCTAGTAATAATTTGTTTGTGCTACCTTTAGCAAAAACTAAAAGATACAACTGAAAGGAGCGCAAAGAACTTCAAATTTCACAACCTGATATGATAAAGCAATGCAATTCCTATATGGCAGGGGTTGATTTTCATGATAATGCAAATTATAGAACAATCATTTGAGGTAAAAAATGGTGGTGGCATATATTTATAAACAACTTAGACAGCATTATAGCTAACTGTTGGAAGCTCTACCGTAGAGTAAATAATTCCAGTATGAGACAGTTTGAATTCCAAGTTTATTGAGCAGCAGTACCTCTTTTGAGAAGCGATGATGCCGCTGAAGACATATCAACTATCGGAAGAGTTCCAATAGAACCTGTTGTGACAGAGTGGGACATGTAATAATAAAACATCCTAAAAAGCCAAAACGGAGATGCAAACCGTGAAAAAATCATACTAGTTACCTTTGTGATAAATGCAAAGTTCATCTGCGCATTGATTGTGTTGAAATTTTTCATAAATGCGTATGCGCTCCATATCATATACATGTCAATTTTTTATAATAAAATATTTTGACCACAAAAACGATGTCAAAATGTTATTTTTAAAATAAAAATGCCAACAAACGTTTTTTATTCTTTTTTCATAATATGGCTATAAGTGGATTAAGCAAATATATGCAAAAGCATATTTGATAAGAAATAAATGATTATTACTTAACGCATAAACTAATGACCATTATTAAAACTATTTGAACAAAGCTTTGACCCATTGAGATGATTCTCACGAAAAAGGGTGTTGGCGACAAACATTATTTCAGTGTCTGGATTAAAATTTAATTTAAAACTAAAATTGTATTCTGTACGCGAATATCACGATATGCTAGATCACGATTTTCAGAGAAGCTGTTCCCCAGGACTTCAACATATTCGAGCATTAGCCTTCTCTATGATGCGGCAGAAAAAAGTTTGGCCAATTTAAGTTTGTTTCCAGGCTTACTGGTTGTTCTGGTACTTCTTGGCAGTTTAAAGAGCTCGTATGTTATTTTTCAAGGTTTTAAAACTGAAAAACCAATAAAAGATATGGATATCAAGGATGTATTTCTGAATATATAAAGCAGATGTTTTCCAGTCTTTGTCGCTTGTTCTAGTTACATTTGACGGTCTAAATAGATCGTATATAAGTTTGCTGGCTTTAAAATACACTTTATGTGAAAACGAGTATTAAAATAAATAGTAAAGTCTGCTATCAGGACCAAAGGGTTATTTCTATACGAAATATATGGAAATTTCCTCGTACCAGACTTTGTCGAAGGCTTTCGTGAGAGAGAAAGTCTTGTCGTTCTTGTGGTGGTTTTTTTTTTCAGAAAGTCTGTTGGATTTCGCAGACCAATCTGTCTGCTGAACAAAGAGATGTCCTGTTCGAAACTCGAATTAGTTGTTTGGGGTGATACTCCTGATTGTATTGTACTTGTGGGTGAGAGTAGTTGTTAAGAGTATGGAACAGTGATTGTGTGAACTTCTTGATGAGAGTGTGTTGTTCTCCTTCTAGAGAATTACGGCTGCTTTAAAGTTTATTAAATGTATTTGGACGGGATACAGTCCTGCCTGTACTATGCCTGTAAGCCTGTACTATGTTAACAAGATTATTACATTCAGAGACGTGAACCGAAAAGCTTAACTAATAAAAATATTTGAATAGTATTTTGTTTTTCGTGTTTTTCGACCCAAAACGAAAGGTTGTTTCTTTACAAGCAGCCAATATCATCCTATGCGGTGGTTTATTTCACTATGACATCAAGTAGAAAAATTGTGTTTCGTTTACGGCAGTGGTATTTTTTCTACTAATTTTTCTCCAATTTTTACCGTTCTACTTTTTTTACCGATTGATCTCGATTTTTATGCGGCTAAAAGACGTAAATCTGGCAATCGCCATCGTTGCAATTAACCTCAATTAAAAGTTTGCAAGCGGCGCGTTTTATCTACGTCCAGCAGAAGGAGAACCAGTCGGTTTTTGGGCGTCATGCGCCGCCAACGAGTTTATATTCGCTCCCTATTCCAGATCCGAATGAATTGTTCCTCTTAATTAGGATTAGAATAATGAACTGCCGTTAAACATGTTTCCAAATAACTTAGTTTGAATTTGAAAGTTGTACCAAAAAAATTATTTATTTCATTAATATTTTTATAGGAAAAAATGAATCCCTCAATGTTTTGAAAAATTAGGTTTATTAAAAACTTTGTATTGAGTATTGTAACTCCGCTTGGGACTGTCTATAAAAAGTCTCAATTCATTTGGTTGGTAGTTCAAAAAACCCATTTTTGATAAAAGACCACTGACATCATTACAAAAAACTTCATTTTCTGAGCAGAAAAAAGGAAGCAGTTCTTTTTTTCAAGTACAATAATATGTAATTTTAGTATCTGGAGAAAGTTAAGTCTTTAATAAAAAGTAGGGGTTCTGACGACGTAGCTTCAAAATTATCACTTTCTTCGATAGTACAGCTTGCCTATCTTCGGAAGTATTACATCTGACCCAAAGATGTATCTGGGCCAAAGAAAGATCACACAAGCCACGAAAAATTGGAACAGGGACGTCTTCTGTATGAGAAGCAGGTCTTATAGCAGACATCAGACCGGGATAGGTTTTTTTTCAGTTAATACTATCTACCTTGACTAAGCAAAAATAACAGCTATCGTAGTGACATTTTCATTCCCTCCAAATCATAGGCACACTAAACTTCAATTAACTTCTTTTACCATTTATCCGTTACCATTTACACATTTTGCGAACATTGTTTGGAATCAACGGTGTATTATGTCTTTGATTTTAATTCAATTTATAGTAAGAGAAATACGCATTTTGTACAAATTCAGATATAGATTTTCAAAACTTTTATACCGTATACTCGCTACAAACGTAACGAAAAGTGTTCGGGTCATTTAAATACGATCGTTTTTTTATTTACTAACGTTTTAATTGAACAAATTAGAAAAATAAACAAGTTAAACGGCTACCGAGGAGAAAATATTATCAATGTGTGTTGCTAGACATTATACTTTAAAATTACGTTTAAGTCTCGGCAGCACCATTTTTTTTTATTTTGTAGACCTGTGTAGAAACATTAGAAAAATAGAAAAAATGAAGGTACTACAAAGTTCAGTATTATGAAATTACATCTTTATATGTATTCTATTATTATTACATTTTATTATGTTCTACATCTTTATCTCAATTAAGTAATTATTATTTATTATTTAATTCCATCTTTATTACCAAAAAAATATCTACAGGTCGTTTTTCACCTCTTCTTCCGTTTTAAAGGATTTCCCATTCAAAGAATTTTGGAAAGAGTGGAATGGTAATCCGAGGGTGCGATGTCTGGTGAGCAAGGTGGATGAATGACAAAACTCTCTCAATTCAAGCTCAACGATTTTTGCTGGGTCCTGAGTGAAACGTATGGTCATGCATTGTCATGATGAAACAAGACCCTTTCTTTCTTGCAATTGTGTTAATAATTTGGTTGTGTGGAAAAAGCTCGAAGTGTATAGGTCACCATCACCAGTTACCATCCACTTCAGAAATGAAGCTTCAAAATTTTCTTTTCAGCAAAAGATCGCACGAAGATATTCGGTTCAGCGGATTCTCCTCACTAAATTTATGAAGGACCACACATCGTATCGGCAGACATATCAATGTTGACTGTCGTCGATTTGCCGGTATTTAACTTATCTGCTATCTCACGGTCCATGTTGCTTGTTTTTCGACATCAGTACTGGAAGGGTGCCTAGGGCGATGCCGGCCTTCCAGGTTAAAATATCCGTCCCCAATCCAACCAAAGTACTTTTCCACCTATGTTTCTCCGAGAGAACTCTCTCCATAAACGGCACGAAGCTTGTTTGTGTTTCCCCCCTTTTGAAATTAAAAAGCATAATGTGGTGTAAATGAAAATTATTGACAGTAAATTTTCAATTTGAATAAATTAAAAGCGAACCTGAACGTACATATTGACCATAGGAACTAATAATACGTAAATAAACATATTACTAATCCAACACATATTTTTGTCTATAAGCGTTAAAATATCAACTAATTGAATATCGATATAAACTTTACAGACAACCGGATGTTTCAGGTTGATTTCGATCGAATTTTGAAAAGTGCCAAAATTAACAGCTCACTCAATACAAAATTTTCATTAAATTACTTCACTATTTTAAAAGACTACACAAATACGAATCCCATTTTACACAGCAGTAAGTCACTTAGCTTAACAGAGGCAATTTTTTAAATGTCCTAAAGTTCTTTTATCAGAAACGACTCGCTTCTAAAGTAACTTTTTTATATTTATCAGTTAATTTAACAAGAATAACAGTGCAATCAGCTAGTGCGCTAAACGGAGAATTAACCGAAACAAAGAAGCAAGGCAGAAAATCCAAGCAATAAAAAGGTTCAGATGGCCGACAGCGATATTTCGACCGAATTTAGATGGAAATGTTAAAATTTAAAATAAAGTTAGGATGTGTTTAATAAAACTGCAACTTTACTATAAATATTATATAGTTTCATGTATTTGCTATAATGCGAATATTAATTTAAATTTAAAAGCAAGTTCTAAAAGCAATAAAATATGACATCAAGAAGACATATTTTAAGACTATTAAGGGGGGTTGTTTGAAAAGTTCTCGGCTTAACACAAAGATAGCACAGATACGCGTGCGTCTAGGTGCTTGTTTGCGGTGATCGAGAAAAGCAAAGTGCTTCGAGTTGTTCTAAAGTTTTTCTTTACTAGTTGAAATTCAAACTAGTCATTTGGGGTGATACTCTTGATGTGAGTATAGCTGTTAAGAGTGTGGAGCAATAATTGTGTGACCGAGTTTCTTGATGAACACTCAATCTCATCAAGAAGCTCACTGATGTTCTCTCTTACTATGCTAATTGAATAGTTCGCGGAGCGACACTTAGACTATATTTTGAAGTTTCATCCTTCATATGAACATATGTAAAGTTTCAAGTCGATCTGTTAATTCATTCGTACAAAACAGCAACCTTAAAGTAAACGTATCAGTGTTCATTTTTTAAATAAAAAATATTGAAAATACGTGCAGTGATTAAATTCTAAAAAAAAAGGTTTAAAGGCAATGCAACTGCAAAGTGAAATAATAGATGCATCAGGAAAGTGCTATTTCAAAAACAATGGTTTGTAAGTGGGCAGGTGAGTTTCAACGTGGTCGTGTTACTGAACAAATAATTAATTCTATACATGATATGGTTATGGATAACAGACACATGACTTTGAGTGAAATTGCTGCTAAGGCCATGGACATCTCAACTGAACAGGTGTTTCATTTTCTGAAAAAGGGATGGGTGCTTCATTTGTTAAATTCTGATCAAAAACGAGTTCGAGTAAAATTTTCTAACCGACATTTGGATCTTTTTCGAATGAATAAAATAGATTTAAACGTCGTTTTGTAACTATGGCTGAGACTTGAGTTTACCACTATGATGTTGAACTGCGACAACAAATCGCAGAGTGGACTGAGCCCGGTTGTTCAGCTCCGAAGCAGCCAAAGTGGTCTAAATCCACCGAAAAGGTTATTGCATCAATTTTTTAGGAATCAAAAGACATTATGTTAATTGAGTAACTTTCTCCTTCGCCTTTTTGTTAATTGATTACGTACCCTCTCTGACTTTCATCTTTTCCCAAGTCCCAAAAAATTTCTACGTGGCAAGCGTTTTTCATCAAATGAAGAAGTTAAAGCAGCCGCAGATGAGGATTTTGAAGGGTTTTCAGAAATTCATGTGTATGAAAATCATGAAACTGTGTTTCATTTACGGCAGTGATATTCTTTCTACAACTTTTTGTCGTTAAATAGTCTTAGTTGCTGATTTCAAAGCTGCATTTTTCAAAGTGGATCTTATTTTTAAGTGTTACAATAGCAACTAATGGAAAATCCTTACGAACCTCACGATATATTGGATAATTTCGATAATCACGATATATTTATATAATTACCATTCGTCACCTTTTTTAAAATATACGTAATTCTCTAATTCTGATTAATATATTGTCCCTATAATATTTTACTTTTTATATTTTTATATAAAAGTAAGCAAAACTAATTAAAATAATATAAAATATAAATTTATTAATTAAAATATAAATATTATTTACTTACCCCCAATATAAAATCGTCTTGTCTATTACTAGTAGATGAGCATAAAGCAAAGATAGTACTTCACCAAGATAATTATCTGTAACAAAAATATTATGATTAATAATAAAATTTTAAAAAATATATAGCAAAAATAACTTAAGAAGAAGAAGAAGAACTAAGAGCAAAAAAGAGATAAAAAGGATGTAGAGGGACGTTCGGGGGAGGAAGCATCAGGACTTAGGCGAGCGGTGACCAGAAAAAACTACCAGGTGGGTGATAAATAAATAAGCAAAGATTAATATCTAAAAATGTCCACTATATTTAAAATTGTATGTATAACGATTACTTCGACACACAGTGCCTTTTTCAAATACAAACTGAGTTTAACATAGTTTGTATTTGAAAAAGGCACTGTGTGTCGAAAGAATTGTTATATATACAATACAAATATAGTGACAATGTTTAGACATTAATCCTTGCATACATATTTAAAATGAATTTCCATCAAGTATCGGCTACCTCTATCGCTACGTAATTTTTATTTTTTTCTTAAAAAAGCACGTTTAATTTTGAATTGAAAAAGGCAAAAAAATTGGTTTATTCAATCCCCATTTTTTATATCAATTTTCCCCATTTCTCTGGCAATTTGTGGATGCCCTTCCAGAAAAACCGTACACCTTTTGAGGTGGTCCAGTCATCAAGCCATTTTTCGACATATCTGTAATTGCTGCCAGTGTTTCACGGAAAGTGCGTGAGACATAGATGAAAATAAGTGGTAGTCAGAAGGTGCCAAGTCTGGTGAGTACGATGGGTGGGGCAAGAGTTCCCAGCCAAGTGCAAAAATGGTGTCTCTGACTGTTTTCGCTGTGTGTTATGGGGCATTGTCGTGCTGCAAAATCATTTTTCCATGTCTTGTAGCTCATACTAGTGGCCTTTCGATCAATGCATGATTCAAATTGATTATTTATTGACGGTAGCGAATGGTATTAACTGTTTCACCTGGTTTTAGAAGATCATGGTACACGACGCCTTTTTGATTCCACCAAATGCACAACATTGTCTCCTTTCCAAAGCTATTCGGTCTTGTTGATAGTTGTCCTGGGTCCACTCATGATTTTCTACTCTTTGGATTCTCAAAATATATCATTTTTTCGTCTCCAGTGACGATCCAATGACGATGCAAAAAAGCAAAACTTCGCACTTAGTTTTTCGCTTTTTCATCAGTTTGTCGTTTAGCTGAAGTGGTACCCATTTTTCTGCCTTCTGGATCTTTCCCATGGCATGCAGACCATCAGAAATAGTTTTTCAACCAACATTTAACCTCTCTGGTCATTTGCTGTTGAGTTCCTTTGCTACTGAGTTTAGTCTTCTTCCATCAATGTTTGCAATTCGGCATTTTCAAATTTCTGCGGTTGACCTGGGCGTTCTTGGTCTTTGAAGTCAAAATCACTACTTTTGAATCGTCTAAATCAACGCCCACAAGCGTATTGCGTTGGGATATTGTCACCGGTTTGTCGCGTTTTTCTTTTGATTGCTCAAGAAAAGCGGTAGGTGGCGTAAATTGTTATTTATTTGGCTCGAAACAAGAAATATTTACCATAATTAGCATTTTGAAAGTACAGTCGTAGCAAGAAAATGACATGAGAGATTAGGCTGTGAACCAACCCTTATTTCCAGCGCCATCTAGTAAAAAAATTAATAATTATTAACCGCCACACCAGGTAAGTTTTTTTCTCATCGACTTAACTCTCAATTTTTAAAAAATATTAGAACAAAAGTTACCTTTTAATGATATTAATGAAGTTTCATCGTATTTTAATAAGATAGCGCCCTCCATTCATTATTATAACGAACGGCAAAAATTATAACGAACAAAATGATATTTTAAAGTTAGACTAGCCTGCTCTCTCTTCAGATTTGAATATAATTAAAAATATCTGGAGAATGTTTTCAACATGAGTTAATGGTGAATCAAGATTATTTACAAATATGAAAGACCTGAAAAGTGCTATTCAGGCTTCATGGGAAGAAATTCCACAAAACAAAAATTAAGCAGTTGTATGATTCACTACCAAAAAGAGTTTTCAATTTAATAAAAGGTGGAAATACCACAAAATATAAAAATTTTGTTGGTTTATGTTTTCCTCTTAATTTTCCTCTCTCCGTGTCTTATTCTTGAGAAATATTTTAAGAAAGGTCTTCAATTCAACTTAAGATGAAATTTTATATTATTACATTTTGCATATTAATATGATATTTTGTTATAAACAAATAATGATTAAAGTGTTTCTAATAGTTTTATACTGAGTGTATGTTAGAGACAATAATAAGCAAACTCCCCTCCTATAATTGACTGTATGAACAGTAAACAGTTTTACTGGACGCTTGTTCATTTGATTGTTTACAACGAAACCAAACGAAATAAAACAACGCCGTCGACATAAGTTTCTCCTGGGCGGAATTCCATCCGAAGTGACGAGGATGAACCGAAAGTTGGAGGATGACGAATTTGCGACAACTTCACCGGAAAGCACCCGAGTTTCTGCTATTAATCACAAACGTTGTACGGTCGACTTGTGAAACACAGACAAGAACTAGTTTTAATTCGCAAGAAACACGGTTGATTTGCATTGAATTTGTTTTGTACTGTTTATAAATGTATAGATTTCTAAACAGTTGGAGAGTTGAAAAATAAGACTCTACCTTATGTAAAGAAATAGCGTTACTTAGTAATGTGCATTACTAAGTAAGGTGTGCATTATTTTTTGCTAACTTTCAGTCATTTAAATGACAGCAGTTGCAGACTTGAGACTTATGCAAGAAGTTCTTTTTCTTCAATTTGGAGAACAACGATACAACAGATATTGCCTCTTGTTTCGACTTAAAGCATCTAATCTTATTCACATTTGTGAGTTCATTGGGAACCCATCGGTTCTCCTGCTGAGTTTCCCTTAACTTGTACTCTGTAACTGTAATGTGTAGAAATAACTTGCGGTATTACTCCGAGTGTTCCGGTCCGAGGATATTCTTCCAGCAGTGCTTCCAATTCATCATCTCCCACTTTCTTGTCTATTGGTTAAACTTTTTTTTCGATTTTTGTCGCAGATTAAGCTGAAAAATGTGTGTGTAACAATAGTTTCTCGGGTATCCCGTGTTAGCTGAATATTCACTGGTGGACGGTTTCGCTCGACGGTTTCACTCGACAAGACAGAGAAAGCCTGAGAGGTGAGAGCCTAAGGGTGTCATTACAAAATGTGGGTATTCAAATAAATACGCTGCTGATTACGTAAAGAATCAATTGGTAATTTTTCCAAATGTGAGAGAAACTGTGAATTTTATATTTGTTAGTACAACATATGAGAAAAAGTCACTGTTGCCGAAAGTTACGTCTTATTTAAAACAGTTTACTACAACATTATTTATTGCATTTTTCTACTTGAATGCCCATAAATTGGTTAAGTTTTCCTCAAAAGAAACCAATTAACTACAGTTGCCGGGTCCAGAAAGGTCGACTCAACACCTCGCCGACGTCTACCGTGATACGAAACGGTGTTTTAAAAGAAAACGTGCATTTTACTTTTTATTTCTTCTTCTCTTCTCGTCTGACGAAAGAATATAAAATCAGGCTTGGTTTAGAAAATAATTTCGCTTCGTATTCAGTTTCCTTTTTGCACTGTGGGTCAGAGAAAAGTTTTAGGAGGGTTGTAAAATGGCGATTTTACTAATGGAGAAAATTTGTTTTGTTTTTCTTAATTTGTTTTACTTGTTTGCAGCGAAACTACATTTTAATTTGAAACATTTAATTGGGGAACAACTCTTTAAAATGTTCGAAGTTAAAAAAGTACGGAGTGCGACTGAGAAACAGGTTATTTTCATGATCAAATGAAGCGCGCGTTTCTAAGAACATCTTGATTTTGTCTGCTATGGTTTATGCCTTATGGCCACAACCAATATCTATTGACTATCTAACCAGATCACCCCCAAAAATCAGATCGACATACACGTGCTACCAGTAGTCTTTTGATTACCTACATGCACCATTACATGTTATTTTACAAAAGTAATCATCGAATTATCGACCGAATCAACTTGGCAACCGACGAAAAACTTCGTTTACTTATTCTATGTCCCTACAACTTATCCCGTTTGCCGGTAGCGAAAAAATTAGTCGTCTTTCTTCTCCTGAAAAACATTTAATTTTTGACTGGAAGGTTCGCATCTCCAGTAATCCGGTGACTCGGACGTCCTCATTTAATGCGGTCAACACTTGGATGGATGACCAATCGAGGAATGATCAGGTTTGCTTATTGCATTTCAGGGGCCTCAGTCCCTTGACACTAAAGTCTAAAGATCCCGATCAAGACAACGACCGATCCAATCAAGGAGCGGAGGGTGTAAAGAATATCTGGGTTAGATCAGGTTGCTATAGGACAAAACGAAAACCATGCAGGATATTGGACATCGCCACCTAAAATATACAATCTATGGCCATCGAAAAAGCATTAACTGTGTTGGAAGAAGAGCTAAGTAGTATTAAATGGGATATACTAAGATTATCAGAAATCAAGAGAAGAGGAGAGGATTGCTTGACACTCCCCTCAGGACATCTTCTATTTTATAAAGGAAGAAGCAATTAGACACTAGATGGAGTTGGATGTCTCGTTAACAAGAAGGTCATCAGCAAGATACAGATATATGAGACCCTTTCAGAGACACTGGTATCAATTACGATGGAAATATCACAGATCACTACATTAAAATTGATCCAAGTGTATTTACCTACTTCAATCTACGAAGACCAAGAATTGGAGGATATATACGAACAAATAACAGAAGCCATTGTGAGAGAGCGAAGTACCTACACAATTCTGTTTGAAGTATTTAATGCAAAGTTACCGGATGGAAGAACCAAGGACGGATTGAACTACATTCTATCGTCTGCGAGATCAACAATCAGAGAATGACAGGGGTCAGTAACTTCAGCACAAGGAGTGACTACCATTTGGTAAGAGTCAAGCTAAATATAAACACCAAAAAGAAAATATTCCTAAAGATAGAGAAGACACGTATCCAACCACTAAGTGGTTGGACTTCTTTTATCATTTTATTGCTTTGACAGCACCCTTCAGAACGCAATTGATGTTGAATACTTTCGAGCCAAATAAAGAGCATTTGCGGCATCTACTGCTTTTCTTGTTCAATCAAAAGAAAAACGCGAGTCAAAACCGTCTTATACATGTGGAAACTTACGGCGAAACTAATGTCCCAATGCAAGATGCTGGGGGACGTTGGTTTAGAAGATTCAAAAGTGGTGATTTCAATTTGAAAAACAAAGAACGCCCAGGTCTAACGAAAAAATTTGAAGATGCCGAATTGTAAGCATTAATAGCATGTCATGGGAAATATCCAGTCAAGAAAATGGGTACCACATCAGCTGCACGACAGACAGATGGAAAAGCGAAAAACGGTGTGCGAAGTTTTGCTTTCTCAACGTAAAAGAAATACTTTTTTTCATCAGATCGTGACTGGAGAGAGGTATATTTCGAGAAACCAAAACGCAGAAAATCATGGGTTGACCCAGGATAACCATCAGCATCGACCGCAAGACCGAATAGCTTTGAAAAGAATGATGCTGTGCCTTTGGTGGGATTAGAACGGTGTCGTGTACCATGAGCTTCCAAAACCAGGTGAAACAGTTAATACCGTTCGCCCCATCATACACAGCGAAAGCCGTCAGAGACGTCATTTCGCCACTTGGCTGGAAACTCTTGCCCCACCCGCCTTACTCACCAGACTTAGCCCCTTCCGACTATTACTTGTTTTCATCGATGTCTCTAGCACTTTCTATGAAAACACAAAAATTACGGAGATGTCAAAAAATGGCTTGACTACTCAAAAGGTGTAGGGATTTTCTGGGAGGGCATCCACAAATTGCCAGAGAGGTGGGAAAAATGTGCAGCTAGCGATAGCGCATGCTTTGAATAAACCATTTTATACCTCTCTCTCAAATTAAACGTGTTTTTTTTTAAAGAAGTAATTAGGAATTATTAGCCGCTACACCTTCCTCCCTTTTATAATATTCTAACTTGTATTTGAAACAAAAAAAAACACTAATAACTAATAATCAAAATTATATTTAATTTTTTTGTAAATCTCTCTGGCGCGACTAAAATTTTGACACAGAGTGTAATACAATTTTGTGTTATCGTTTTTTTTTTCTTGCAGTGCAATTTAATTCTAGCAGCGATAAACAAATCTCAATTTCCTAAAGCCACTCCTACGTCCACGTACTCGAACGCTACAAGCTAATTTCACTATAGATTAACGATGTCGAGTTTCTCCCGAGCACTGGGAAAATCTCCCATCGAGGAATGAAATATAAACAACGGAAAGACCGAACGTTGTTTTCGGAAAGGCAAGGAAATCCCACATGAGCCTCGGGTTCGTTCTCGTCCAACGTGTATGGATTTTCCGAAAACGGCAAATCAACCAAAATGGACACGTCTGTGGTTAAAGAGCGTGGAAAATGTCGGTACGTGTTCATACTTACGGTTAGTTCGTAGTTATTGCCTTTTTGATAAAATCGATAGAAAGATAGACGTTGATTTTCCCACGTGAGCTTGTTTGGTTTTGGGTAAAACCAGAGGGCACGAATTCTCCGTGTACTTTCTACTATTGTATCTCGATTTTAAAATAACATAACCTTTCTGTCATTGAAGCTTTGAAGTTGCGAGAAAACTTTACGAATCGCTTCTTCTAATTTAATAATTACATTTTTGTAATTTTTGAAACTATTTTATTTTGGAAGAGGAATAATTAATGATGACGAAAGGCTTCGATGTCTTTGGCAAAATAATCTGGTCTGGAGAATAGTGAGTTATCGAGCAAATATAACGAGTTCAGTGTATTATGGGAGCTTATATATAGCAATATATTGCTGTTCAGTGTATTGTGGGAGCTTGTTAAATCAGGATTTTTTCAATAAAATACATAATAATAGTTTAGTTATCCAAACTTGTTTTGTCGTCTTCAATATAGGCTCCATTTGGTGCTATACATTTATGTCAGCGAATAATATATTTGCTGAAACAGTTCCAAGTGTACATTTCAAAAGGTGTGCTTTAATAAATATACCCGTTCCAGTGTAAATTTTCTCTTAAATGTCTCATAATGCTAATATGATATTAATTGTGGATTGCTTGCCCCTTCGCATGGAATTCCTAAAGGCTACTTTACACACTGATCCATGATGAACCAGTACAGTGGTTACCATGATGGTAACAGTTAGTCCAATCACACGCTGGTCTTGGATGTGCCAGTCTGTGAATGGGTGATACTGGGCTATATGCTCTGTTATTGTCGAAAAATGTAATTAATAAAGTAGATAATCAAATAGATAGAACAGAATTTTATAAGAACAATAGCGGAAACTGGTAAAACACGGACTACTGGTGCACCAACAGTAACTGTCACTGCGCATCTCGCTTGCGCATGCTGATTCTATTTTGATGTGGATAAAAAAACCGCTCCCAAAACCAGCCTACGTCATTACCAGCCAAACATCGGTCACCATGTAGATAAGGCTACTATATATATATATATATATATATATATATATATATATATATATATATATATATATATATATATATATATATATATCATCATCATCATCATCATCAGCCCGTATCGATCCACTGCAGGATGAAGGCCTCTTCAGCATGCTTCCAACCTTCACGGTCCTGGGCTTTCCTCTGCCACTCGGGTCCAATATACTTAACGATGTCATCAGTCCATCGTGCTTTCGGTCTTCTTCGCGGACGTTTGCGATCAAGCGGTACCCACTCCAGGATTGCCTTGGTCCATCTGTCGTCCCATCGCCTCGCTATATGGCCTGCCCATCTCCATTTCAACTGTTTTACTCTTCCAATGATGTCACAGACTTTTGTTTGTTCCCTGATCCATGCGCAGGACTTTCTGTCTCGTCTTGTAATGCCAAGCATACATCTTTCCATTCCCCTCTGTGCCACCCGAAGTTTTTGAATTGATTGCGATGTGAAAAATGATATATATATATATATATATATATATATATATATATATATATATATATATATATATATATATATATATATATATATATATATATATATATATATATATATATATCATTTTTTTATTACATATATTTTCGTGACCGTTTAATATTAATATATTTTTATTGTTTTGTTTACGTTTCAGTTTAAACTCAAACGTAAACAAAACAATTAAACAACATTCAATAAATAAGCAAAGATTAATATCTAAAAATTTCTACTATATTCATATGTATGTATGGCAATTGTTTCGACACAGTGCCTTTTTCAAAAAAAAAATTGAAAAAGGCACGACATAAATCATTTGGTTCTTCGAATATCCGAAATCCATTGTGTATGATGTCGTCGCGAACTATAATGAGTCGGGGAAGTTCAATGAAGGTTTTGCAACACCTCGTTGTCAGGACGCCCGATATCATTCAAGGGGCTCTGGAGCTAATTTTTAAGGATCCAGGGCAGTCGATTCGAAAATTGTCATTGGTTGTCGGTGTGAAGGAAAAAACTATGCGTCGAATAGTCGAGGAGGCCCCCCGCTACAAGTCTTGCACAATTAAAGTGAGACAGATGCTTTCCAAAAGCGGCCATGGCAAAGCGAGTTGAACGCTGTAACCTGCTTTTGTGTTCTTTAAAAAAATGCTGCTGGACGCCTCAGGTTTTTTCTGGCAAAAAAATGTTTGATGTCAATGCGAAAATCAATTGAAGGAAAGATCGCTGGCTCGTACATGGCCTTAAAGATGTTTCTATTGTTTCCAGAACTAAAGTTCACTGTTGACGTGCTAAGTGCATCATCCAGTGAGATTGATGTGACACCACCGTATTTCTTTAACAAAAGGGAAAATGTTACAAAAGAAGTTTATTTGCGTGTTCTGAAAAATCTAGTGAAATCATGGATGGAAACTGTGTCGTCTAAAAAATCGTATTTTTTCCAGCAAGACGGTGCGGCCGCCAACACACGTCATTTGGTTCAAAATTGGTTGTCGAACAAAGTTGACATGTTTTGGCCTAAAAAATTGTGGCCTCTCAACAGCCCAGATTTAAATCCTTTGGACTACATACAAGTTCAAAGGATTTAAATCTGGGCTGTTAAGGAGCCACAATTGGAGCGTGATTGAAAGGGTCGCCAACAAGTCGAGACATCCGAACTTCGCATCATTGAGAGCCACTATTGAAGCTGCATTCGCCGATAGAGACCGTGACGCATTAAATCGAGCCTGCGAGCTCTTTAGACCGAGAATGGAGGCGGCCATTCAAGCAGAGGGAGGATATAATATTAAGTAAATGTGTTCTTTATGATCTTACAAAAAAATATTTAATTTGCCTGGATTTTGGCGCCGCACCCTATATATATATATATATATATATATATATATATATATATATATATATATATATATATATATATATAAAGGTATCGAAAAAATAGTTAGAAATAACGAAAAAAAATACTTTGAAAGTTAAAGCTTTAAATATTAATATTAAGAGGTGCCGCATAGCAAATTTCAATTTCCCATTTAAATAACATAAGAATTTTTTTTTAATTTTGGAATTTTACAGCTCTTCAGCGAAACATTACTGTAGAAAGACTATTATATATCCTTGTAGGAAATTGAAAAAAACGGTTTCGTTCTTCAAAAAAGGTCTCTTATAAATTGGACTAAATTAGGCTAAATTTGAATGCATAATAAATTTTAACATTTTTTCAATTTTTCGACGAAACTATTAATTTTATCGAAAAATATTATTTGACCTTTTTTCTAGATCATTCTATTTCCTCTAAATTTTCCTTAATACATTTTACGAAACTCCGTAAGGATCGTGAGTTATATAAATTGATATGTGAATTTTTCTATATAATGGGATTTTTATTGATTATAATTGATTATAAAATTAAAATTATCAATTTTTCAACTGGAAATTGTTTACTTATGATTATCTTATATCTAATTAATTGTTAAAAAAACGACTACTTATTTAAGTTAAAAAATACTGATTTGCTTTATTTCTACGAAATGATTTCAAGACGAGCGAAACAAAAAAACCAAAAACAAATTTTTAATTAATTTTTTGGCTAATAATTTCATTGCAATCAATGAGAATTAATAATTTTTACTCACTAAACTTTTTTAAAAATAAAAATTGTTTATTATAAAGTAGTCCCTTCTATTTAAAAAGGTTAAAATATTTTGGAACCTATTTTCAGCTTAATATGATTTTTTTCAGAAAATATTTATAATTAATACTAATTCTTTTGCAAATATATTCGGAAATTTGAAAGATTATTTTTTGGGGAATGAATGATATTTTGAAAATATCTCGTTTCGTGAAAAATAGGTAATTTTGACTGAATTATCAAATCAAAATTCATAAGCAATTGAAAAAAATATTCTAGTTAAAAAATAAGTATAGTAAATTTGTATTTTTCAATTTGAATAAGTCAAATATAATAAGTAAGTAATTGTCAATTGAAAAATTGAATAATTATAATTTTATAATCAATTATAAACAATAAAAATCCGTTTATTTAGAAAATCACATTTCGATTAAAATAACTCATGAACCTTACGGAGTTTCGAAAAATTTATTAATAAAAATTTATAGAAAATGGAATGATCTACAAAAAAGGTCGAATAACATTTTTGAAAAAATTGATAGTTTCGTCGAAAAATTGAAAAAATTGATAGTTTCGTCGAAAAATTGAAAAAATGTAAAAGTTTATTATGCATTCAACTTTAGCCTCGAATAATGTTCCGCTGAAGAGCTATAAAATACCAAAATTAAAAAAAAAACATTCCTATGTTATTTAAATGGGAAATTGAAATTTGCGATGCGGTACCTATTAATATTAATATTAAGAGCTCTAACTTTCACAGTATTTTTTTTCCTAATTTCTACAATATTTTCGATACCTTTATGAAAAAAAATCGATTTTCTTGAAACAGTCTAATATATGTATGTTTTTTTGTCAAAATTTCCACTTTATTAAATATAAATTAATAGTACGAGAGTGGAGTAAGTATCACGCTACTATTTTATTTTGGCACATTTCTTTTTGGGATATTTGTGACCATTTGGATTTGACTATTGTATAGTGCAGACGTGCAAGTTTTATTACGAATAAATACGTGCTAAAAGAAAATAATACAATTGAATTCAGAACAGTTGGAGATAGGCCCCGTATCTGTAGTACAAGAACAGTGCCATGCGCTGAAAGTATTGCGTGTGTGAACGTGGTGCACAATTGGAAATTTCTCCACGCAGTTTAGGGCGAATTTTGAAAAGTGATTTATGCATGTTTCCCTGTAAGATTTAAATTGTTCAGCCGGTCGCGTTGGTGCGGCGGTAAGATAGCTGGTTCGATTGCAGCGCTCGGATGGTTATTTTTCTTTCTTCTGTCCGTTTATCTTTTCTAAATGTTTATGATTGTTTCTAGGCAAGAGTGTAAAATCCGACTATGAATTACCCCTCAGTCACGCCAGTTAAAGGCTGGGTAAGGCCGGATGCCTTCTGAGAAGTGTTCTACGTTGGTCACTCGCCAGTCGGTAGGTTTCCTGATAGATTTATGGGTAGGCACATAACCAAGGGTTTATAGCCCGAGGGAGGTGCTGGCCTGGGTTTGTCGGAAGCTGATGACCGTGGTTCAGAACCCACGTTAAGCTGTAAGTCCAGTCGCTAAATAGCCTAGTTGCTGATGCGCCTCTAACCCTAACATTTTACCTTTAAATTGTTCAAGACCTGGTGCTTACAGACAATAATAAGTGATTAGAATACTGTAATACGATTATAAACAATTTCTATCAAATTAACAATTTTTACACACTTATGGCTACGGATTATTTTTATGGGGAATTTTGAACGAAAAGTTTTGCATAAATAAGCTTCAAACCATACAGAAAGTCAAGGACAACATCCGTGCTGATACAAATTTTATGGAAAATGTGCTAAAAAGAGCATAAAGTTGCATTGCAGCTAATAGCTCACATTTGATTGACATAATTTTCAAAAATTAATTCACACAAAATTTAAAAATGAAATTAAACATTTAAAAAATCTAAAGAAAAAAAATCTTGTCTTGTTTCTTTTAAAAGTTATAAATATCTAAAATAGTAGAGTGATACTTCCCCCACTGTGTATAACATAATTTCTTATAATAATATAGAAAACATTTTTAAATTTAAAACTTTAAAAATATTTTTTTTTTATAAAATCTGAAAAGACAAACTATTTAGCGAACAACATTCACTAACGATATACAACTTTGGGTATTAAGTCTTTAAGTATTCGTAATTGAAGGTTGAAGAAAATAAGAACCAAGTTGATCTTATTTTAGCGACATAAAAGTTTTAATTTGATTTCCGATAAAAGTTACCTTGTTCGGAAAAGCTTATTCCGTTCGAATAATTTTTTATCCTTCGAATAAATTCAGTTTAAAGGGGTTTATTTCGAGAAGGGACAAGTTAAATATACATCATTCAAAATATCTAAATCTCCAGAAGAATTTAAAAATATATTTTGAAAACTGGAAAAATGTTGAAATTATATGACAAAAAATATGAGCTAACTCATATTGAGTAAAAATTTTGCTTTACATTTTGTCTAAAAGAAGGAAATTTCTTCTGCTGACGCATTAAACGTTTTAAGAAAGTTTTACGGCGATGAATCTATGTCAAACAAATTGTTTACGAGCATCAAGGATTTTTAGTAATGGTAGAATTGAAGCAGTTGAAGACGAAATTCGTTTAGGAAGACCATCCACGTAAACTAATAAAGAAAACATTATCCAAATTAAGGCGCTAGTACTACATAATCGTGGATTAATTCATTATTAGACAAATAATTAATTATTATTAGACAATTTTTCGGCTAAAAATCTAACAAAGCACTATATTCACCAGATATAGCACCATGTTACAGTTTCCTATTTCCTGGATTAAATAAATAGCCTCATGGACGCCATTTTGAGTTGTAGAGAGAAGGGGTAAAGTAACCTCTAAAAACGGTAAACATAATATAGAATATAAAATGTAATTGGATAAATACAACAATATTTTCTGTATTATAAGCCTCAGATATATATATATATATATATATATATATATATATATATATATATATATATATATATATATATATATATACAGGGTATATCCCAATAGTGCATAATAGTATAATAAGCATAAAAGTTGTACTACATAGGCTGCAGGTAACTAAATAGACTGCAAATTTAAATTTTTTTCAGAGCATCTCACAACACCGGAAGAAAAAAATATCGGAGTTACAGACTCCATTTTGCAGTGTCATATATCATTTATTTATCGATGTAGGATTATCATTTTTAGTAGGGATATTAGTGAAACAGCAGGATTCAGAAGTGGATTCAGTACAAAGGATCACATCCAGGTTGTACAGCAGGCCATAGAAAGGCACAACGAATACACCATGCCACTGTGCTTGGCTTTTATCGACTACGAAAAAGCATTTGACTCCATATCAAAGCATGCGATACTGGATGCACTGCTTAGCCAAGGGGTAGATAAAGCATATGTAAATCTATTAGGATCGATATATGATGGAGCTACATCCACAATTCACCTTGATGATCTTGAAGTAGGAATTAATGTAGGACGTACGGCAGGGTGACGCAATATCGCCTATTCTTTTCTCGGTTGGCCTTGAAGAAGTATTCCGTAAACTGGATTGGGAACAGGATGGTGTATAGATCAATGGTGCAAACGTAAACCATGTTAGCTTTGCAGATGATATTGTTCTCCTTTCACAAGACCCAGAAGAGCTGTAAAGACGCATACAAGAACTGCAAAGGGCTGGGGAACCATTTGGCTTGAAAATAAACCTGAAAAAGAGTCAGGTTATGTTCAATAACTTCGCTCAGAACAGAAGAATTTCAGTTTTAGGAAGGGATTTGGAGATTGTGGACAGCTTTATATATCTTGGGCAGAAGATTTCAGTGGAGGGGAAAAACCGCCCGGAAGGTAGAACGGCGTGTTAAATGTAACTGGCGAGCATTTGGCAGGCTCAACATAGTGTTTAAGAGCAGACTCCCACTTTGTCTGAAAAGAAAAGTATTCGATCAGTGCGTTCTACTCGTTACGACATATGGAAGTAAAATTTGGACACTCACATCGCAATCAATTCAAAAACTTCGGGTGGCACAGAGGGGAATGGAAAGATGTATGCTTGGCATTACAAGACGATACAGAAAATCCTGCGCATGGATCAGGGAACAAACAAAAGTATGTGACATCATTGGAAGAGTAAAACAATTGAAATGCAGATGGGCAGGACATATAGCGAGGCGATGAGACGACAGATGGACCAAGGAAATCCTGGAGTGGATACCGCTTGATCGCAAACGTCCGCGAGGAAGACCGAAAGCACGATGGCTTGATGACATCGTTAAGTATATTGGATCCGAGTGGCAGAGGAAAGCCCAGGACCGTGAAAGTTGGAAGCATGCTGAAGAGGCCTTCATCCTGCAGTGGATCGACACAGGCTGATGATGATGATGATGATGATGGTTAGTAAAACTATGACTTAACTTTTAATGTAAACAATTTGTCTACGTTATGAGTGTCCAGGATAACTAAGATAAATGAAAAAAATTCAAAACATCATATTCTTAAATCCATTCTTCTAAATTATTTTGCAAAAAATGAAAAAAATATAACCCTAGGAGGCGATCTCCGATGATACCAGCCCACACATTAAGAGACCATCTATGCTGATGATTTAAGGGCATAATGAATCTTGGATTTTCACTGCTGTAATAGTGAAAGTTATGTCAATTGACGTGTCCATTTTTGTGGAAAGTTGCCTCATCCGTGAATAACATTTATTTTAAAAAGTTAGATTCTTCTCTATTTAGCCCAGTCACAAAATTCAAGCCTTCGATCGAAATCATTTTGATTTAGTTCTTGGACCAATTATATATGATACGTATGAAATTTATATATCCTTGTTATTCTGTTCGCTCGGGATTTTTTAAAGCCTACCTCATTTTTTATTTGCCTGTATGAAATATGCGGATTTTTTTATTGTGGCTTAAAGATCTAAATATTCGTTTTCTTCACTCATAGCTCTTTTCTGCCTTTCCAACTTTTTTTCGTAAGCAACACATTCACAGTCGATATAATTTTTCAAATCGCTCTTTCAGTCGTATGAATGCTAATGCATTAGGACGACGTTTGGCATTGGGGGACTCTTTCTGCATAAATTCTACTTGCTAAAAAAGAGTTTTGATCACTTACGCCCAAAACATAGATCATGTTTATCAATTCCTCTCTAGAAAAATTCATTTGCGTTCTACTTTCTGTTCTAATAAACACCGTACTATGCAATTTGACAGTTCACAAAGTCCAAATAATTGAACGTTTGGTTCATTTGTTTCTACGCTATGATTGTCTAGGGGGTCTAGGCCATCTGCGTGCTTTAAGTTGTAATTGGATATTCACATTTACTTTCGATAATCAAAATAATAGATCATAAAAATATTTTTTCCAATTTAATTATGAAAGAACACATAAAGTCACGCAAAAAACACACAAAGTCACGCACAAATATTATCGCCGCACAGCACGTACACGAATCATCTATTGTCCACCACATAATTCAAACAAATTGTTCCAGTAAATTCAACACACACGCAAAATTTTATTGGTGTGGACCCAGCTTCAATTGAATTTCATTAAAAACAAAAATGCAAATCTCGGAAATTGCACAAAATGGTAGACAAATTGAATATTTAATTAAATGATTGTAGTTATTGCTTTATAAATGTTTTTACTTAAACTGTCTTTCAAAAACTAAATTTTTATGATGTTTTGTTTACTCTAACAATAAGTTTTGTTACTCAACAATAATTGCTTTCTTATTAAATAAGCGATAATCGAAATTCTTAATATATGATGACTTATCATGAATTTATTCATAAGTTTAATAATAATATAAAGCTTAAGATGAATTCAATTAAAAACGCAATATTAAAAACAAAATTATAAGGCATGTCTAAGAAGAATAAAAGTATTTTGTCTTAGGAATATTGTAGAATGAAAAAATTTTAGATATATTTGATTTTTTTTTTAATTTGCCTCAAATGTCCTGACATCCTGTATAACAAAAATAAACAAATGTTGTTTGCATTAAAAGTTAAGTCATAGTTTTACTAATTTTCCTATCAAAAATTATAATCCTACATAAAAAATAAATGATATAGGTATGTCACTGCAAAATACAATCTGCAACTCCGATATTTTTTAATGTCTGAATGTCTGAATGATTGTGGCGTGTCCATATATTTTTTTTTATTTGGGTTTTTTCGCCACGATCTAAAACTGAAAAAATATAAAAAATATCTGTTCTTATGTAAATAAAGAATCACTGAATAAAGAAAAAAATAGGACATGTTTCACGAAATATGTTTAGAATCGATAGCAGAAGGCAAAAATAGATGGACATTCGATAAGAAAAAACAAAACTATAGCCCGCCACGATTTCGCGAGAGACCCTGTATAAATAAAATGAATTTTAAATTATGCAGCCTACTTAGTTGTACAACTCTATAATATAAACTTTATCTCTATTTCCAGCCAATGTCAAGATATCAACCAATATGGCACTATTGGGACACCCAAGAGTTTCTATGGTGATTTGTGACTGTTGATAAAACTTAGATTAATCGCTGCACACCAAAAATGAAGAAAGAGTCAAAACAACTATCCAAGCCCCAAACAAGGCTAAGATGTTTCCATAAGCCGGATAGCCACATTTGTATATTGTATATAGCCACATTTGTATATTGTATATAGCCACATTTTCTGTGATATGTTTGCCTTGCATAATCCTGCAAAAAAAAAACCGGCTTAGAAATTGTAGACCATCCATGATATTCTCCCGACTTAACCTCACCTGATTCGTTATTCGAAGAGTGAAAATAAATGGCAAAAAAGATGGTTAATCTTGGAAAATATACTTTTCTTTTAATATAATGTAAAAGAGATTTTTTGAATAAAGCTGGTATTTTTTTGATAAAAAAATTAAAGTAACAGAAGCAATCAGTTTGTTGACGGTGTACTTTCAAAATTCCACCGGATATGAAAAGAATGAATTTGTATCCAATCCGGAAAAATCTGGAAAAAAATACAAAACAGTTCGCGACTTTTTTCCTTATTTCAGGCGTCGGTGTCTTGTCGTTGAAAGATTGACTTGCATAGTAAAATACTACGAACGACGTGATTTGCTTAAAGCGTCTTAGACATGAAGGAACAGCGGAAAGAGATCCGCAGCAGATGTCCCATTTCCCAGAAGCATCTTCTCTCTCATCCCGGCAAAACAAAATGGGGAAACAAGGAACATACCATCGGGATTAGGAGAATCCGTTTTCGGCATTCTTGATATATTTAGTTTTTATGCCGGATGGATCTATCGACGTTTCGGATATTATAATAGCGCGAAATCCGGGCTTTGAGATTATCGGAAGGCAACTCTGTCCGATGATTTTCAGGTTTTTTATGCGGGTTCGTCAATTTTTATCTCTCTTTAATGGAATGGGCAATTCTCTGACATACCGTTAGCTAAGCTGCGCTTTGTTCTGTTTTTTTTTGGCAGATGGGAAGCTGAGCAAACAAATGAGAGAACGGTTTTTCATTGATATAAGCTACCCAAAAAATTATTTCACTCTTTTTTTTTAACGGATAAAAGTTAACAGAAGAACGTATACGAGGGCCGTTCGAAAAGTTTTCAGCCCTGCGTTGATACCAGGTGCGGTGGCTAATAATTCTTAATTTTATTATTAAAAATTAATTTCAAAGAGATTGCGCTGAAAACAATGTCTATCAATGGCTTTCGAGTTAAGGTCATATTTTTTTCGTGTGTTAAATATGTCGAGTTTTGATCCAAATAAAGAGCATTTGCGGCACGTGCAGCTTTATTTTTGAAGATGCTGAATTGTAAGCAGTGTTAGATGAAGACGACATGCAAATTTAACAACAAATAGAAGAGAGGTTAAATGTTGTTCGCCAAACCATTTATGACGTGATGGGAAAGATCCAGAAGGCAAGAGAATGGGTATCACATCAGCTAAATGACAAACAGATGGAGAAGGGAAAAATGGTGAGTAAAGTTTTGCCTTCTCGGCATGAAAGAAATGCTTTTTGCATCGGAAATGCTTTGTGCAAGATAACCGTCGACGACGGTCGCAGGACTCAATCACTTTGAAAATAAGACAATGCTGTGCATTTGGTGGGAATAGAACGGTGTCGTGTACCATGAACTTCTGAAACCAGGTGAAACAACTAATACCATTCGGTACCATCGTCAAAAGATCAATTTCAACCATTCATTAATCGAAAAGAGCCCAGAATGAGCTACAAGACACGGAAACTGATTTTGCAGCACGACAATACCTCTTTACATACAGCGAAAGCGGATAGAGACACCACTTCTGCATTTGGCTGGGAACTCTTGCCCCACCCGCCGTACTCACCAGACCTGGCTCCTTCCGACTACCACTTGTTTTCATCGCTGTCTCACGCACTTTCCATGAATCACTTCAACAATTACGGAGATGTCAAAAAATGGCTTGAAAACTGGACTACCTCAAAAGATGTACGGTTTTTCTGGAAGGAAATCCACAAATTGCCAGAGAGATGGGAAACATTTGCAGTTATCGATAGCACATACTTTGAATAGACCATTTTTTACCATTCTCTCAAATTAAATGTGTTAAAAAATTAGGAATTATTAACCGACACATTTGGCACACATTTCGCCGAAAAATCGATTTATTGCTAGAAAAGTTTCTTGAATACGTTATGTCGCGAAATGGTAATGTAAACTAGCCGCCAATCATGCGATCTCAAGGCCCAATTATTTGTTGTGTGGTTGTCTCTGGTGGTTTTTGTTGGTTTACATAAATAAAACCCAATGAATTCTTGACTTTAACCCATTAGTGCGTACAGCCCCTCTTAAGGGGCGCCAAATGTTTTCAGGATGGAGTGTATACTAAATTTAATTTTAGACTATTTAAGGATTCAGTAAGGTATGTGCAGGTTAGTCTATGAACACAAATCGGTGTGCGAACTTATTTTCAGTCTTTCTGTGGTTTCCCACATTCCCGAACTGTACTCAACGAAAAATAGAGGGTACGTTTTTATTTCTTATAAGGAAGCTTCATGAAACTAGACCTTTCAAATTTTGGCAAAAGTTCGTTATTATTAGTAGTTTGGTCCCACAAATTTTACACGCAATTTGCACAACTTGTTTATAATAATATTAGTGTATATTGGTATCGTCCCTTATAATGGACTCCATGCACAATGATCAAATTTAAAACTCAACAATTATTATATATTATTAAAAATATTAACATATACAACTGTATATTACATTACACCATAAATCTATTTGTTATTGTTGGTGGATTCATGCAGTTGTGGGTTGTATCCTTCTTCATCTGCAACTTTAATTTTATTATGTCTTTCGGTATCTTGTTGAATTTTGCTACGGTTTCAGTTGTGAGTTTTTGTGTGAGTCTTACTTGTGTATTTTTATGAACTCTAATGTCTGATTTTCTTCTGGTTTCGTATGTATGTATTTGTTTGTTTGTCGTCAATGTGATAGTTGTCTTTATTAATTTATTTTGAATTTTGTATAGCAGCAGTATATTGTGATATTGTATTAGTTGTCTGATGTTTAGTTCTTTTGTTTTTTTGTATAGTTCTTCGGTTGGCGTTAGTCTGTTGAGATTATATAATATTTTCAATGTCTTATTTTGTTGTCTTTGTAGTATGTTTAAGTTTTTTTCTGTAGTATTGCTCCATGTATTAATCATATAAGCATTTTTAGATGAGAATAGTGCATGGTACAGTGGTTTCTTCATTTTTGTTGGTATGATGTGCTTAATTTTTAAGAGCAAAGTAATTGTTTTGGTATTTTTTTTAAATTTTATTTATATGCTTATCCCATTTTAAGGTAGTGTGTATTTTAATTCCTAGGTAGTTAATTTCGGAAATTTCCTTTAATTTTTGGTTTCTTATCGTTATGTTTAGGTCTTTTGCTTGTTTCTTCTTGTTAAATATTATGTATTCTGTTTTTGTTTCGTTTATCGTGAGTGAGTTGTTAAAACACCATAGGTCGTACTTTTTCATATCGTTATATATATTATGTTGTAATCTGTTGTAATCATTGTCAGAATACAACATGCACAAGTCATCAGCGTAAGCATACATTTTTCCAGTGAAGTTTTCTTCGAATAAATCGTTTGTATAGAGTATATATAGCAATGGTGGCAGGTTACCTCCTTGCGGCAAGCCGTACGCTGCTGTATTAGTGTTGCTTTCTGTCTTATCCATTTGCTTTGCAGATTATCGTTATACGAGCTACTTTCTTTGGTTGAAGATGATGAAGATTTCAATAACCAACCTGATATGGACATGTACATAGGAATGTCCGTCAACCAGGGAGCAGATACCGAGGGAGATAGTGACAAATCAGACGACGAACACATTGGTGATGCAAATCACCCGTACAGTGGAATACTACAGTAAAACTGTGAAGTAAGAGATATGAAGCAAGATGAGTTTGATGAAGAAGATCTGATACCTCTAGCACGACTATTTCCACAGGTTGGGCAAAGTGGTGGCCCCAAAGTAAGAACAAGCCGAAAACGTAAGGTGAAGAAAATCAAAGCAAAAAATCTGACAAGTGAGAAGAAAAACTTCCTAACTTTTCTACAAATAAATTGTGTGTGCCTCGTGAGGCACCTTTAGAGGCGCTAAAAGCTGGTCAAATTCCTGTACATGTTTTTCTTTTTTTTTGACGAACAACTAACATTTAATAAATATATAAATTTCACTAAAGACGAATTGTACGTTTTACTTAGGTTATGCAAAGAATCCGAACAAGATGTCATATTGGAGTTCTTCTGAAGACGTGCCGAAGATCTTGTATGCACAGAACAGTATGCGCTGGAATAGATATGAAATGTTACTGCGACATTTACATTTCAATAATAATGCTAATGCCATAAACGACAGACTTTATAAACTTCGTCCTTTGCTTAAAGCATTGAATGAGAATTTTAGATATCACGGTGGATTAGAAGAGGCCCTATCAATCGACGTGAGCACGATTCCCTACTATGGCAAGCATTATGCCAAACAATATATAAAGGGAAAACCCATAGGTTTTGGACATAAAAACTGAGCTATTTGTACCAATAGTGGTTATATGATTTCTTTTGAAATCTATACGAAAAAATGCGACTCCAAAAAATGTTTTGGTCTTAGTGGAGATGTGGTAATAACTTTAGTAGTCAAGGCTCAGGTTCCTTCTAATAACGGATATAAACTATTTTTTGACAATTATTACTTCAGCTGTCTAAAATTGTTGAACCACTTATCCGAAAATAATATATGTGTCACTGAAACAATTAGGGAAAATCGCACAAAAAATTGTCGATTTCCTGAAACCAGGTCCTCGAAATTAAAACCAAATTTATTTCATGTGAAAATCTTACGTTTGTGCAATGGAGGATAATGGACGAATTTTGAGACCATTGATATCATGACAACATCCAGGTGGTGCAAGGAATCCAAACTAAAAAAAAAGCAGATTTCACAACCTAAAATTGTAGCAAACTACAAGCATATGGGGGGAGTTGACAAAATGGATGGGTCTATAGCATTGTACAGAACAAGAAAGCGACAACGAAAATGATATTCGCCCGTAACATCATATTTGATAGATGTTTCAAATGCGTGGGTTCTCATGAAGAGACTCAAGCCATCCGATCCTAATTGTGCTTCACTACTAGTTTTTCGCAGATAAGTTGACAATCGTTTTCTTACATCTTATGGCAAAAAGCCAACCAGGAGAAAAACTAGAACACCGTATCTAGTTGCGTCTAGACTTGACAATATGAGCCACATAATAAGGTACAATCAATCAGACAGGACATGTCAAGTTTGCAAGAAGAGAAACAGTTTCATATGCACAAACTGTGACTGCGGACTGTATCCTAAGCTTTGCTTTGAGACATACCATTCAAGTTAAAATTCTAATTATGTTAATGTTTAAAATATGTGTTCATTTTGCATAGAATTCCTTTGAAGGGACACAATGTAACAAGTTAATAAATATTGATGATGGCAGTTTTTCGTTTTTTGATTACTTATTACAATATATTTAAATGTTTTATAGAAAGAAACAACAAAAAATATATTTTTGACACCTCATGCATTAATGGGTTAAACGAAATATTTAAGCCACCATTGAAAATTTACCATTCTATATGAAAGAGTAATCGAAAAATGGAATGCATTCCATCAGACGAAGTTGAGAGAGGTATTTGAACGACATTATTTTCAAAATATTATGGAATTATTTGTTATTCAAGATAAAATAAAATTTAATTCATTATCACTTGGAGTTATCATTGTGCTTTATTTTAAAAATCTGACACATTTATTGGACATATTGGGATTTCATATAACTAAAGATGATTAGGTGCTTTTTCATTGACTTTGCTGCTTTATTAATGTTTTTTTTTTGTGTTCAAGTTTGGAAACCGTATGTAAGGACAAGAGCACAAATTATTTGAAAACTTTAGTTTTTAGGTGTTGAGGATATTTGTTTGAACGTCTTTAAGGTAGTATACTCGTTTATTTATTTTAATTACGAGTTTGATGCAATAAAAATATGATATTGAGGTAAATGTCCATTATTTCATTAAAAAAAAACATTTTTTGATAGATTCTGACGCAGATATTAGTTAAAGTGTACATAATTAACATGCAAAAGGTCAGAGATGTATAAAAAACAGTTTCGTGTATTTCTTAAGAACCTTCTTTATGAATTTTTTTACAAAACCATTATGCTGTAAAACAAAAAAATAGAAAACTTTTGGAATAAACATGAGTTTTTTCTCTTTATTTGGGTTTTTTTTTCGCCACGATCTCAAAAAATATCTGTTCTTAGGTAAATAAAGAATAACTGGGTAAAATCAAAAAACCAAACGGAGACAAATTTCTCAGTGATTCTTTTTGTTATAAATTTGCCTAACGAACAAAATCTTAAAAATATGGGAAGTATATTTTTGTGTATGTCAATGATACTTACACTGACAATAATTACATTATAATTGTCAATGTAAGTATCATTGACATACACAAAAATATATTTACTTCCTATATTTTCAGAATTTATAGAAATTAATATAATTTATTTTTAGATTCGTTTTGAAAACGGGAGGAGAATACTTCCCGAAATGTTAACGTTAAAAGTTTATATATTTTTTAGAACATATCTTTTAATATCTTTAATTTTTTTTTCGTTAGACAAATTTATTACAAAAAAGAATCACTGAGAAATTAGTCTCCGTTTGGTTTTTTGTTTTTACCCAGTGATTCTTTATTTACATACGAACAGATATTTTTGATATTTTTTGAGTTTTAGGTCGTGCTGCAAAAAACCCAAATAAAGAAAAAAATATAGGAACACGCCACAATCATTCAGACATGAGTTTTTTTATCAAATGGTTGAATTGTTTTAAAACCATAAAGGCGTAGTGGGGGGATTGGGAGGGATAGACGTCACAGCTTGGCAACACTGTGTGTTTAACGCGCCAACATCCGAATGTTAATCTTATTCTTGGTAACATTCATTTTGCAAGTCGAAACTTCAGTTATAATACAACGTTCATCACAAGAAATATCCAATATTGAATTAAGACCAAATCGTTTCTTAACTTATCTAGCTACACAATCCGTCGATTACTACACAGGTTATGAGAGTCTTCAGTTTTTAATTTTTTCGCTTCACAAAAGGTGATAAACGGAAAAAAGTATATGGGCAATGAATGACGTTAAAAAATTAAAAACTGAAGTCTCTCCTAGTCTGTGTAGTTATTGACGGATTGTATTCTTGCTTTAGAAAAAATAATGAAAAACGTTTAGGTCTTAAGTAAAACTACGGTTTCAGATATCGTGCTACACTACAAAAATGAGGACAGACTTTTTCCGAAGAAGTAAACAGGCCGTCTGATTAATGAAAGATTCCAATGCTTTATTTTAAAAGAAGTACATAAAAACTCTAAAATTAGTGCACCTAAGCTCAAAATATTGGTTGAAAACCATTCTCAAAAAGCAGTCAGTACCGAAACAATACGCCGTTGTAAAAGAAAACATGGATATCATGGACGTGTGGCCCGGAAAAAGCGTTGGTTAAATAAGAAAATAAAAAATATTAATACTCGACTGGATTTTGCTAAGGAGTAAACTTTAAAGCCTGAAAATTATTAGAACGACGTTGTTTTCTGTTATGGGTCAAAATTCAACATTTTTGGCTCAGATGGGTGATCAAACATCAAACGATGTGCTGAAAGATTAATGAAGAGCTCAACACAGAAAATCTTTGTCCAACTGTTAAAAATGAAACTGAAGGGCTACTCCATATATATATATATATATATATATATATATATATATATATATATATATATATATATATATATATATATATATATGTAGGGGAAGAGTGGCATGAAAGCTAAATTTTGAAAGAGCCACTAAGATTTACGCTGTACTTTTCGAATGAATGATGCAGGAATTGTATTTTTACAAACATTGGAGAGTTCACCAAAAACAAACGGCGCTGGAGCAACGTATTGAAGATTTTGTTGTTAAAAAGTAAGTTTTTGAGTTCATTTTATTTGTTTTCTGACAGCTACAGTTACAAAACTAACAGCAATATGTTTATACTATAATTTTATGGTTATATTAGGCCTTTTAATAACATAAATATTTTGCAGACAAAGCCTAGATTTCATACTAATATTCGAGGTTATGTTTCTTGGGAGAAAACGTTTTGCTGTTAGTTTTGTTCTGTGAGAGCTGTGTTCCGGTGTGTGATGAAAAAGCTGACTCTTTCATGACTGACTTTTTCAAGGCCTAATTTTCATTATGTTTAAGTTTTTTAATTTTCATTATGTAAAAGATGCATATCCATCAGCTTTCAGTCCTCACAATATTACACAAGGTTTTTCTCAAAACGGGTATTTATCCCTTGAATTCGAACGTATTTGGAGAATAAGAGTTTCTATCATCCTTTGTGACTGATACTGATAGATCAGATCCATCTGCTGAAGTCGATTCCAGTAAGGAAAATGATAATAGCAACGTAACTGAAATCGAAGAGGATTTGCTTCTACTGCTTTTACCTGCTTGCGCACATTCATTGCCAATTTCAAGTACTTCAGAGATAGAAACTGTATCGTCACATAATTTAAGACCTGCTTCGGCACCTATCGTTTCTATCGAGGACACATTAAGGCAACTAGTTATATCACCACAAATGATTAGGCCATTTTCAAAGAGAGGTTCCAGAAAAAAAAACACGGTTCATAAAAATCGGAAAATGTTATCTGCTATCGTAACGGATACTCCTGAAAAAAAACAAGTTAGCAGAAAAGGGCGCAAGCAAAGAAAGCAAAGCAAAGAAAGCAAAGCTGCAATCAGCAAAGAAAGAACGCGAAGAAAACTACAAAAAAAATCTATAAAATTGCTTACTAAGAAATCTAAAACACATAATGATACGGACTCAGATTCGGAAGCTAATATAATATTGTCAAAAGTAAAAAAGGTTCCAATTAAAGATAAAAATAAAAGGGGAAGAGAACAGGATAACAATTGTGTAGTGTGCAGTGAAAATTATAGAACCTCGATCAAGAATGGTACCGGCGCAAAATTTGTAACGGTTGAACACATGAATCCTGTGGCGTAAAAGGGAGATTGCATTATTTTTGCCAAAACTGTTTTTAAGTTTTTTGAATCATTTATTTTTGTTTTTAATTTAGATTTTCTTTTTCATTATTTATGCCAAAACTGTTTTTAGGTTTTTTGAATTATTTTTTTTGTTTTTAATTTAGATTTTTTCACAAATGTTTTTAAATAACATTTGATAGTTCCTAAAAATACCATACAGAGTTAGTTTGCAATGATTGGTCTCAAACATCTAATTTTGTGAGAGTTTCTTAGATTTAAGTAAATACTTTATCCAGAGTTTGTATTTTATAAAACATTTTATATGCCTAATAATTTTTTTTTTTGTTAATTAAAGTCCCGTAATTGGAGCGTGTCTTTTTCAAAATTTTGGTTGGCTCTTTCAATGCCTAGGTGTTATGAAAGAACCGAATTTCATTTTTTTTATAAATAGTTAAAAGTCCAAGAATATTGTTGATTTTGGAAAATATTTCATGACATTACGTACATAAAGGAATAAACCACTACTTATGATAGTAATTTTATTATTTACTTATTCCCATTTGTGTTTTTTCCCTTTTTTAAAACTGACTCTTTCATGCCACTCTTCCCCTACATATATAGACCATTCGATATACGGGTTGGTAGCGTTGCCACATTTATTTTATTTAAAAGTGTTATTGTATTAGTGTGTTTCTGTATATAAACGTTTTTATGTATCGGGTACAGTGTGACAGATACTTTTACTTCCGATTGTCTCGAGTGAGCTACCTTAAACACATTCAAAAAACTTGTTGAAAAACCTCCTTTTTTGAGAATATCGAAAGACTTTTCTTGGCAACTGCTGTTATCTGACGTTATTATCTCCGTACTCACGAATCGTTGCTGGCGACAGACCCGAGCTACAAATTTACACCACGCAGGCCGGTTACCAAACGTCCCCCCCTGAGAAACACTGGGCCAACAAAAACCACCCCATCAACCGCCCTATAATTAATTATCTCCTGTTTTTGTCGTTTTGCCACTACCGCAAATTAAAATTAATTACACAGATGCCTTACGCTGCACCATATTTTATGATGGGTCTGAGAAAAAAAACGATAATAGTTCTCACTTATAGAAATCTCATTTCCTTTCGACGAGTTTACAGCGGTGATTAACGAGGAGCCGCTATCTTTTCTTGTCTTGCGAGATTTATTGAGTTCGGTTGATTGCATTTTATTGTACGTATCATTTCATTGGGCGAGGATGGGGCCTAGCGCCACGTACGCTACAGACCAAAAGTTTAAGACCACCTTTAAAACTTCCCAAAACGAATATAAAATTGAAAGAGTCAATTGCCAAATTATTGTTTGTTTCTAACTCGGTAATATTGATTATAGTTTGTTCAAGTTAATACATTCTGTCAAAAAAATACCGGGAATTGATCATTTGAAAAGTCTGCTTAAACGGATTGTCATAATTCTTTTTATCGCTAAGTTGCACAACTGTCCTCTATACTGACGCAGAGTTTGAACGTCATCTGTCATTTAGTTTGTTTACAGTACTTGATTTTGTCAGTTCATCTCAAATGTGTTATGCGATTTTTACAATGGATAAAAACATCGAACAAAGAATTTGTCTTAAATTTTGCATTGTAAATGAAATTTGGTGTGCCGAGTCGCTGAAAATGTTGCAGAAGGCTTATGATAAATCGACTTTAACAAACACACTTTAACAAAAACGGTCGAGATGGGGTGGAAGATTTGCCTGGCTCTGGTCGGTCAACAACGTTTTCAACTAAAGTTAACATTGCTAAAGTGAAGGAAATTGTGACTGAAAATCGTCATTTAAGTTTGAAAGAGATAGACGCTGATCTTTCTGTGTCTCACGAATCAATTCAACATTAACATTTTAAGCGATTGTTTGGGCATGAAACTTCTCGACTAGTGTCGAAAGACCTGCATTCTCTTCGAAAATTTAATCGCGTAAAGGTCGCTGAAGACCTGCTAGAACGAGTTAATTCCGACCCCACATTCATAAAATGCATTGTAACTGGTAATGAGGCATGAGTATACGAGTTTGACATGCAAACCAGTCAAGAAACTTCGGAATTTTGCCTTTCAACTGAGCTGAGACCCAAAAAACCACTTCAAAGTCGATCAAACCTTAAGGTGATGTTGACTGTTTTCTTTGATTCTCGCAGTGTTGTGCACTCGGAATTCCTGCACGCGGTCAGACGGTAAATAAAGAATATTATCTGAGCATTATGCGGCATTTGAGAGAGCAAATTTGTCGAAAAAGGCTAGATTTGTGGATGAAAACTCTTGGATTTGGCATGACGACAACGCACCATCTCACAAGGTTATCATTGTGAATGAATTTCTGACCAAAAACTCATCAAATACAATCGAACAACTAACGTATTCACCTGATATGGTTCCGGCCGACTTCTTTCTCTTTCCAAAACTCAAATTATCACTTCGAGGCCTCCATTTTCAGTCGATAGAAGACATAAAAGAGAATTCGCGGCGAGAACTGAAGTCGATTCCGGAACATGCGTTTAAAAAATGTTTTGACAATTGGATTATTCGTTGGCATAAGTATATTATTTCATAAGGGGCTTATTTTGAAGGCTATACAATAGATTTGGATAAATAATAAACATTTTATTTTATTTTTTTATTTATGGAAATGTCTGCTCAACAATTACAATTGTTCTACAATACAGTGTTGTAATGAAAGTTTTAACATTAACATCACAAATCTATTCTAAATACATATCTTGAGGTAGTTTCCTCTTCAGTCTTGTATGTATGTTTCTGCGTCCTAGTAGATAATGTTCAGTGCTGGGAGATTGCTCTAGCCTCTGATGAAAGATGATCGTTCGCTTTTTAATATACTCTGACACTGTTAGTAGACCGAGTTCTTGGTGCAGTTGTCGATTAGTTACGTTCCATTCGGCATTCACAGCTATTCGTAATATTTTGTTTTGAAGAACCTGCATTTTATGTACATTGGTAGGCGATGCGTTGCCCCAGATAACGCATGCATAAAGGATTAAAGGCCGAATTAGTGATTTGTGTAGCAATAAGGTACATTCTGTTTTTAATGAGGATCTCCTATTGATAAGCGGGTAGAGTTGAGAGAGTCTGGCATACCCTTCGTTGAGTTTGCGAATTATGTGTATTCTCCACGTTAATCTGGTATCCAGGTGTACACCCAGATATTTAACATATTCTTCGTTTGTTTTCCAAGCGACTGGGTGTTGATTTATGTGAATAATCGGAGGGTTATTGATTCTCCTTAAAGTAAAAATTTTTGCTGCGCACTTTTCTGTATTGATTTTTAAATTCCATTTATTGAGCCATTTTACAATGGTATTTGTAGCTTCTTGAAGTTTGGTTACCCCAAGTTCAAGATTCTGTTCCTTGATTAGAATAGCTGTGTCATCTGCAAACATTAGAAGAGAGGCTTCTGTTTCTGGTATGTCGTGTGTATATAGGTTAAAAAGAATTGGGCCAAGTATACTCCCCTGTGGCACGCCGGTTTTAATTTTTCTAATAGTTGATGTTGCGTTGTGTATGGATGTTTGGAAGGATCTGTCGTTTATATATGGAAAAAGGATGGCTTTTAAATATTCTGGAATCTTAGCTGATGTTATTTTATGTTTTAGTCCGTCATGCCATACACTATCAAAGGCTTGGGCCAAATCTAAGAATTGGTTAGAGTATACTCCTTGTTCTCAAACCCCTCTTCTATAGTTTCTGTTAAGCGTTGAAGTTGATGACACGTAGAATGCCCTTGTTTGAAACCAAATTGGAAGGCTGGAATTATGTTCTCGTTGACAATCGCTTGGTTTAATCTGTCGTATATAATTTTTTCAAAGAGTTTAGCCATTGTAGATAGGAGGCTTATTGGCCTATAACTTGAAATAAGTTTGTGATCTTTTCCTGGCTTTGGGAAAAGCAAAATGTATGAGTGCTTCCATGTTTGTGGAAAATATCCCAATTTTAGACAAGAGTTAAAAAGTGAACTTAGGTAGGCAATCAGCTTTTTGCTTGCATTTTTGAGTATTAAATTCGGTATTTGGTCATGGCCCGGTGCTTTTTTAATCGATAGGGTTTTAATTACTGACATTATCTCCTGTGGCGATGTAGGTTTGATGTCTACACCAGCTAGTGGTCTGTGGGTTTTCACTTCATTTTGTATCAAATTTGCAAAGGCCTGTTGTGTATGCTGTTGATCAAACAGTGTTTCCAAGTGGTCACCAAAAGCAGTACATTTCTCTTCATCGCTATGTAGTAATATATTATTAACCAGAAGAGATGGGATTTCTTCCGATTTTCGTAGGATTTTCTTAGTAGATCTCCACAATCCTGGATCTTGCGGCTCTAGATCACTTATACGTTTTTGGTATTCAATTATTAAATAATAATTAAGAAATAATTAAGAAATGTACTGCTTTTGGTGACCACTTGGAAACACTGTTTGATCAACAGCATACACAACAGGCCTTTGCAAATTTGGTACAAAATGAAGTGAAAACCCACAGACCACTAGCTGGTGTAGACATCAAACATTTTGTTTTATTGGCCAATTCCCGATACTTCTTTGACATAATGTATACCGTATTTACAGTGGATTCCAACAATATTCGGACACCCTATTTAATAAATCATTCTAGAAGTTCCAATTTATGCAAAAAAAATCTTCCCGTATATTTTACCTTTGTTATAACAAAATTTTAACTTCTTGTATAACAGTTCTGGAATCATAAAATAAATATTGTTTTTATACACTTGAAAAATTTCCGAACGCGCAAACAAAAAAAAAATAATTTGGATGGATCATATTGAGATAAGTGATAATTTTCGAATTTTGTTTACTATTAATAATAATTGGCAGATGGGTGTCCAGAGAATATCTTAAAATTGATTGTATACCAAATAAGAAAAACATGTGCTATTTCACTATCAAAGGGGAAATTCCTACCAAAAAATTGGACAAATGCTTCAGTTAAGAATAAGTACGGTTGAAGATTTCGTGCAATGTTACAAAAATGAGGGCAGACGTTTTCCGAAGAAGCAAATAAAAGAAAAATACAAATTCTAAAATTAGTGCACCTAAGCTGGTAAAAAATCATTCTTAAAAGGTAGTCACCATCGAAACAATACGCCGTTGTATAAGAAAACATGCATATCAAGGACGTGTGGCCCGGAAAAAGCTTTGGTTAAATAAGAAAAATATTAAAACTCGACTGGATTTTGCCTGACAATTATTGGAACGACGTTATTTTCTGTGATGAGTCAAAATTCAACATTTTTGGCTCAGATGGGTGTCAAATGGTATGGCGAAGGATAAGTGAAGAGCTCAACACAGAAAATCTTTGTCCAACTGTATCCTTAGAAGGGGTTTGACGGTATAATGGACAAGAACATTTATTTAAATATTTTAAGGCAAAATCTGAGGGTAAATGCGAAAACATGAACATTACAAACTCATTTAAATTTTATCAAGACAATGACCCTAAACAGTGCGACTATAGTTCGGGAATGCCAATTATACAACTGCCCAAAATTGATTAAAACGCAGCCTCCATCACCTGACCGTAATCCTATTAAAAACGTTTGGCAATATATAAGAACTAATATAAGGAAACATGAAATTACCAATAAACTTTAAAGAATAAGTTATTAGAGGAATAGTATAAAATCGACGTAATTATTAAAAAAAATATTTGTATCCCTGACAAAACGTTTAGGAAATGTGATTAAGGTCGAAGGTGGACATACTAAATACTAATTATAAGTCAAGTTTTTTAAGCAAATAATTTTTTTGTTGATACCAATTAATGTCCGAACATTTCTGTAACTCTAAATTTATAAATTGATTTTTTTTATTGACGTATTTACTATTAATATGGATTTATAATTATGTAGTACTTAAATTATAGTTGTACTAGAATTGTTTATTAATTTCCCTAAGAAATTCTTTTTAATTACATTTTTTTATTAATTTTCATAAGCACACTTATAGCAATATACTTTTCCGAATAAATAGCATTATAACTGTTTACCGAAGGTCAGAAGGAAAATAAAAATTACAACTGAACTCTCATGTTTACCTTACTTATTATTCTATAATGCCAGTTATTCCCGTTTGTAAAAATCCCCTTTTAAAAGGAGAAAACATTATTTAAAATCAGCGAGAGTCTTCAGTCTTTTTTGTAAAAATACAAATTTTACTAAGAGAAAGCAAATAAAAGTCGAAACCTGCTTAGTCAGCGATTCTGACTGACTCTCTTTAGTAGGCAAATCTGAAAGAAAAATTGCCGCACACTTAAAAATCTCTAAAGTTCACAAAACTACAAAGGGATTTCAAGAAACTGACTCGAACATGGACAGATTATCAACAGGTAGGCCTCGTGCAAATTATGCACAGTAAGCCACGCTAACAAGCAAACATCCTGTATAATATCATTTAAATAGATCATAATGTACTTACAAATAATTGACGTTAAGATTCTTCCAATCACTAAGAACACTATAATTAGACTAAATCAAAACCTAAAACCTGCATGTACGCACATATTTTACACGCTTCAAATCCCACCAAATTTATTTAGACATACGTTGCCATGGTGATTAGATATTTTAAAACCGTAAAGAATTTAGCTCAGGCAAAAAAAGAATGTTTTTATTACCCTGTGTACCTGTGCCCTGTGTTTATATTTTTAAGCCTCGACTCGATGCAGTGCACAGTTGTACAAAAAAGACGGACAAAAATGGAAAAATATTTTCAAATTATCTATCGGGTTTCATATTTGTTTGATGCTATGTAATGCTTTGTCGTGACAAAAAGGCTAAAAATAATGAAAATTGACACAGAAGTAAATATAAATTTTCAAGTAATTTCTCCGTTTCTATGATTTAAAGTTTGTACTGGACGAAAATAGTAAATGTATGGACAAACATTCTGAATATTTATACAAATTTTGCATTAGGAATTTCGTAGGAAAAATTAAGTTGAAGAAGAGATATGGTTTTAAACTAAAAAAAAAATAAATATATTAACATAGTTATACTACTGAAAAACAGTTAAAAAAAGTTTTGAAACAATATAATGGTGGAACAAAAATCTCAACAAGCCTATTTTTCACATTCTTGTTATTTTGACAGCATAACATTTTGCAGCATTATAACAACATCAAATATTACGTTTTAAATTTAATTATCGACCTGTTTTTAACTAACTTTCACACTTCTTTATGAAAACAATAATACAACCTTAATATTCGTAGTTATTTTAGATTTGAATTAACGTAAAGGGCTTATTTTCATCACAAGTCACAATATTAAGCAGGACATTCTTGTTTTTAAATCTGGGGGGCATTGCCACAACAAGATGAAAGTGTTTCTCTTATTCTCACGCGGTTAGTTCATAGGGTACCCAAGAATTATAATTTTGAGTCTTCCCTAGCTTGGGTAAAGATTTACAAATAGTTGCCTTGTTAATTCGAGTTTCTGCTCGAGCCCTAGCAGTGGACGACAAGGATTTTCTTCCAGCAGGGCTTTCTTTCTTCATCTACTGCTGCGTTTGGCTGTTCCAGACTTTCTGCATAATTTAAGCCAAATGTTAATGGAACCCGTTCTTATCAGGCGCACAAATTATATTCTGAGATTTAACAACATTTCATTTTCTATTGAAAGGCAAAAAAGGTAATACCTGTAATATTGAACGACATCGCGTTTACTTTATTGAAGCTGAAAGATAGTGCTTACGGGAGAAAAATAATCTGATTGCAATAGGTTCTGCAGTCGATGAAACTTAGAGAGCAATAATTATTTTAAAATTATCGATAATACCTAAATATCATCATCACCAGCCCATGTCGATCTATTGGGGGATGCAGGCCTGTTCAACATGCTTCCAACTTTCACGGTCCTGGGTTTTCCTCTGTCACTCAGGTTCAATAAAGTCCATCGTGATTTCGGTCTTCCTCGAGGACATTTGCGATCAAGCGGTATCCATTTCAGGATTGCCATGGTTCATCTATCGTCCCATCGCTTCCGCTATATGGCCTGCCCATCTCCATTTCAATTGCTTCCAATGATGTCAGAGACTTTCATCTGGAGGCATACATCTTTCCTTTCCCCTCTGTGCTACCCGAAGTTTCTGAATTGATTGCAATGTTAGTGTCCAGGTTTCACTTCCGTATGTCATAACAGGCAGGACGAACTGCAGACTTCGAGACTGAAAGATGATCGAAGACTTTTCTTTTTTCTTTTTTGGCAAAGTGGGAGTTTGCTCTTAAACTCTATGCTGAGCCTACCAAAAGCCTGCCAGCTACATTTACCACGCCGTTCCACCTCCTTCTAGTGAAATCCTCTGCTGCTGAAACGATCTCCAAATCGCTTCCTATATATATATATATATATATATATATATATATATATATATATATATATATATATATATATATATATATGTATATATATACTCCACTTCTATTTCTCGTTATAGCATGCTGTGTGTCTTGACCCTGTCCACAATTCTTGTCCATTCTTTTCTGTCATTCATTTTGGAAGTCCACCCTGGTAACTCGATTCGCCTTACGTTTGTTTGTTATACCTTGGTCCTTCCATCTTGCCGGCTGTCTTCCTCTTAGCCTGTTACCCTTCAGTTTCCGGTTCTTAATGGCCAGGACAGTACTTTTAGTGCCTTTACGTAACGTCCTATATCTACTTCATTGAGCCACTTTCTGATCTCATGATTCATTAGGCTTCGGTACTCTTCTTCTTTTTTGGGTCTATACTTGGAGTATATTGTTCTGTTTCTTTTCTTTCAGTTTTTCTTTCTCTCTGGTGGTGAGGGTATATATATATATATATATATATATATATATATATATATATATATATATATATATATATATATATATATATATATATATACCAGTGTGGCCTTAATTTTTTAAGAGATGGCGCTGATAAAAAGGGTCGGTTCACAGTCTATTCGCTTATGTCATTTTGTTGCTATGACAGTACCTTTTAAAACGCCAATGAATGGTGATAATGTCCCGCAAGATGCTTATGGGCGTTCATTTAGATGATTCAAAAGTTGTGATTTCGACTTGAAAGACAAAGAACGCCCAGATCAACCAGGAAAAATTTAAAGATGCCGAATTGCATTGTTGGAAGAAGAAGATATGGAAACTCTACAACAGATCTCAGAGAGGTTGGGACTCTTGCCCCACCCGCCTTACTCATCAGACTTGGCCCTTTCCGACTACCATATCGACACTTCGCTGATTAACGAATAGGAATCTTGATTTCGGTTACTCGCCAAACTCGCAAGTGATAAGAGCTGACACATTTGTTTTGTTTAGCATTTTTGATTGTAAATTAATCACAAAGTGTTTAGAAGCGTTTATCGTATGGGCGTTTTTTTTATTTCTTTCACAATTTACATTATTGTTCGAGTGTTTCGGCGTGCATAATCTATTCTACAAGTGAATTTCACTACAACTTTCACTACAAGTGAAAGTTTTGATCTTTTAGACCTATTGTTTTACGCAGTTTCTAGTTTTCAAAACAAGTAATGATTTAATTATATATTCCTTCTTTAGATAAAATCGTCACTACACTGTAAGAAACAAAAAAACAGTTTTCTTTAGAGAAAGTAGCTTAAAAAGAAATAAAACCGCGATACTACTAACAATCCGAATTCGAAAAAAATTGACAAACTCATCGGAGAAACGATTGCACTTCAAAATATATCATTTAATTTTGCGGAAGAAATAGGATTTCGCAGACTGATACAAGAAATATCATCAAAATATTATTTAAGACGACGCAACTTTTTTACTGATTTCGTGTGCAAGGAAAAAATCGATTACATGTCATTTATTAGTGATATTTGGACGGATGTAAGCTCTAATGCTTCCTTGCTTAGCCTGACTTGTTACGGAATCGCAGAAAGCTTTGTCGATCGTCAATTGTATTAAAATACCAGACTTTTGACGATCGTCGCACGGGTGACATAATTGCCGACAAATTCGACACAATGGTCAATGAATGGAATATTTTAAAAGAGTAAGTGCATTGCATGATTCGAGATGAAGGCTCCAATATGAAAAGAGCAATGTAATTAGCAGTATTAAATGACTTGGATTGTACAGTCCACAAGATGCAGCTTGTTATTTTAAGTTGTTTACAATCACAGGAAAACATAAAAGATATCAAACAAAAATCAAAAGAAAATTTCGGCCTATTTTAAACATTCCATGATTGCTCAGAAACAATATGTTTACGCAATTTTTAAAGGTAAAAAATACGTTAAGTCTTTACATTAACGATAGTGATACTGACCCAATTTTGCCAGAATAAGGGAAAATCATAGAATTATATGTTGAGCTGATGAAATCTTTTGAAAAAGCCACTTCGGAACTAATCACCTCTCAGACCCTCATATCATCTGTGATTCCAATAATTCAAATGCTTATGAAAAAACTGGAATACCATTTAACAAGGTCACAGAATTCTGACCCAATTCCAATAACCAAGGAAAGGATTAAAGATGAAATAATGAAGACGAAAAACAATGCTGATGACATTACAGGTTCTCCGAATTCCGAAAAGCCATAAAGAATCGGAATAAGAGATTTTCTGGAAAAAACCTGGGACGTCTGTTACGGCTAGTAAATCATGCTTAAAAAAATTATCTTGCCATGATTCTTTAAGTGAAGATGAAAGTCAAGGGAAATCATTTGACAATAGTAGCCCCGGTGCTGTTCTTAAGAAGGAAGTGCTCATATATCACAATAAACCAAGAATAAGTATATCTCAAAAATGCCTCTTAATTGGTGGAGTATAAATTCTATTGAATTCAAAATGCTATCATCTCTAGCACGCAGATATTTGTCGCCTCCACTAGCCAGTGTTCTAAGTGAACAATTATTTAGTCGCACGGGATTAACCTATGAACCTCTCTGAAACAGGCTGGAACCTGAAAAGGCATCTTTATTAAATATGATGCACCAATTTTAAAATTTTCCTACTAAACTAAAAATTTGATTATAAAATAAAGAAAACTGATATCTCTTAAAAAACTCTACGAAAGTGAACCTTAAAATATCTGCGAAATCTGCGGATATATATATATATATATATATATATATACATATATATATATATATATATATATATATATATATATATATATATATATATATATATATATATATATATATATATATATATATATATATATTATTCACGTATGGGCCCTAGTGGACCTCGCGAAGTACAATTAGAGGCGTTTGTTGTTGTTAGCCTTCCTTCGCGCCCATACTAATTTCATTCTTTCGCTATGAGCTTTTTTCCTTTCGTCAGACCAAGTTGTTCCAGTCTTCCTACGTTACTTTTCTCTCTGGCCAACCTTCCAAACGTTAACCTTGTGTCTGAAACAGCCTCTATCCTGAATTTCACTTTGCGTAATATTTGCTGATCTTAGGTCCTTTTTAATTGCAACAATCCATTTAATTATTTCTACATTAGCTCTACTCCTATTTTCATAAAATTCGACTATTTGTCTAGTTAGCCCACTCGGATTCATCCGTTTTGTGTTCGTAAAACTTAAATCTTCTTTTTGTCATATCGCTATGTATATCTGTGTATTGTTTGATTCCTTGGTTTTCTCGAAGTCGGTATGTTGTGCTATTTATTTGTTTGGGACCTAAGATTTTTCTTATGATTCTTCTTTCCTTCTTTTCAATGTCGTCGATGTCTCTCTTTCTATTCAAAATGAGCGTTTCTGCCCCATATAGACATATTTAAGTTGAGAGACTCGTCTGGTGTTACCATATTTTGTTTTTAGAAATGGTGTTCTTAGTCTGTTGCAGATCATGTATTGTGTATTTTCAAAGGAAATTTGGAATCCTACCTTTTCTGTTGTTTCTTTTAGGATTTCAATCTGTTTTTGTGCCGTTAATATATCTTGAGCCAAAATTGCTAGATCATCAGCAAACGCCAGACAATCAATTTTGATGTTGGTTCTCCCCAGTTTAATGGGCTGGTCAATATTCAGGGCCGACTTTTTTTAACGCCACTTCTGGGTTCGCACAGTTAAATAAGAGTGGCGAGAGTCCATCCCCTTGTTTTACTCCAGTTTTAATTTCAAAGGGCTCTGAGATGTCACCCATGAATTTAACTTTTGACTATGTGTTAGTTGTTATGTTTATTAAATAATTGCCATCGTTTTCAGATCTAGTCCTTGTTCGCAGTCAATAGAATCATAAGCTTTTTTGAAATCTACAAACGTACAGACGAGATTTTTCTTGTACAGTTTTTGATGTCTTAGGATCAACTTTAGAATTAGGATCTGTTCAGGGCAGGATCTGCCCGGTCGAAAACCTGCTTGATATTCACCAATTTTAGATTCTAACTGTCCCTGTGCTCTGTCTAGTAGACATTGAGATATAATCTTGTAACAGACTGGGAGAAGAGATATCCCTCTGTAGTTGTTTATGTCCGTTCTATCTCCTTTCTTGTGTAGTGGATGGATTAGAGCATCTTTTCAATCTTCCGGAATCCGTTCGGTTCGCCAAACTTCTTGTAGAATTTTGGTTATTTCCTTTATTGTACCTGGACCAGCAGATTTCAAAAGTTCAGCAATGATTCCATCTTCACCAGAAGCTTTGTTATTTTTAAGTCGCTTGATTTGCCTAATTATTTCATATTCATATTCATATTCATTCGGTGGTAATTAATCTGGGTTTGTTTGTTTGGGGTTTAGTGTTGGTAATTTGTTTAAGGGCTCAGGATAGTTTAGTAGTAGTTGTTCAAAATAGTTTGCAAGTTCTTTGCAATTGTCTTGGTTATTTAGAGCTAATTGTCCATTTTCCTTTTGAATATATATATATATATATATATATATATATATATATATATATATATATATATATATATATTAGAACTACTAGAAAAATTAGCACAAGGAATATAAAAACCAAACCAAACTAAAGACATAAACTTACATTCATCTTAAAAAATCTCATTTTAAAAGATCAATCAGGAAATTATTTAATAAAGGAAAACTAGAGCGCTATTTTCGTTGGCTTCATTAAAGAGTCTGCACGTTTCATCCAAACAACCGCCTAGGATACTAGAATAAAAAAAAAAGAAAAACACATAAAAGCTCTCAAACAGAATACAGCCTACTATACAAAAATCGAGACGAGGAAACTGGAATGGAGAAATCAACGTATCGAGAAAACATTAAAGTCTTAAAAGTCTCTGTGCGCCCTTGTACTTTTCGGAGAGAAGCGTGTTTTCTTGCTCGTAGCGCTTAAAAGAGCTCGTAAAATTTTTGGGTTCATTGAACGTATGTAACGTTTTAATCCGGTGAAGGATGCAGCTGCATCTGGAAGTTGGACTGGCTAGATTTATTTTTCTAATGTTCATTGATGTTCCAGTTTTACAGAAAAATCTGTTAGAAAATATAAGTTTCGTTTGGTTTTTTTTCAACATTTAGTAATCGTAATTTATAGAACGACCTACAAAAGTACGGAGATTGTTATTTTGTAATTCTTGAAGAGATTTACCACTGTATTTAACTTCTTGGTACGCGTTTTGTTAACCATGTTAGTTAAATCACCGTTATGATATTTCCACACTTGTTCAACTTTTCCTTTCAACATGCGTTTTAAAGTTCCTTTCAACTTGCCACTCTGCATGCATTAGCGCATGCATTCTAGCTCAGGGTAACAGGCATGCCTCCTTCCTGTCCACATGTTTGCGTGCGTTTCATTCGATATTTCTGGTGAGTTCAGAAAGACGGTTTTTTAAAAACGTTGAAAACATTTTATTTTGTAACTACCTATTGTTAAATGTGTAATTTCAGTTTCATGAATACATTTGCCATTATCATATGAGTGCTGCTGTGCTAGTGTTAATAAATACACGGAAAAGAAGGGAAAAAACAAAAAATATGCATGGACAAAGGAATATTTTTTTTTAATATTCCTTACACATTTAATTTACAATTGTATTACTTTGAAAATTCTATATTTATTTTTTGTCCTTAAATATATAATTTGATATATTTTGTTAATTTAATAAAATGAAAGTTCGTTACTTTACTTTAAACTATTGCAAGTCATTTGGTGTTTAATGGTAAATCTCTTGGAGTTTACTGTTTCATATCGAAGGTTCCAATAGAACATTTGTTGAACATTATAGTTAAAGTGGGGTTTTACAAATAAATGAAAAATTACGTCCTCCTGATGGTTTCTAACGAATTTCTTGAAGCTTACTCCACTATTTTCTCTATCTAGTGGTATATTTTCGGTAGGAATCGGGGGACTTTCGGTTTTCGAAAACTTTTCTTCATGGTAAGTTTCAAAAAATAGAATTGTCTTAATTTAATTTTAAAATTTTACAATTTAAATTTTCGGATATTTCTGTTCTGCTGTATCTTCTTTTAGTTTTCGAGATATGATTTTTAGAAAATTGAAAATTTTGTGAAAATTGTTTTGGAAAATGGTTTTTTGTGAATATCTCGAAAACTGTTTTCTCTATTTTCTCTATCTTGTTCTTCTCCGTGTGGTGCTACAACCCGTCAGTGACCCTTAACCTGTTTCAAGCTTCGCTTCCAATCGGATCGATCTCCAGCAGTACGTTGCCAATTTTTAATGGGGAGTAGCTCTTTAACATTTCTTAGTACATCGTCCTGCCATTGTGTCTTTGGTCTACTCCTTTTTCTGTTACCCCCCTCCCATTCGCCCCTCCATTATTTCCCTTGATAGGAGCCTGGCTGGAAGTTCCCGGGGTTAGTTGTTCCGATGAAATTGGGATCGAAAAAAAAAGGGATCGCGACACTGTTAATGCCTGTCGTGAAAAAATAAGATACTGCGCCGCCGAGGCAAAATTTTTATTGTTTTCATATCAATGAAAAAGTGATTAAATACACGGAACTACAAAAATGCCACGTAAGTGAATTTTTTTGTCCTTGTACTTTTTTGTCTATTCCGGTTAATTATGAACTTGTATACACCTTGCTTGCCCTAGCTGTAGTAAAGATACTTAGGAATAATTTGATTATAGCGATGACTAAATATTATTTGAAGTTTAATTGTGCTTAGAAATTAAATATTTTATATTGTTTTAGAATGCGAAATTTCAAACGCAAGTTAAAAAGAGGTTTAACCTCCAAACAACACTTGTATCAAGCAGCGAATCTTGTTATTCATGAAAGCAGAAAAATTAAGCAGATCAAAGACAAACTCACAGATCTTGACAAATTTCAAGAGAACTTGAGATTTGTCATATGACGTTACATCGGTGTAATAAAAAATTCAAAGCTGATGAGGCTCCTTCAGTGGGTTACAAACCCAAACTAGTATTCGACTCGGAACAAGAAGAGCTGGCCAAATATGTTTTGAAATATTCCTCAATTTATTTTGGTCTTTTGCACGAAGAGTTGCGAAAATTGGCATATGAATACGCGGTCAAGTTCAATATTACAAACATTCCACACAAAAATCAACGCATGGGTTGAAAAGTCCCGGGCCTAACACATAGATGGCGCTAGTTTTATTGCAGTCACCTTTTTTTCAGTTAATACTAACCTTCAAAAGACAGCTGTTAAAATTTCATGATATTCTATTCATTAGTTTGTGAGTTATTGTGCTAAGAGTGACGCTACTTTTGTTATTTTCAAAACAATGAATCAAAAACAATTTCGTATTTTAATTTTACACTACTTCTTGATGGGAAAAAATACCGTTCAAGCGAAGCAATGGCTTGAAAAGTGTTATAGGGACTCCGCTCCATCAGAAACAACAATAAAACGTTGGTTTGCTGACTTCAAACGTGGTCGTAGAGACACCGATGATGCAGAACGCAGTGGACGTCCAAATGAGGCGGTAACACCAGAAAACATAAAAAAAATCCACAAAATCGTTTTGAATAATCGAAAAGTGAAGTTGCGTGAGTTAGCTGACATCGTAAAGATATCAAAAGAACGTGTTGGCTTTATATTGCATAAGCATTTGACTATGAGAAAGCTCTGTTCAAAGTGGGTGCCGCGTTTGCTCACTGTTGACCAAAAACGAGAACGTGTTGATGATTCTGAGCAGTGTTTGGCTATGTTCAAACGTAACAAACCGGAATTTTTGCATCGATATGTGACAATGGATGAAACATGGATCCATCACTTCACTCCGGAATCAAAACGATCGTCATCTGAGTGGACAGTAACTGGTGAACCTCGCCCAAAGCGCCCGAAAGCACAACAATCGGCTGGAAAGGTTATGGCCTCGGTATTTTGGGATGTGCGTGATGTAATCGGCTATCATCGACTATCTTGAGAAAGGAAATACCATTAACAGTGAATATTATATAGCGTTATTGGAGCGTTTGAAGGCCGAAATTGCAAAGAAACGACCGCATATGGCAAAGAAAATAATGTTGTTTCATCAAGACAACGCACCGTGTCACAAGTCAATCAAAACAATGGCAAAACTACATGAATTGAACTTCGAATTGCTCCCACATTCACCGTATTCGCCAGATTTGGCTCCCAGCGACTACTGGCTGTTCGCAGACCTGAAAAAAATGCTGGCCGGTAAGAAATTTCGTACGAATGAAGAGGTTATCGCTGAAACTGAGGCCTATTTTGAGGCAAAAGATAAATCATTCTACAAAAGTGGTATTGAAATGTTAGAGCGGCGCTGGAATGATTGCGTTGGTCTTGATGGAGATTACGTTGATGAATAAAGCTAATTTTGAACCAAAAAAACTGTGTTTTCTTTGTTAGGCCCGGGACTTTTCAGCCCATGTGTTATATATATATATATATATATATATATATATATATATATATATATATATATATAAAATAGGTTTTGGTTTAGTTGATTGATCTCAATTGCCTCTATCAATTTAAAATAATAAACTATGATCGATGGTTATGATTAATGTGAATACTTTATTTAAAACGATATTTCGATTGAAAGATTATTTAAATAAACTTAATACTATTGAGTATTCTTAATTTATAAATTATCTTTCTTTGTGATATTTGAAATTAGTTGACTTATAAATTAAGTTAAATAACGAATAATAATGGAGAAAGAACATACACATAAAATTATATACATTCAAGTCATTTTAGCCAATAAACTTAAATTATTTAAATTAAATATAATCAAAAATATGAGCGGAATAACTGACCCCAACGACGGAATGACCATCCCACAGCGGGGTTGATTATTACGCTTGGTTTTCTCTAGAAAAATATTTATAAATATAATACAGTTAATAATAAACAAAAAAAGAATAAATATCTTAAATCGACAATAAACATCATATAAGTATTTGCAAGAGTTGTATAACAGAGATTTTATTTTTATAGTCTAATTTTAATTTTTTTGAAAATCGGAACTTCCAGCCCCGCTCTCCCCAACTCGGTTTTTTGGCAGTCTCGCCACGTATCCCACCCATCAAAATCGCTGTATTCTTAAATAATATGCAAGCTCTAGATCTTTGTACAATTTCTTGAGTTCGAAATTATACCTGATCCTCCAAATTCCATTGCCATTCAAAGCACCATTAATTCTTCTGAGTATTCTTCTTTCAAATACTGTAAGCATCCCTTCTGTTTTCTTTGTTGGGGTCCACGTTTCGCAGCCATGTGTGACTATTGGCTACTGGCCGAATGAGTGTTTTATACAGGGTGTTACAATAGGAGCGCAAATTGTGAATTTTAAATAAAATGGTTTTCTATAGCAAAGTATTGAAAAATTAATTGATTTACAATATAGACATTTGGAAATTACGTATGGAACAATACATACAATACATTTCGGCCTTCAGTGCTTGGGTGGTCGTGTGCTTGTTGGAGTAAACCTGAGACTTTACAAAATTCCTCAAGAAAATGGTCACCAAAACGGAAGATAATACGACCAGGAAAAGACTCGAAGACCCGAAAAGACCGTTGATGTTTCACGGGCGGTATGGCAAGTGGCATCGATCTGCTGAAATCACATGTCTTCAAAAGAAATATTTTCCAACTGAGGGACAAAGAACGTTAATGCATTACCCGCCTCGTTTTCAAAGAAAACTGATCGAATGATTCTTCCAGGAAACAATGCACACCAAACAGTGACAGGTCGGGGATGCTTTTGTTTTTCATGAATCATTCGTGAATTTTCTGAGCCCCAAATGCGGCAAATGCGATTTTGTCCACAAAATCGCCATTTTCTTTTTGTCGTCAAACGATCCAACTGGTGAACTCTTTTCGCTGGTCTGTTGGCAAAAGTTATTGAGTCAATTAGACTTTGTAAGCATGTTGCGCACTATGACGAAGTCGAGGACCTTGAACTCTCCGTCAAGTTTTCACAGTTGAACATTATTTCACGGAAAATCAGACGCAGTTTGCGAATAGTAGCAATCAAACTTTCACTATTTTGATTGTAATGTTTAACAAGAAATACGCGTAGCTGTATCGTGTAGCGCTCCATGTTTATTAACTCCTATCTGTCTCTTATCGACCTGTTATAAATCTTGACCTATCGAATCATGATATTTGAATACTCGCTCTTATTGTAACACCCTATAGATCCTGGCTCTAGTATTCCTTTCAATAAGTTTACTTCGTTTCCCTTCAGAATACGACTTCCGATATCTCCTGGGATATTGTTTTCATCAAGTTTGCTTCCCAGGTAGGTAACACATCAATTTTTTTGCAGCCGTTTTGTTTTATCGCTTTCAGCTTTCGAGATAGCCGAAATCGGTCCCAACCTATCCACTGCTGCACAAAGACCTCTTCAAGTTCCTTTGATCTGTCTCAATTTTGGGCAATCTGACCTATCCCTTTCCCACTGTTTGCCCTATATCGTCTGTTCATCTCTTCTGTCTTCTATCTCCCTCTGCTTTGTGTGGTGTGGTTTCGTATCCCAACGACTCGACCACTCACGAGCTACATGTCCAGCCCATTTCCACTTCATTCAAACACCTCCTTATACATGTCCATTACTTTTGTGTTTTGTCTAATTTGTACATACTGAATTCTTTCAGAGAGATTATGACAACCATGGCTCTTTTGTACTTCTTAGTCTTATCATATTCCATTTGTTTTTCGAATTAGGCTTATAACTATATGGCTGAATTTCAAGTCTGTCCAGCTTAAGCTCATTCAACCTGATCTTTTAATGGTCTTGTTCTCTTTCCTAATCTTGATTTTATATTATAATTATACATATTATTCTACTACTCCAATGTTGTTTAAATCTGTGGCAATATTGTCCTCTACTGGATCCTTTATTTTAATTTTCAAGTCCACTTGTCCTGACGTTCGGAGAAGCTTGGTCAGCATGTCTTTAGATATCTTCTATATTGTTTTTGAATGAGTCTACGAATCGAAGATTGTATAAATAGCAGGTGTAGCGATTAATAATACTTAATTTTTTAAGAGATGAGGCTGGAAACAAGGGTCGGTTCACAGTCTAATATCTTATCTCATTTGTTGCTACGACAGTACCTTTCAAAACCTCATTGTTATTTAAACGATTGCAAGTTAGTATCATATTTATTTCGGGTAGTAAACAGGTCCAGTTTCGATCCAAATAAAGCAGCTCGTACTGCTTTGCTTGTTCAATCAAAAGAAAAAGTCGAGTGAAAACCGTCGTATACCTGTGGAAACTTACGGTGATAATGTCACAGCGAAAGACGCTTGTGGGCGTTGATTTAGATGATATCGAAGTGGTGATTTCGACTTGAAAGACAAAGAACGTCCATGTCAAACGAAAACATTTAAAGATGCCGAATTGGAAGAAGACGATATGCAAACTAAACAACAAATGGCAGATAGTTTATCTGACAAATAGGTACCACATCAGCTGAACGACAGACAGATGGAAAAGCGAAAAACGATGTGCGAAGTTTTGCTATCTCGGACTTTTTGCATCAGATCGTGGCTGGAGATGAAAAATGGATATATTTCAAAAACCCAAAGCGCAGAAAACCATGGGTTGACCCAGGACAACCATTAACACCGACTACAAGACCGAATCGATTTGGAAATGATACAATGCTGTGCATTTGGTGGAATCAGAAGGGTGTAGTGTACCACGAGCTTCTGAAATCAGGTGAAAGAGTTAATATCGTTCGCTACCGTCAACATATGATCAATTTAAACCATGCATTGATCGAAACTCGGTCCCTGCCGTCTATCACTTGTTTTCATGTCTAACGCACTTTCCATGAAACACTTCAACAATCACGGAGATGTCGAAAAATGACTTGATAACTGTACCACATCAATAAAAGTACGGTTTTTCTGGGAGGACATCCACAAATTGCCAGAGAGATGGGAAAATACGTAGTTAGCGATGGCGAATACTTCTAATAAACCATTTATTACCTTTCTCCTAAATTAAACGTGTTTCTTTTTAAGTTTCGTCAATGATAATTCAAAATATATTTTTGGCAAAATGTTTTTTGGCGAATGTCTCAAAAACAGTTCAACATATCCGGCGGCGGCGCTCGTCATTAAATGACCGATTGTTTTCGCTCTTTACTAGAAATGTATATAAAAAAAGATTCTAGGTTAAAGCGTTTTAAATTTAAAGTAACTAATGCCACAAAGAGGTTATTAGAATCATTAGAATTTAGCATTTTCCAAAATTTTGTCAATACGCATTCTTATTTCAAGTAATATGACAAAGTAAAAAAAAGAGAGAAATAAAATGATAAATATAATAACATCAGCAAATCCAGAATCAAAAAAGCATGTAATATAGTCAATAAAAATCAAAACTACCGCGGAGAAACCTATCAGTTGGAATAACTTCATCGAATCAACTTTAACGTCGGAAAAATGTCGATGTATCTTTACGGTTTCACGCCAGGCTCGTCTTTTTTCACCGACAGTTTTAACGCGAATCGTAAAAACCGTTAACTTTTATTGACGAAGTGTCTTCGTTGCGAAAGTTAAAATAGCATTACAAATTCAAACAAGAAGAAAATTGATCGATTCTTCTATTTGAATCTTCGGTGTGACACTCGAAGAGATTTACCACTAAAGACCAAATCACTTTTTTAATTTCATGTTTCGCCCACTATGTTAGCATCATCATGATTTAATCTAAGAGACTGAATAATCTTCCAAATCATTTCGCTGGTCTTCGTTTGTTGCTTTGTTAATTTTCATAAAAGGTATACGACTTTGCTCCCGCCGTTTTTTTTTAATTCAAGGCTTTATTGTAAAAAAACTGGTTATATATTTATAATTCAAACTATTGTCCATCATTGGCCATTAGTTTTTCCCATCTTTCAGGTAGCATTCGAGCATCGCGCGTTGGAAAAATTGGTCATCTTTTGAAGCAATCCACGAATCGATTCAATTTTTAACTTCTTCATGAGACCGGTTAAGTGCTGGTGAGCCAGGCCGTGTGGCATCGATCGAAATAGGTGATAGTCAGAGGAAGCAACGTCTGGGGAATACGGTGGGTGGGGTAGGACTTCCCATTTCAACGTTTCCAAGTAAGTTTTGATCACTTTCGCAAAATGGGGCCGAACATTGTCATGCTGCAAAATCACTTTATCGTATCTTTCGCTATATTGCGGTCGTTTGTCTTTCAATGCCAGGCTCAAACGCACTAACTACGTTCCATAACGATCCCCTGTGATTGTTTTAGACGGTTTTAACAGCTCATAATACACTACATCGAGCTGATCCCACCAAATACAGAGCATGACCTTGGAGCCGTGAATATTTGGTTTAGCGGATTTTCGACGCTTTGGGTTATCGTAATAAAGCCATTTTGCCTCCCCAGTCACAAAGCGATGCATAAATCCATTTCGCTTTTGCCTTTCAAGCAACTGTTCACAAGCAAAGAAGCGGCGTTCAACATCTCTCGATTTCAACTCATATGGCACCCAATATCCTTGCTTCTGGGTTCCCAGATCTTTGAGGCGTTTTGTTTGTTGCTTGTTGAGTCACTCCCAATGATCTTGCCAACTCTTCTTGACTTTGACACGAGTCTTCATTAAGCAATGCTTCTAATTCTTCATCTTCAAAAAAATTCGCTTTCCACCGCTATGCCGGTTTTTAACGTGAAAATCACTGCTGTTGAAGCGTTGAAACCACTCACCGTACGTAGTATAATCTTGTTGTTGTTTTGCTTCATCTGTTTCAGTTTCTATTCTCCCATCTTCTGTTATTGTCCCTAGATATTTAAACATTTCTTCATTTTCTTGTTAATCATTATTTTCACTAGAGGTTTTACTATTGCCATTGTTCTTGTTTTAGTTTTGCTTTTTTTTAAATTATTCACATAGTATTTGCAAATTATGGTTCAAGACCTATTGCGCACTTTTAGTTTAATAGGTTTGTGAACAAACGTAACTGCACGATTTCGGCCGATGAAAATCATCAAGTGATTCAGTAGTTACTTATTAGTTATTCACTTCCTCCTCATAATGCAAGCGGTTTTTGAGTTGAATGAGTGGTAAGACTGTTTTTAAGACAATGTTGGAAATGGTGTTACTGTTAATGTGGATATAAACAATGATTTTTTTCAACAAGTTCACTTGTGTGCGTTGTGTGCATTTGTGTGCGTCACTTCTAATAAAAGGGTCACCAATAGTGCAGCTTTGGATACAAGCTCTATTCGTGACACCATTTATATTATGTATGAACACAGTAAGTATTCGTAACCTAAGAATTGAAGAAAAGGCTGTTTTTAATCCCATATGTAGTTTATACGTAGTCACTGAGTGTTTTTATTTTAATTTTCAGAACAGCATGTAACTTTGAATTCATTAATAATTAAAAGAGAAACAACTGTTTGCGTATGCCGTATGTCATTGTACAACGTATTGAAAGGAGTAGGTTTTAAATGAAAAAAAGATGATCCTAGACGAGGGTTTATGGAACTTCCCAATGTTACCCAATGTGCCCCAATGTGCCCTAAAACGTATAGATTTTTTGAGAGGTTATATGAACAAAAGAAAAAAAGACTTTCATCTAAGAAAACAAATTTGTTTTCTTAGATGAAACTTCTGGATTTTTCAAAATGGTACTGTAAATCATTCATGGCAAGTTAATATTAAGAGGACTGTAAAAACCACCAACGTTGATGGTAAAAGATAAGTTACATAAATATACAAAAAATATCAAAATATTTGATTGAAAATTTATATTTTAGATACATTATACTTCATGCTAGCAGTGAAAATCGATTTATTGAGGGTGCAGAGACTGGATTTTCGTCAAAAAATGAGCTTACTGAATACCATGATGAAATGAATCAGGAAAATTTCCTGAAATAGTTTGAAAACCAATTATTAAAAGACTTAAGTAAGCCATATTAAATTTTTATGGATGCTCCGTATCATAGCATGTTATTAAACCAGATACCAAACAGCTTATGGACTAAAGCTGCCATTCAAGATTGGTTGACTAATAATAAAAGAGTATTAGTATAAAATAGTAATCGCTAATATAAATTAATAACGTAAATAATAAATAGTAATGCTTAAAAATGAACCATTAATAATTATAGCAGAGTACGTACCACAACCAAATTTATTATTTTGATATATTTAAACCAACCAGAAATAAACCAGCACGGAAATATTTAGTAGACAACTTAGCAGAACAATATGGGCACAATGTTATACATATTAACCATATCACTGCATTTTCAATCCAATTGAACTTAGATGGAAAAATGTATAAAATTACTATAATAAACACATGGGTAGAAATGGTAATACACAGCAAGACTGCATAAACATGGGGTGTGAGGCACTTCACACTGTTATTCATGAGATATGAAAGAATATGATCAAGCATACAGAAAATGAAATGGTAATAATGGAATTTAGAGTGGATTTTTTAAATTGTTATTAAAGTTTAAATAGTAAAAATGATTCGCTAAAATAAGGTTGTTAGTCAAAATGTTAATCACGTGCTTAATGACGTGCAACTGCTTTTATCTTGTATGAGCTATACATCATTATTTGTTCTTCAAGATAAAATAAAAATTTCCGGATTATTACTTGTAGTTATCATGGTGCCTCATTTAAAATTTCTAACACTGTTATTGGGAAACCTTTTATTTTTAATTTTTTGTATTACATTCTTTTTACAGTTAATAGTTACTAGTTATAGTAATAAAGTCATTTTAACACGAGATCGTTCGAAAGTAAAATTGCTTGAATCACTCTGTGAAAGTCATGAAAAATATTTAATAATCAGCTCTATAATTATTATAAAAAATGTTCAATACCTGTACTAACTTACTTGTAAAAACTTTAACCTTTTCAGATACAAGAGCATTTCTCTAGATTTTAATACTTGTCATAGTATTGTCATAGTTATAGATAAAAACGTGTATTAATGAGAAAAGTTTTAAGACAGCTTCTAATTAGTAAAAAATATATGAGCAGTACATGATTCTACGAATACAAATATGGTTATAACGAAAATACTACAACAAACGGCTCCAAACAGAGACTGAGAGATGCTGATGTTGTGAATGGTCAATTACTGGAAGAAGCACCATGCTTTCCGTATTTGGGAAGTAAAATTTCCTGCTTTGTCGACCTGCAAGAACAGATTATGGGTAGAATAAAGTGTGCTGCTGCAATATTTGGACAACTAACGAAAAGAGTGTTCAATAATCGAGACTTAAGGGGACACACTAAAATTCAGTGTGTACAATGCCATAACAATTTCTACCCTTCTGTGTGAAGCTGAATCATGGGTCTTGTATTGGAAGCAAATAAAACAACTGGAGAGATTTCATCTAGGCTACCTCCATAAAATCTGGAGAACGAATTGGCAGGACTATCGGACCAAGCTGGAGGTACTTGAACGAGTCAGCAATTTGAGCATAGAATCCCAGATCATGAAAGCTCAACCGAGATGGTTAGGTTATTGCCAGAGGATGCAGGACATTAGTATGCCGAAGCAGATCCTCTTCTCAAAAAAAATATATAAAGACGTAATAAAGTCGTCCATAAAACGTCTATGTCAAGCGTATCCGAATGGGATAAGATAGCAAACGACAAACCCAAATGTCGTGAGAAGACATACAGAGCTGTGCAGCTCCATAAGGAGGATAATCGCCAAAGAGCCATGTCCAAAAGGCAGACTAGACAGCGTGTACCAATTCTGTATCCTCCTGACCTTAAATGTCCAGTATGCGGAAGAACATATAGATCCAATCTGGATTATATGAGCCACTAAAAAACCCATAATTTTCCAACAATGGATCAGAAAAACTAATAGCAATAGCTGAGCTAATAGTCATATTGGGTTGCCAGCCATCATCATCATCAAGGTTTGCATTGTTGTATCGTCATGGAAGGGTCATGTTTAGCACTAAAATAATTCGTACATTGTACATTTTTATATGAATAAATATGAATAATATGAATAATTTCCGTTTCAATATTAATTAAATTTCCAAACTTATAAACAAAAAATTAATTAAAGTGACAATGTCGCTAATCCCAATTGTTAAAGACTACCGGCATTTCGAAATATATAACGTAGCGTTCGTAATGAGCGTACACTCTCCTGCATCTAAACTTCTGCTTATGTAATTCTCTTAAACGAGAACACAACACAGAAACTAAAGGTTCAAACATAAAGGTTCAACATTGTTTCGTTTAGTTTTAGAAACATTAACTATGTAGGATTGCCAAAAGTTAAGAAACAATAAATTTTAACGAATATACTGCACATGATAAAAATATTGTTTAATTAGAGGTTGTATCATACATAACAATTTTGAAAAGTCTGCTGATTTTTAATATGAAAATATTTTATTGGTCTTTCTGTTCTTCTTTTGCCTATTGGTCTTCTGTACAGAACTATGTTTGTTAATCTCTCCCCTAGAAATAGTTTTACTTATCTTATCTACTTATAGCTGTAAATAAATAAAATAATATATGTAAATATAAATATTTATTTATATATATATATATATATATATATATATATATATATATATATATATATATATATATATATATATATATATATATACATATATATGTAATATCAATTATCCATATAGGGTAAATTAAAAATAATTAAGCAATTAACAGAACTCTGACTATTCCGCTAAAAAACCACAGAGATGTGCGGTTCAAGATATATCATTAACAACCCCTGTCATAACGAAACCCGGCAAAGTTGCAAAAAAAAGTAAGCTGGGCCGGACCTAATAAAATAACAGGTAAAAAGATAAAATTAATTTTATATCTGGTTTAGTAGTTTCTAAATATTTTAGTTTAGTTCGCATTCTTTTCTTAAACAGTGCAGTACCATAATTTTGATCGTATTTTTATTATTTCAAATGTGCTAAAAATGTGGCGTTCTTGGCAAGATAATGATTATTGGGCCTCCGGTAGTGCTAATTTTAAAAGAAAACATTTATCGTCCGATGCTAAGCAAATTGTTAAAAATGTGTATGTTTCTTTATTGAAATATCATTTACTAATAATATAGAACCACTTATTATTAATGCAGATCAAAGTGACAGTGAAACCGAATTAAATGTATAATTAAATTTAACTTATAATTTTGATTGTACTAATAGATAAATTTATTTATTTATTTATTTTTATTGTAGTAATAAATTCAAAATACACAAACCAATAAACAATTTTTTAGTCATAAATAATAATAATAATTATAACTTAACAAAATTTTATTTTTTCCAATATTGTTCACAAGTTAAATCACTCCAACTCTGGCCCCTTTGAAGAAACTAGAAATATTTTTATTGAAATTTATTGGGGCAATTAACATTTCGCCGAAATACAACGAAATATCTTAAACTGGACTATACCTAATGTCCATTCATAGCTATGCATTAATTGACATCAGAAGGCGAAACCTGACAGTAAAAGAATATATGTCAGAGGCGACACACAAGAAAAAAAAGAGACGTATCGATGACGGTAATAGACATTTTTGACGATAGTGTCGAGCTTAGACGAAATACACTGACTCTATGCAAAGATCTGAATATGTAGACATTCTAGAGTTGCAATCGTCTAACGTATTACGTCACGAAAAAATACGTAAGAGGGCCGATAGTAGAATCTATATTAGAATAATAAAATACTGACTAGTGTACCAGTGAAGTAATGACTTGTGTGTTAAGAGAGTGAAAATGAAATTCGGAGCTACTTTATCGAGGTTTATGTTATTTTGACCGAAAATTGTAAACTGTCTTTTCAAAGTATATTATACGTAACATAGACGCTTAGTGTCATTTATATCCCTAGATATTTGGAGAAGAAAATACCAAACAAAAAAGCCTATTCTTGCATTTGAAAGGCAATACGCCTACATCAATTAAAGTCGAGATGGATGCTGTTTACGGGGACTCTGCACCTTTATTTGCCACTGTGAAATTTTGGGCAGCCAAATATAAACGTGGTCAAATCAGCTTGGCTGACGATGAACGTCTGGGACGGCTTATACATATATAAATATACAATACAAATAAATAATATAAAATTACGTTTTATTATTTATTATGTGGTTTTATTTAATATATTATGTGGTTGCAGTTTTTTCATCAATTTTATCAATTTACTTGGTATGAAAATATAATGCAAAAGTATATAATTCTGTAATACACTTCCGCCAGCATATAATCCAGCCGTAGAAACATTCTTCTTTTTGATTCTTTCCGATATAGCCTTTTTTCCAAATATTTTGCTTATACCTTCTATGAGTTCAAAATATCTCCTACTAAATGGCAATTTAAATTTATGAAGCAAAAAATAATTACACGAAAGTGGAGTGTTTGGCGAAATATTCGCGTTTAAGGATTCGATTCTGTACGACAGCGTGTTATCAAGGTGCAAAATTCAACAATTGTTCAACCTTGAACAACATTGCGTTGTTTGTTGGCAGATTTGATGGCAATAACATGAAAAAAGCAGGTTTACATTTTTATGAAACAGCAAGACGATTGGACAGTGTTGCTTCTATCGTTATGACGAGAAATATAAAGTTTGATGATCAAACAGGAGGTTTTGCATCCTGAGAAGTATGTATTGGACGTGACGAATGGCATTTTAGACCTCAAGCTGTTCATAATCAACATGAAAATGTCTGGTGAGTACGTGATGTTTTTGTTACACATACAGATAGGCTTGTTTTGATAATGAGTTTAAATTGACATCTACATATGATGGGGATGTGTAGTAATCATTCATACTGATCACAAGATAAGTCGTTTAGAATGGTGTCGAGCTGTAATAGAATTGAATGGCATCTGGAAATCAACTTTATTTGCTAGTGATTTTGGATTTTCTAAGGGTGGTCATGATGAACGTACAGCTATGATTCCAGGAAATTAGTTTTGATGAATTATATACTTGGGAAGCACGTCAACCCGTTTTAACCGGAAGTTTAAACGGAGCGCGTTATGTAACTGACATATTGCAACCTGTCTGCATCTTTCAACAAGATATCGTAATATAACATACAGCTCATCAAATAGTGCAGTTTTTAGAAGATTCTGTGATATCGATACTCGACTGGCCGATGAGATACCCTTATTATCTATCGCTGTTTAACCATCCTGGACCTATTCATTAATATGATTTTTTATATCAACTACAAGTGGAATATTTTCATTGTTTTCAGGCAAAAGAACGCAAATATTTTTATTCCATACAATCATTTTTTTCTGATGGTTCTTCAGAAAGTAATATAACTTTACATTGCATATATATATATATATATATATATATATATATATATATATATATATATATATATATATATGTATATATAATGTAAGAAGCCCTAAAGTGAGTCGAAAAATCATTTCTTCTTATTTTCACTTTCAGTCTCAGATATATGGTTCAAAAAAGAGAATAATGAAATTCAAATGTATTTTAAATCATTGATGCTGACAATTTTCAGGTAAACAGCTGACGCTCCCTGAATGGGAAAACTAGCTGAAAGTAGTCGAGCCACCATAGGAAAATCAAACAAGAGACTAGGAAGGAATAAATATATCGGAAGAGAGTTTGAGAAAAGTTTCAATGTGTTTGTGCACTTTCCAGCCAGGCGTTTTCGTATTTCCCGACAGTTTTAACAAGATATCGTAGAATGTAAACTTTACTGAACATATATAGTACCTTAATTCAGCACTGAATAGGAAGATGGATGACTATTAATGGAGATAGTCCTCGTTACCAGTTAAACTGCAAATATCATAATTTTTTCCTCTGAAACTGGAGATCTTTTTCAGTCATAATAAATGTGAACTTATTCAAATACACTCAATTATCAGTAAACGTATAACATATAAGCTCATCTTACACGTTAGGAAAATTAACTATCTCATGAAGCTTCCATTATTTAAAATTGAGCCACTCTACTTTTCAAGTTCAATACCTGTGAGTGCAGAAAATGTCTCGAATTGTATGGACCAAACTTTACCAGCGTGTTCTACGGTTAAAAATAATGGTACTTTGTCGTACAAATCTTAGTCGAATAATGCGTCCGAAGGGAGTTACGCCTCCCCCAAATGGAGCATATTGGAGATGGTTTTTCACAAATATTTCTGAAAACATTTGTAATAAAATTATGATATTTGGTGAGTGTTTTTCAATGTAATGTGAGTGTATTTAAATAAAATAAATTAAATTTAAATCAATGGTCCGCCAATATTAGGTCAATGTCCGCCAATACGAGAACCTCTTAGCGTGCTTCGAAAGGAATATACTGATACTGATACTACATGTATATGATGAAGTTTTGGGAAAATATGTTTGCTGAAGGCGCTACAATTTTGAAGTGTATAACTTATACAATGAACCTGATATTGTATAAATAATCAGGTTGAGATGGATAAGGCATATTAGGAGAAGAGGGGAGATACAAAGGATATATATTACTGACAACCGGTGGCCAACAGACCTAGGGGAAGATCACGTAACAGACTAAAGGACACGGCAGAGAAAAACCTAAGAGAACTGAATGTAAAAACCTGGAAAAACAAGGTAAGAAATAGAAACCAATGGTGTCGACTCCTTGAACAGACCAGGACCCATCTAGAGCTGTTGACCTAATGCTGAAGAAACGCACAAAACAAAATGGCAATATACCTCTACCTATCTACCTATTGATAGCAATATACCTATCACAAGAAGTTAACAGCCATACCGGAAAGAGTTTATAAGAAATGTGTTGACGACTGGATTATTTGGTGGCATAAATGCATCACATCACATAGAACATAATTTGAAGGTGACTAAATTGTTTCTGACAACACAGATCAACAAATTTAAACTTTTTTGAGCTAACATTAATGGAAATAGATATAAAAATGTACGACGTGTTAAATCTATGCAAATACATTAATAAGGATTATGCGAATAAATAATATATTACATGAAATGTCGTACAGCGACAAGAACTTTAACTTTTTCCTCTTGTATTCTGTAGTATCACCTCTTTTTAAAAATCAGCAGTAGTTTCCCAACAAAGATGGGTTCCAGCGTCTCTGGTATCTTACTTCCATCATCCTGATATCCTGGTGAATGCGAACACCCTAGTATTTCATAGGCTTTCAAGAGTTCACCTATGAGGTTTTTATAGTTTTCATTTTTCTTGTGCCCATAAATCCTTTCACTATACTTATAAAACACTTCCAAGCTACCAATCTATTTTCATTTAATTAGTCTTGAAAACGAAAATCACCTAGAAGCTTCCTTATTTGAGGTCCAATAAATATGCCTCCGTTTATTTTGCATCACTTAACTGAGGACATATTTATTTTAGGTACTTGAAACCATTACCTTCTTTGTCCAGCACTTTGACAATTTTTTTATTAGTCAAAGCTTAATGTGGAGAGGCGGAAGAAGCACCTTTTTTGATTAACAAGGGGGTCATATTTTATATTTGAAGTACCAGATTCAAAAGATGTTCTATGAAGTCAATTTTTCTTACTGAAATACTTTGCAAGTCAACAATGGGGCATGAAAAGTGTAGAAATAGTTCCCATAATAATATCAACAACGGGTGTTATTCCAAAGAGCCTATTGAAGAACTTAAAAGCATTGGGTCTCAAAGAACAACTTTTTAAGCCAATGCAGAAAACAGCACTACTGGGAACAGCGAGAATCGTTCGGAAGTTCTTGAACAACTCCGGAACGTCAAAGTGAAGTGTTATCACTGATACTGTTCATATACGACTTAGTATGGTTGCCAAGTTGTCATAGGTTTCTTTCATTGTCACTGAATAGGCTAAACGAATACATGGGTGTTTGTTTCATTATATCCATTATGAAGCAAGACTGCTGTATTTCGACGAATCTATGAAAATACGGCACTCGGAAGGTACATGTTCCATATTAAGCTCATTCATTAAACCATCAATATCACAACAGAAATATAGTGATCCTTACATTTTGTGAAAACTTCAAAATGATACATTCCGTTTTCGGTAAAGTGAAACACTTCTGTAAAAGTGAACAGTCTGGAACCAAGAAGTTCCGATATTTGTCTTGACAATCCCAGGTCACGTATTAAATAATTTAATTCATTCTGAGTTATTAAATGAGGTTCACTGGTAGTTGTTAAAAATGCTGGTGTTCTCAGGAAGTTCTGGTGTTATCAGGAAGTTCTGAATCAGATCCTGATACAAAATTAAAATCACCGAGAAATATATTGTCCAGGTTTCAAGGCGCAGTCGGGACCGGTAGTTCCTGGTTATGAGGAACTGGCCTAAGTCCAGAAGGTAAATTTGGACACTGAATTTTGTCCATTTGCTTTTTTGAAATCCCTTATGTTTTAGTGATACAAAGGTAGCAATCGCTTACATGGTCAGTAGAGTCTCTCCATACCAACGGCATAGTGTTGTTCTTACGATGCACCCACTGCATTAAATTTACGTGATAACTCACAAAGCAAACATGAGGAGCCCAACTTTTACCTTGATCTCCAATTTGGCACATACAAAGTAAAAGATAGTTTTATATAGAATCATATAGAGTTTTTGACTTCCTCAGATATATACAATAAATCGTCCGCATATATAATAAAACTTATCGGCTAGATTTTTGCAAAATCGGTGACTAGAACTTGCCATTTTATTTAAAATTGGCTTAAACACTTGACTGTACTGTAAACGAGACAGAAACAAACTAAACTATAGAAAATAATAAAACTAACCTAAAAGGTTCATAGAATCCTGTGGAAATACCCATTGTCCAGTCGAAAGTCAGGTACAAATAATTTCAGTGCCCTGATATAAAGAAGAAGCCGGTACTTGAAAATGGGACGGCCTAGGCCATTTCTGTGAAAAGGTGTTTTAATAACTATTTAAATAAAACGCAAAAAGAGCATTATCAATATTACAAAAATTACTAAATTACTTATAATTACAAAAATCATGTCGACCTGTGTAATTAAACCAAAATTTTGTTTTTTATTGAACAAATCCAGGTATTTCTTTTGCAAATTCATGATTCGTACAAATAAAATTTCATTTTGTTTCAAAATTATACGGCACTAATGATATATTCATCCTAACGACGAAACCAATTAGAGTTGTTTCTTTCAAACTATAAACCAGAAAGTCTCGATACAGAATCAATATTATAAGTATTTTTGAGGTTCTTGGAAAATTTTTATTTTAAATCTTTATTTTAAATTATTATTTGTTTTTGTAAATGAGGCCATTATACCAACATAAAAATGGAACGCCGCGGAAAAAGAATATTGAAAAATACGGGAGAATAATTGTACGCTTCGTTAGAGAAGTTTCTTATTTTTTAACTTCTTTTTTATATCCAATACAATTTTCGCATGTTTAGGACAAGATCCTTGATTTTGGTAATGTTTTCTTGATTTGTTGACGTGGAAGATCTTACTAAACGGGGGTCATCTTCAACCACTTCTCTACCATCACTAAAGTCTTTGTACAACTTCTAAACAGTTTTTTTAAATTAGCTTCATCGCACTAACATTTTCTTAACATTTTGAGTGCATTCGTACAAGGAATTTCGTTTTTTCGACAAAATCTAAAGCTTATTGTTATCCATTTGTAAAAATCGTCGACATAATTTTTTTATCATTTACAAACTACATTGTTTCTAACTAACAAACAAAATGATAACAAACTAACTAAATGATAAAGAGAATATACATTATTAATGACCATTTGTTGATGATGTGGTAATCATGGCATGAAACAAATAGATTTACTAAAGAACCTTACAATATAGAATAAAACACAAAAAAAACGAAAAAATATGGAATGAAGAAAATACAGAAAAAAACATTCAAGTGGTGGCGATTATAAAAGAACAAAGAAATATTCAAATTTTTGATAGATGGAATCCAAATGGAGCAACTTAGTACCAGGTCTGTAAATATGAAACCGGAATTTGCCCATAGATGGCCCTAGCTGTCAATGTTGTTAGACTCAAACTGCGTCATTGGCGCCATTTCCTTGTTGATATCTGACAAAGATTTCCAACCAACAACAATACAAGTTTCATACAATAGTATAGTTTGTAATAGGGTTGAACAAGTCGTGCCGAGAAATAACTATTTGCGGACAGCATTGATTTTCCGTTACCATTTGAAGAAAACTGCTGCAGAATCGCATTGAATGCTTGTCGAAGCTTAGGATGAGCATGCTGTTGGTAAATCATAGTGCTTTGAGTGGTTTTAAAAATTCAAAAGTGGCGATTTTGACGAAAGAAGAACGTGGAAGACCACCGAAAAAGTTTGAAGGCAGCGAATTGCAAGCATTGCAATTTTAAAAAGATAAAATTAATTTTATACTTGGTTTAGTAGTTTAAAAATATGTTAGTTTAGTTCGCATTCCTTTCTTAAACAGTGCAGTTCTATAATTTCGATCGTAGCTTTTGTTATTCCAAACGTGCTAAAATTGTGGAATTCTTGGCAAGATAATGATCATTGTGACTCCGCTGGTGATAATTTTAAAAGAAAACATTTATCGACCGATGCTAAGAAAATTATTAAAAATGTGAATGTTTCTTTATTGAATAGGGGACTTAATATAAATGCAGTCGCAGCAGAAACGTCTTCATTAACGAAAACTCCCTTGTCTACAGTTAAAGATATTTTGACGAAGCCAATTAAAGCCAAAAAAGTCCGTAATGATTCTGGTAAAAGAAAATGTGTTGACAAACGTGACAAATACTGCAAACTGTGCCTATATTGCATTCATTGCAACAGCGACTAAGGAAAGATGAAACCAACATTATTTGCAGCAGAACTAGCCTCGGGAGAATATTATCTTAAATGGGTTTTGCATATCGGATCATTAATGAAAGATAAATATTAATAAAATCACGATTGCGACGATGGCGGTTTGACTACGTAAACTCAATAAAAAAATACAGATTAGAAAATCGTCCTATTATCTACTTTGATGAAACACGGTTCGATACACATGAGACGCCAGCAAAAGGATGGGTAGATACTTCAAAAAAATACCAAACCAAAGCCCCGGCGAACTAATTACAATTTTACATGCTGGTTTCGAGAATGAATGGGTTCCAAATTGTTTACGGTTGTCCTCCAAAAATATTAAACATTCATGTTTGGACTACCATGACGACACAAAGCAGTCTTTTGCCAATGTGCCTAAGGAAAGCGTAATTGTAATGGATAATGCTAGTTATTATAACCGCCAAAAAAAATAAAGTTCCTAATGCAAATAACACTAAATTGGAAATTCAGAACTATATATTAAAAAACGATATATACTTCGAAAATACATATAAAAAATGTGATCTAGAAATATTAAAGACATTTTATATTAAAAAGGAATATATATGTGATACCACTGCTGCCGATATGAGACATACGGTTTTACGCCTTCCCCCGTATTACTATATTTTTAATTTAATTGAGCATATGTGACATCAGGTAAAATCCAATGTTAGAGCAGAAAACATTTCTCCGACTCTAGGTGCAAGTGCTGCAACATTAATTAGGAATGTTGTAGATAGTATTCCCAAAGAAAGTTGGATAAATTCGATTAACCATGTTATTAAAATAGAAGATTCCTATGTATCATTTACTAATAATATAGAACTACTTATTATTAATGTAGATCAAAGTGACAGTGAAACCGAATTAAATGTATAATTAAATTTCAGGTATTTTTATTGGGGCAATTAACATTTTGTCGAAGGGCAACGAAATTTGTTGAAACGGTCTATACGAAAGTGACCATAAGTACTTATTTTCTTTTAACAGCTGAAGAACCTTAAGTGCAATTTTGTCCTGCAGGGAAGAGGGGTGCGCAGCGCTTGACCAACCCCGTTGTCCGTGGCCAAGCATCGGAAATACCAAAGTAAGAGAATACAATAGTTCTACACTGGATCAATGTAAATAAGGTAAGGTTAATAAGAAAAATACTCTAAATATCATTAAAATATATTTTTTTCATATTCTTCATACTTATATATACCTTTCTACATTCTTTATCTTTTTTCTACAATTTTCCTTAATACCTTTCTACATAAGTATCGAAACAAGTGAAAATCACTGGGTGCAAGGTCTGGACTGTAATGGGGATGATCCAGTTCTTCCCATTCAAAAGACCTGTTTAAGCCTTGTAGCCTTACATTGTGCTAGAGCAACATCACACCGGAAGTCAGTAGACCCTGGTGTTTGTTTTGTATGACACGCCGGAGTTTTCTCAACGTGGTACATTACGCATCAGAATTGATTGTTGTGCCTCTCGGCATAAATTCTACTAACCAAATCCCTTTCCTGTCCCAAAAGAAAGTTGCCATGATCTTTCGTGCTGAAATTGTCTGTTTGGCTTTTCACTCTGGTTGACGATGATGTGTATTGCCATTCCATTGACTGTTGCTTGGACTCAGGAGTCATATGAAACATCCAAGTCATCTCCATCCTAATTGTACCGAGTCAAAAACGATAAATCACAGCATAATCTCTTTGTTTTGTAATCGTCAGCAGTCTTGGAATTCACCGAGAACACAATTTTCGATAATTCAGTTTCTCCGAAACAATGGTGTATAAAATTGATCTTGAAACCTGTGGAAATTCATCTGATACACACATCACGAACCAAATCTTCAGAAATCAGAGAAAATCGGCTACAGCTATCGCCTATCGCCCGTTCTTGAATATTCTCACCCACTTTCGAACTTTACTGTCACTCGTAGCAGTATCACCGTAAACCTCACAAATCTGATGTTGAATTCCCTCTGCTGTCAAGTCTTGCACTCAAGAATCGAATTACAGATCATAACTCACAGTTGACGAGCGACTCAATTTTCTGTCTACAGCTCAGCATACAGATACACCATACGGCTGCAAATGGCGCCTAAACGCGTAAACTGGGAGCAGAGGCGCAAGTGCACTGCGCGGATTGCGCGTCCATCTCACTCTCATTCACAAACGGACCTATTTAAAAATACCCCTCGTACATGATGTGCAGTTTCAGGGTAATTTTATGAAATAACCCGGGGTGGAAGGTGGGTCGCGATGCTGTTTCATTGACCTTTCAGTCTTTAGACACATTTGGAGAATACCACGTTCCGAAAAAACATAAATGATCGGATGTACTCCCGGACTAATAGTTTATTCTTTTTTGATAATATTTATTCTTTTGATATTATTCAGAGGATATATTGTTGTTTTTTTAAGGTTTTGTAATGCTCGTGTATACATAAGTATTTCTGATTCGGTTCTTCAATTATGCATCTCCCTATCCTCAAACCGGATTAAGACGTTACACATGTTCAATAAACTTGAGATTTTACGACGCCCTGTTAAAACTGTCCGGAGATACGAAAACGCCTGATTCGAGAGTGCAAAAGCGCATCGAAAACTTTTCTCCGACGTACTTTCGATGTATTTATTCCTTCCGAGTCTCTTGTTTGCTTTTCGAATAGTGTCTCGCTTTAACTGCTCTCAGCCGTTTTCCCCATTCTGGAAGCGTCAGCTGTTTGCCTCAAACTTGTCAGAATCTCTGATGTATTTAAAGAACAGTTAAATTGGCAGTGTAAAGAAAAAAAATAAAAAGGTATAATATACGGAGTGTAAGGGAGAATACTTTCGTAAATTCAACTAACGATTGTTAAGATCATTTTACAGTTGCTTACAAAAAGGCGGATTAAAAACCTAATGGTGCCCGCGAAAAATCAATGAAAAAATTATAAAATCTCTAATCGAAAAGTTATGATAATAATTAAAATTTTAAGTAAACATGCGTAAAAACATATTTAGCAAATAATAATTGGTTATTAATTAATAATCATGCACCTAAACCAAAGGCAAAGTTGCAACATTGTCCCGACAAACATTGTTATTTCAAAATTGCGACAAAAATTATATCAATGTTTCAGTGCGTGTATTAAGGTTTAATTTATAACCCACAAATATTTTCTACGCGAATATCAGGATATTTGTCTAAATTACAGGAAACGTCTGCAAAACTGCTAAGGAGCTAAGCATATTTATGGGCAACGATACTCCGAAAGGATTATAGGCCACTTTCAGATCGACAAACAATTCCCCAAAGGTTTTTGGATATGGGTAGTGCGGTTCCAAAATTTCAAGAATGTCGGCAGTAGCTAGAAATCGGTCCTAAAGTCGAAGAACAAATTTTGCATATTGTTGAAGATGATTCTACTAGAAGTACTCGAAGTGTTGCTTAAAAAGTTGAAGTTCCTATTGGATCATACATAGATCACTAAAAGAGCAATTATTCTACCCTTATCATATACAAAGGATACAAGCACCCCTACCCGGTGATTTTTTAAGCAGGCAGAAATATTGTGAATTATTTGTTAGCTAAACTCAAAGAAATCCAAATTTTTGTTCAATATTTGTGGACATATTGAAGAGTTAATTAAAAAAAAACAATTAATTATGTGTTTCTCAGTGTGGCGGGAATAGTTTAAAAAGTGCTATGATGTGAAAAACTTCAAGTAATTTCAACCTTGCCATTAAACAAGAATAATGTGTAAGTTTTCTTTTTTGTGTAACAAAATATATAAAATTTATGAGAAAACGCATGGAATAAATGACCATAAAAATATTTTATTTTATTTTCAAAAAATCCCTTATGAGCACAATGCAACAAAAACTGATTTCCGATATATCGATATAAACAAGACGAAATAGACGTTGTCATTTTTAGGATAATTTCTCCTGCATTTTGGATACATGTTTTAAGGCAACCCGTTTTTCAAAAAACTGTAAAGAATAATGGGTTAAATTTACGAAAGTACTTTCCGTTACAGCCTGTATATAGAATTGCTACAGCTCAACCAACATAGCTTGGCATCCGAAATTTGGATGCACAGTAGCCGAACGCCCAAGAGCTAATTTGAAGCAGTGCATTCGTGGTGTTAACATCGGTTAAGTACACTCGGCTCAGAAAATTTCAAACATGTGATATTTTGTGTGTTATTAAAGGTTGTCAATTTTAAAATGCCATTTACAACTAAAGTAAAAAACAAATATACAAGCAGAAGCAGTAGCTGGAAAGGTTATTATTCCTCTCAAACAGGTAAGTCTTTTCAACGTCCAATTTTCGTAATGAATTAACTATTATGTTCCTGTGATATATCAATATAAAATTCCGAGTGATGGGTATAGATTTTGATATTCGAATTTTGTTTATAGGTTCAAGAACGTGTTATTTAATAAGTTAGAAATATTTGACTAATTAAAAGTGAAGCGAAAGAAGTTGTATCGGGCCATGTAACACTATTTACAACTTTTTGCGAAGAACGATTATTAATCACCACATAACAGAAAAGACGGTCCCTACATTAAAGACAGTTCTTAAAAAATTTGTAGATTTGTAGATGATATTGGCTACCAAGGCTGTTCAGAATCTTTACGTAAATAAATACGCAAGATTGGTTTTCGATGAACAAAATTTAGGAATAATCGACGGATACTAATGGAACGTCAGCCCATAAGACTGCTTAGAATTGAATTTCGTAGGAGAATGCGTCAGCACCGGGAAGAAGCTCGCCCTATAAAAAATATATATATATATATATATATATATATATATATATATATATATATATATATATATATATATATATATATATATATATATGGGTGTGTAGGGGGTTGTGTTGTAGAGGTAGTACCTTTCATCAAGGACGGTCGCACTTAACAGCTTATGCTGGAGAGTGGTCGACGATGACTGGTCCTCACAAGACACCCAATTCTCACTTATGGCTCCACGTGCCACACCCCGGGCAACTGCATCGACCTGCAGGCGAAACTAAGTGAGGATAACCAGATATGGTGAAACCGCAGCGTCTGACCCAGAATGGGCGGCTGCAAACAGCGTCTGTACTTCAGCGAGGAGCGGCTGAAATACACGCTCACCAAGACGTCTAGCCAGCGTGGTGTTCTATGGCTAAGTACCCCCTTATGAAAATGCCAGGTATAAAGACTCAAGGATCCCAGGCGAGTAGAAGATTATCTTCAGAATCTCGCACTGATGTTAAATCAGTCTGTCCCATGGATTCTGGGGGACAATCATCTGGCGAAGAAACCTAAAAGATGTAAAAAGAGAAGAATTATGTACATTGCAACGTATAATGCACTATCATTATTGTCGGAAGAACGGTTAACTGAACTTGAGTGCGAATTGGAAAATAGCAAATGGGATATCGTAGGTATCAGCGAAGTCAGAAGACATGGGGAACAGCTCACTACCTTAAAGTCTGGGCACAGTTTCTATTACGTAGGAGATGAAAATAGCTCAGTGGGAGGAACTGGCTTTCTAATACATAAGCGCCATAGAACAAGCGTTTTATCTCTGAAGAAAATTTCCACAAGAGTAATATCCCTTGTCCTCAAACTCAATACTAGATATAATATCAAAATTATACAAGTCTACGCGCCTACCTCAAATCATACTGACGAAGAAGTGGATTTGTTTTACGACGACGTCAGAGATGCTCTCAGCGATCAACAGGCACATTATACTATTCTATGTGGTGATTTCAATGCCAAGGTGGGAATAAGGTTGGACGCTGCCGAGTTTTCACAGGGAAATCATGGACTGGAAGGAAGAAATGATAGGGGCAGAACATTGCTTGATTTCCTATTGCAAAACAACTTACTCCAGATGAATAGCTTCTTTCCTAAGAGACAAAATAGGAGATGGACATGGAGAAGCCCGGATGAAAGAACAAAAAATGAAATAGATTTCATAATCACCGACAAAAGATATATAGTCAAAGACATCTCAGTACTGAACAAGGTAAACACCGGAAGTGACCACAGGATTGTACGAGCCAAATTAATGATTGATGTCGGTAAAGAACGGAATTGGTTGGCTTCCAGCAATGCATTACAAATAAGCTAAATGGCCCTGAAGCAGAAGAGAACATCAATGTCCTAAACGAGACCATCACTACTGCCCTGATAGAAAGCCAAAACGGATACTGCCCAACAACCAAGAAAGAATCGAAATTGAGCGAAGCTACTATGCGGAAAATGAAACAAAGAAGAGACATGAGAAGTGAAGAACTGACTACTGGTGAAGACCTAAGGCAAATTAACAATGAGACATCAAAGGCTATAAGACGCGACATTAGAACACACAACCAAAATCAGATCGAACAAACAAAAGAGAACTATAAAAGCATGAAGGTCTTACGTAGGAAACTAGAAGGCGGAAAAAAACAGATGACCAAGGTAAAGGACAAACAGGGGCATACTACAACTAACAACTAAAAGTTGAGGACTTTTACCACCTCTTATATAAAAGCCACAATGAAGTAAATTTAGACTCAGAAACAGAACTAGAGATATAGAGACAAGGGAAAAAGGCATCATTAATCAAGGGTCAGAATTAATGCCTGATATTACTCTGGACGAAATAAAGCTGGTACTGAAGAAAACTGAAAACAATAAGGCCCCTGGAGAGGACTGCGTAGTTGCCGATGCAGTTAAGATAGGTGGTATCTGTTTACTCAAGAAAATAGCAAAACTTTTTAATCTCTGTCTTTTTAACAGCACTATACCAGATAGGTGGAACAACGCCATCGTGATCTTGATCCACAAGAAAGGAGATACAGCCGAACTGGAAAACTATCGGCCAATAAGCTTACTTAGTCACCTTTATAAACTCTTCACGAGAATTATTACTACACGATTGGAAAACAAATTAGATTTTTACCAACCAATAGAGCAGGCCGGGTTCCGCAGAGGATTTGGAACCAATGACCATCTTCAAAGCATCAAAACTGTGGTCGAAAAATCAATGGAATATAATAGACCGCTTGTCATTGCCTTTGTGGACTTCCACAAGGCCTTTGACACCGTTGAGATAAGTGCAGTTTTAGACTCCTTACAAAAATGTCGTGTCGACTATCGTCATACTAAACTAATATATAACATATATAAAAATGCTACCATGATGGTAAAACTGCACGAAATCACCAACCACATAAGAATCGGTAGAGGTGTACGACAGGGTGACACTATGTCACCTAAACTATTTATCACCGTTATGGAATACGCCTTCGGGATGCTTGAATGGAGTGGAAAGGATTTAAATATAGATGGCTTAAACCTAACAAATCTACGCTTCGCGGATGATATAGCTTTGTTGTCTGACAACCTACAAGATATCAGGAAAATGCTGGAAGATCTCAAGGAAGTATGTGCTCAGGTTGGGCTAAAGATTAATATATCAAAAACGAAGTTTATGACGAATCTGGTCCCTAGTGGAAATATTAATATTGGTGATTGCGAGGTGGAGTTGGTGGATAGGTACACATATCTTGGTCATGAAATACAGATCTCGAGAGACAACCAAACATGCGAATTAAAAAGAAGAATCACGCTCTCTTGGGCTGCATATGGCAGACACAAAAAGTTTTTAATCAGTGCGGTTATGACCTACGGCGCCGAAACTTTAACTCTGACAGTCACATCTGCTAAGAAGGTTAGAATAATATAACGTAAAATGGAAAGATCGATGCTCGGTGTGTCACTTCGTGACCACGTTAGAAATGAGGACTTACGAGAAAGAATGGGAGTCACGGATGTTATCTATCAGGTGGCTAAGCTCAAATGGAATTGGGCTGGACATGTGGCCAGCATAACAGATGGACGATGGACAAGGGGGATGCTCGAGTGGAGACCAAGAGCTGACAATAGAAGCAGGGGAAGACCTCCCACGCGGTGGACGGACGATATCAAAAGAATAACCACAAACTGGATGCAAAGCGCTCAAGATAGAAGACGGTGGGCAGAAATGGGGGATGCCTATATCCAGCAGTGGATGCAGAGGGCTGATTGATGATGATGATGATGATGATATATATATATATATATATATATATATATATATATATATATATATATATATATATATATATATATATATATATATATATATATATATATAAATGGACAAGATCTACATTCAGTCATCACACACCCACTAAAAGGGCTTAAAAAAACCAATAGGAAATGGACCGTATCTGATGGTAGAACACGCAGGTGGTGAAAATAAATTTGTTCCTAATGCCTATATTAGATGGAAATCAAGCAGCACACGTGGCGACTACCATCATGACATGAATTATGACAATTACAAAAAGTGGTTTTCGAAGAAACTTATTCCTAATTTGCAACCGCAAAGTGTTGTGGTAATCGACAACGCCCCATACCATAACAAACAAGTGGAAAATGCACCAACGTCAATGTCAAGAAAAGCGGAAACGCAAGAATGGTTACGGCTTAGAGGTATACCTTTTGACAATAAGATTTTAAAACTACAACTTTACAACCTAATAAAAACATACTACATAAAAATCTACTACAACAGAACATCTACTTGACATTTTTAATGCAAAAGGTCACGACGTATTGCGACTACCGCCATATCATCCAGGTCTGAATCCGATTGAGTTGATTTGGGCCGAAATGAAGAATATGTCGCCAGAAAAAATGTGAATTTTAAGTTTAATCAGCTGAATATACATTCTGATGACTTCTTTGAGGAATTTTCAGTCGACAAATGGAAATCTCGGTGTGAGCGAGCAAAACGATTAGAGCAACAGTATATTTTGAATATATATTAAATCATTATTAATTTGAGCGAAAACGATTCTGATTCAGAAAGCGACGGAAGTGATGGGTAACACTTAACGGAAAGAGATTTATCAGGAATAGAGGTATTGAATGACGATAATAGGGCTCGAAACGTAACTATTGAAAATAATAAAAGTTATGTTCATTTGTAAATTTTGTAACGTAAACGTATCTGTAGAATATTATCTGATATTATTATCCTTATTTAGGTTAAGTAGTCATTAAGGTATAGATATTGTTACTTCATTATCACTCATATTCTATTTTATTATATAGCAATGTAGGTTAGTCGTTAAGATATTTGTTAGTTCATTATTACTCAAATTCTATTTTATTATGTTACATATAATGCATATGCTAATTAAGATGCATCCCTATGACTCTATATGTAATAAAAATTTTACCTGTTTGGATGTCAATAAATCTCTACTGTTAAATCTAATCCCGACCCAATTTAGAATACCGTGAATTTGAACAAATAATTGTGTTTTATTTATTATTATTAATACTTAACTTTGAAATTGACGTATACGCTTCTTTTAAACTATTGCGAAAAATTGTTGCATGGTCTGTACATTCAAGGAACTCTCCGTTCCCTGTCTCTGTTAGACAGTGACCCTCTCACTCTTTCTTTTGCGCATATCAGAGGCCAAGTTATGTTAGGTGAGCTGTAAGTGACAATGATTTTTTCTTTTACAAAAATCTTGTATTTTCTTTGTTAGTCCAAAAACTTTTTGAACAACTTTTCTATTTTGTAGAATAATATGTTCCCTACAGGGAATGAATGTTGGATGAATTCCAACAGAACTGTAGAACATTCATTAAAATGATTACTTGGCAAATAACATACTTTTCTCAGTAAACAAGTGATTTTTTTAATAAAATCTTTGACATTTATAATTTTCAAAGCACATAGTTTTAGTGGATGATGCGTTTTTTTCTGTCACTGGTATATTTTTTATTACAGAGAAAGATTAACGGTTGGTTGTTGTTTTTCTCACGGTCGAATTGATACACCCTAAACGTGTTTTGTTTTATGCGTTTGTCAGGCGGCCGTAAATAATAAAATTTATATGGGCGGGTAGTTTTTATATTAAATTGGCCCCCATTTCGGATAAAAAATTCACGTCTGTAAAACGAGGATGGGCAAAATAGGCGGTTATAACATCATCAAACCGCGGTACTTTATCAAATCGTCGTTATAAATTTGTCGAAAGAGCGACCAGGCGATTCACATTTTTTCCTTTTTTCCGAACAAAAAAATTGGATCATGTTTTTTTTTGACGAGAAAAATGAACTGTAACTGATTATATTCTATTTCTCTAGTCTCAAAAAAAAATTATGTTATAAGGGTCGTTTGCAAAGTGAGGAAATATAAAAAAAAATATTTTGACTTACGGAGAAAGACAACACTATTTGCTGCAATTATTAAGATGCATTTCGATATCCATGTAATTGTTCATCGATTTAGAAAAAGTCAGTTTTCTGGAAAACGGTCTATCCTAACAAGATGAAATAGGAGGACCTTTTTTATACCTATAAACCTTTGCGATTCAATAATTTGATTTAAAAAATTTAAAAATAGTACAAACAAAAAAGTTACGGCAGCACTTACCAAGAACACGCCCCAGCCGGTATGTGATGCCCCTGATAAAAATATTCAATTATTAACACAGAAAACGTTTTTTCATTCCAACTTATTGAAGTATACCGAGTTTCACGATTTTAGCATACACCGTTTCGAAAATATTGCGAAAACCCATCTTCAGAGTTCCTCCTTTAAGGAGCTCTAGCCCATTTAAGAAGCAATTTTTGGGGTATGTTTATAGAAACTTTTTTTATGTTTTAATTCCTAGAGTCACATACAACATTCCTACATACACACCCAAAATATTTCGACGTTATTTCCAGTTATAACCACAATATATATATATATATATATATATATATATATATATATATATATATATATATATATATATATATATATTGTATATATATATATATATATATATATATATATATATATATATATATATATATATATATATATATATATATATATATATATATATATATAAAACTTCATCGAATAAATAACTTTACCGCTCCAGTGAGCATGGATGAAACGTCGCCAAAGTGTTTGAATTAAAAACCCTGGAGACCCCTCGGTCAACTTTTACAGCATCCTCCCTGTTCTCTCGCCCTTTTAATAAAAAAAAGTCGATCTTTAAAAATTCAGTTAAGCCGAAATGACAAAGTTCAATACGCCTTCACAATGAGAGATTTTGAAGCGGAAGGGTGAACCAGATTTGGCTTTTCTTGCGAATCTCTTTTTCGTCGATTTCCAAGTAACAGACGCAATATTTTCATAAAGCTTTTAATCGGGCGAAAAATCAGGCCCATAATGGCGTTTTTATGTTATGAACGTTATAGAAAATGAAAACCAAACAAAATGAGAAAAAAAAAGTTAAATGGAAGTTTTATAATTATTTCAAATATTCAATATTAAATATACAATACCTTTCATCAATATTTTGATGCTGAGAATACGAAGAGGGAAATAACTTTCAGTTTTTTCAGAAATTCGTTCAGTTTTTTAAATACAATGAAAATTGAATGACAATATTTTGTTTTAATCATATTGTAAGATATTTTTCGCTTTGTTAAATATACAGGGTATAACGGGAAAGTACTTTCATAAATTTAACCAACAATTCTTTAAGTTATTCTGAACAAAAAGTTTCCTTAAACCACGTATCCAAAATGGAACCATTTCGCGCAAAACAGGTCAGAACTTCAGTTTAATTTTCGTAATAATTGCAACGCCAAATTTATTTAGTTGTTTGTTGAGGGATTATTTGGAAATTAAACGTAATATTTTTATAGCCATTCATTCCATATGCTTCGGCATAAATTCAGTTTGTTTTGTTACAAAAAGGAAAACTTACCCATTATTATCGCTTAATGTCAAAGATGAAATTAGGAGCATTAATTTTTCACATCATTACACGTCTTAAACTATTCACGTCACATCAGAAACACATGAGTAATTGTTTTAGTGAATTAACTGTTCCAAATGTCCACTATCAAATTCCTTGAAAAGAAGCACCGTAGGTTAATAAAATATTCAATAAATACTTTGAATTGCTTTGGTTTTGGGTAATAAACCATTTCGAATATTTTTGCATGGGTGAAAACCTGCAGGTAAGGCTCCTTGTACCTTTTGTACTAGGTTAATTGAAAAGTACGCGGATCCGAAATGATTAAACAAGTTTATAGTTGGAAGAATGACTTTATTCTTCCGTATATTCTCCCTTAAGCTCAATACATTTTTCCCAGTGGTTCTCCAATTCATTTATTCAATCTTGTGATTTTCTGGAAGTCGGTAGTGCGAAAAGGATTTTCTTCTAGCAGAGCTTTCAATTATTCAGGATCCACTTTTTTGGCTCTCCCGGTGGTTCTGTATCATTTAGGTCAAATTGTCCAGCTCCAAATTGCCGCAATCATTTCTTATAAGTGCTGTACGAAACAGCATTATCTTCCAAAACCATAGATATAAGGTTCTAAGCTTTTGGGTGGAAAAAATTCTGATTCAAATAGGTTCTGCGTTCAATAAAACATAGGATTTAAGAATTAAGTCGAGAGCCTAATAACATCAAATATTTTGATACATAATTCTTAAACTTAAACTTAACATGTGTTCATAAGAAGAATATAATACTCTAGTACGGTTTTTTTTCAAATAATGACGCTATCTACATGTCGGAGCAGAAAATTTTTAATCAATCTAAGTATATATCCATCATCGTTAACTACTACTTTTTACCATCTTTTTACTAAGCATGTTATGTCACGATCATAGAACATCTGAGGCTGAGAACGAAAAGAATAGGCGATAATTGCAGGGTGCCAGGTGCTGTAAGTATAGAGAATTCCAGAAGAGAATAATTGAAAGTCCATTTTCGTACAATTTTCATGAGATACAAAACTCACTTGAAATTGATATTTACACTTATTATTCTCAAAGAATTTTAGCAGTTTGTTGACCACGTTTGTCTATCTAGATGTTCAAAACATAAAATAATATTTTAAGTTTTTATCGGTTTACAAATTTAAATCTGATTATTTACTGTTTCTAATTTCAGAGGCCTGTAATTTCGGAACAAATAATGATCGACTTACCACGTTTGTGTTTTTTCGTCTTAAAATTAAGTCTACTTTACCAGGTTTGATGATTCTTAATTTCATTAATAGATGTTGCTGGAAACAAGGGTCGGTTCACAGTTTCTTATCTAGTTTTGTTGCTACGGCAGTACCTTTCAAAATGCCATTGATGTTTAAACTATTTCGAGTTTCGAGTCAAATTAAGAGCATTTGCGGCACGTACGGCTTTTCTTGTTCATTCAATAGAAAAACACGAGTGAAGGTCATCGTATACTTATGGAAACCTTACGGTGACAATGTTCCAATTCAAAATGCTTGTGGGCGTTGGTTTAGATAATTTAAAAGTGATGATTTAGACATGAAAGGTCAACCGAAAAAATGTGAAGATGCTGAATTGCAAGCATTGTTGGAAAAAGATTATATGAAAACTCAAAAACAAATGGTAGATAGGTTAAATGTAGGTTGCCGAACCATTTTATAATCGTCTGTATACCATGGGAAAGATCCAGAATGTAGGAAAATTGATACCCCATCAGCTGAACAACAGGCAGATGGAAAAAAGAAAATAGGTGTGCGAAGTTTTGCTTTCTTGGCATGAAAGAAATACTTTTTTTTGCATCGGATCGTGATCGTGGGGACGAAAAATGGATATATTTCGGGAATGATCAATTTGAATAGAATAGGACCAGAATTCAAGACACGAAAAAGTGATTTTGCAAGACGACAACGCCATTTCTGGATTGGGCTGGGAATTCTTGCATCACCCGCCGTACCCACCAAACTTGGTCCCTTCCGACTACCATTTGTTTTCATCGATGTCTCACACACTTTCCATGAAACATATCAGCAATTACGGAGATGTCAAAAGAATGGCTGGACCATCTCAAAAGATAGGGTTTTTTGGGGAGGGCATCCACAAATTGTGAGAAAGATGGGGAAAATGTGTAGCTAGCCATGGCTCATACTTTGAGAAACCGCTTTTTAACTTTTTTTTAGCATACCATAAAATTTGAAGAAAACAATACGGAAGACCGTGTATATTTCGACAAAATAAATTTATTTGTTAACAATTTCTGGTTACACAGTAAGTTAAAAAAATATTAGCACACCCTAATTAGGGATCTACCATAAATCATGACGAAATTAAGCAAATGTGTTTTATTTCTAAATATCACAGGAAGGTACATGACATAAATACAAAGTTGTTTCAATCAATATCATTAACAAATATAATATGGTAAACAATGTTGTTTTGTACTGCAAAGAAAGTATTTACATATTTGGCATAGAGACTGCTTCAAGGTAAATATAATGATTGTGACGGGTAGTGGGCCTATTATACTTACTAATCCTGTCAATCATTTCAGTTTACAGTCAGATTTCAGTTTATTAAGTGATTTTAATTTATGTGTGGGAAATTACTCCCAAGTGAAAAGAGATTCCTGTGGGAGTGAGGGGAAATATAGTGGGATTGTATCGTGCTGGAAATAGTTATGTGAAAATTGGAAGGCAACTTAATTTATTGTTTCCTACAGTGAAGTATATTGTAATAAAAAATTACTTACGGGCACAATTAAAACCAAACCCCGAGCAGGTTTTCACTGTAAGCCAATAACGGAAAATTGTCAAATACGCCTTAGAAAAAATCTACGCAGAGGCCTCTAACTATTTGCTAATGAGTTTGAGACATGCTCGTGGAAGAAAACATTTCAGACAGTAAAGAATAGTTTCTCTGACAAAGATGTTCGAGGTAGGAGACCTGTAAAGAAACCTTTTCCTGACAAACGAAATAAACTAAATTTCGCACAAAAATATAAAGATAAACCTCTAGATTTTTGGAAGAAAATTATTTTTCTGACTAGAGCAAATTCGAAGTTTTTAAGCTAGCCAATATTTTAACATTATGATGCGGAAAAGATACTATTCTCAATAGAAAGAACATTTTAGATACAGTTAAGCACCGTGGTAGTAATGTTATGGTTTGGGGGTGCACGTCTTACAGTGGGGTAGGAAATGTTTACGTTATAAACGGTAACATGACAGCCCGGTCTTATGTGGTCGAGGTAATTTGCGAGACAGTGCTGTAAAATTAGTACTGGAAGGGCCTTTCTATTTCCAAGGATAACGATCTGGATAACAGATGTTCTATAAACATGACATAACGTGCTTAGTAAAAAGATGGCAAGAAGTAGTAGTTAACGATGATGGATATATTCTTAGATTGATTAAAAATGTTCTGTTCTGACATGCAGATAGCGTCATTGGCTGAAAATAACACGTGTGCTAGAATAGTCTATTCTTCTTATGAACACATGTAAAGTTTAAGGCGAAATACATTTAAGAATTATGTATGATGTTACTAGGATCTAGGCTTAATTCTTAAACCCTACTTTTCATTGAACGCAGAACCTATTTGAATCAGATTTTTTTCCACAGATAACAATCCTAAACATACAAGTAACAATTAAGTAGCTCCTCTATAACACTGGGGAACAATTTGAAAAATAATTTCTGTTGAGTTCGATATTTAAGCTGTTTTATACGTAAATTGGCATGCTAATTCCAAAACTTTATTTAGTTTTTTTCTATCACGTCAAGTTTTTTCTCTACAGTTGTTGCGTATCCGACTAAGCTTGTCGAATCACAGAAGTCACAACTGCTCTCCTACCGGCGAACCTTCTTCGACCTAGGAGTGGGGGCGTGAGTGACGTTGCGTCATTCAACTAGTTCGGTCAGTTACGCATGAGATGCTAAAGTACGCGGGTCTGTGTCGCTCTAATATAGTGAAGTCAAAGTATACATACACAACTACAGATTTTCGTTATGTCTGCCTCTGGTAGTTCTCGTCGTAAGTGCTTAAACAGCCCTGATTCATTTTCAATGAATTTTCATTCAACGGACTAATATTAGTACATTTGTCAGGCAAGCCTATTTTGCTTATTTTAAAGTGAAAATAGGCGACCAAGATAAATCATGGGCCCCTCATAAAGTGTGCAAGCAGTGTGTAGAGAGTTTACGAATGTGGACGAAGAGAACACGTACTAAACTTTCGTTTGGTATACCAATGGTTTGGCGAGAGCCCAAAGATCACTTAAGTGATTGCTACTTTTGCATAGTGAAAACATCAGGATTCAACAAGAAAAACAAACATAAAATTGAGTACCCTAGTTTACCGTCAGCTATACGCCCTGTGCCTCATTCGAGTGCCAGTTTTTCAAGAATTACCTTCTTTAGAAATACAAGAATGTGAATCAAGTGAAGATTGAAGTGACTCCAACGACGAAGAATTCAATGTTTTCAATGGTTCTGTTCGTAAAGGATTCAATCAACATGAATTAAACGATTTAGCACGAAAATTGGGATTATCCAAAAAAAAAATCATCGGAATTATTAGCATCAAGACTGAACGAAAAAAATTTGCTTGAGAAAGGAGCTAAAGTCACTTACTATCGATCCAGAGAAGTGAATTTAGGCAGTACTTAAGAAATAATGACGGATTGTATATTGCCAGAACATAGAAGGTTTAATGAAATAATTGGCCATTTCTAACTATAACGCAACTGAATGGCGATTGTTTATAGATAGCTCAAAGCGTAGCTTGAAGTGTGTTCTCCTATATAATGGAAATTTATACGGTTCAGTCCCAATAGGTCATTCAGTTTCTTTGCGAAGTTTCTTGTGAAGAATATGGCAACATACAGAAAGTCACTGACTTGTTGCTATATAACATGCACCAATGGATATCTGTGTTGACCTTAAAATGGTCTGTTTCCTTCTTGGCCAGCAACGCGGGTATACCAAGTATCCCTGTTTTTTGTGCATGTGGGACAGCAGAGCTCGTGAGAAGCATTGGATGCAATCGAACTGGCCGCCAAGATCTGAGATAAGACCTGATGATCCAAACATTTTAAATCAGCCACTTCTCGACAGAAAAAACATTGTATTTCCGCCTTTGCATATAAAACTAGGTCTCATGAAGCAATTTGTTAAGGCTTTGTCAATTGAAGGAGACTGCTTTAAGTATATCATTTCGGCATTCCCTAGCCTGTCATATGAAAAGATAAAGGCTGGTGTGTTTGATGGTCCACAGATTCGGCAACTCTTTAAAGATGAAAATTTCACTGAAACAATGACCGAACTTGAAAGGAATGCTTGGTAGGCTTTTAAAAATATTGCTAAAGACTTTATTGGAAATACAGGAGCCCCGAATTACATCGAAATTGTTCAACAAGTCTTGGAGAGCTTTAAAAAGCTTGGTTGCAACATGAGCATCAAACTGCATTTCTTACATAGTCATATTGCTAACTTTCCAGAAAATCTTGGTGCTGTTAGTGATCTTAGTGACTGACAGCGAGCGATTCCACCAAGATCTAAAGGTCATGGAAGCGCGGTATCAAGGTAGATGGGATGTCAGTATGATGGCTGACTACTGTTGGAGCATGAAGCGAGAATGTCCACAAACTGAACACCCCAGGAAAAGCTATAAGAATAAATGTTTCCATAATATCTTTTATTTATTTTTTGTATAAACACAATTTAACTTTTAATAATATGTTAATCTCTGTATGAATAAAATATTCTAATCTATTTGGTCAGATCTCACCTTATTTCCTTGCGTATGTACACTTTTAAGGTAAAATGGGGGGTATGCTGTAGCTTAAGAACTTGACGTGATAGAGAAAAACTGTGAATATTTTTAAATTCAGAGATGAAAAATTAGTCAAAAACAAGTCACAGATCCAAGTCAACAAAATTGCTGTTCCCCAGGGTAATGCACCTAAAAGATTACTTACATCTCTTCTGTTACGGAACTTTAATCCCATTGAAAATATATGGCACATTCTAGACAATGAAATATGCGTGAACTCACAATTAAGAGCAAGCAGCATAGAAGTTATTCGTGACGCATAGAACAATTTACCGACAGATATAAAAAAATGAAATCGATGCCTAGATGTTTAAAAGCTGTCATTCGTACAAATTGGATGAACACCAAAAGATGAAATAAATTAGGTTATTATTTATTCGTGAAAATACACCGTGGGCTTGTGGATAATAGAAAGCTGGGCTAGAGAAAAAAAACAAGAAAACAAATTTTAGCATTTGTAGCTCAGGAAACATCTTTACCTTGTTTTTTGAATATTTTTAATATTCTTCACTAGGCCACTGTGTATTTTCATTCATATATAGTACCTAAATATAAGGCTTGGGTCTAGGTCTGAACGGTTTCACACAGTAGTATCGTTACGAACCATCTGATGGCGTGAGCTTCCATCCGATTTGGCTGATTAATATGGTCAGGACCCTGGTCAATCCTTCAGTTGCTCTCGAACGTCCAACTCGAAACCCGACTGATGATGACTTGAGGCCAGAAATCGGTCTCGAGAGATGCGCGTTGGCGTTTGATGGCGACGAAAGGATTGAGAATTTTAGATGCAGCACAGAAAAAAGGAATTCCTTGTTTTTTTATTATTTATTAGTTATTTATTATTTATCAATTTATTGTTAAAATCATTATTATTACTATTATTATTACTTATTCAATTGAAATTTTCAAATAAGTAACTTTCCTATGATATAGCCTATATAGATGAAAGTAATTAATTAAATAAAAGTCCTTAGCAATAAATGTATTTGTTATTCGATTCTACTTCAACGGGCTTTCAGTCGCTGATGTTTCGTCCAGCAAATAATTTTAAAAAAAACCCGTCCAAACGGCATTATAGGAATATTAATTAGAAATTAACCGTACCAAATTGAATGCGACGTTCGGAATTGAGAGATGAAATCGAAATTATATTAGGCCGATCGTCGGTAATCTGTCGATATTTCGGCGATAGGATTTATGAGTAAACGGTACAGTTTCAATGAAATTGCTTTATTAAGTGTTTGCTTTAACTCTAAGTTCTAATTAGAAATTTATTGAGGCAAAAATTAGATGGAATTTAGCTAGACTAATTTGGTTATGTTATGTAATTATACCGCAATGCTAGTTCGTTTCGAGACATTTAATTCGAACTATCCTCGTCAGTCATATTGTTTTTTTGCTGTAGATAGATAAAACTGTCTTTGACATGTGATTTTTTTTTTAAATTGATTAATAACGATAAAAATTGCTGTTTTTTAAAGTGGGTAATACTGCGTTATGATGGTATAAATGTATATATATATATATATATATATATATATATATATATATATATATATATATATATATATATATATATATATATATATATATATGTATATATGTATTGTTAGATTTTCTTGGACTGCGTCCAATGAGACAGCAGTAGCTGAGTGTCATCACACACCCAACCGTTGGGTTCCACAACACACAAGACGCAGGTTGTTGTGTGGAATACACAACCTGCGTCTCCGCATAAATGAACATTTTTGTTGGTTGCTTGACGGGGAAGGAGCCCCACCTATCCCTTCAACTGGATGACATTTGTTTCGTCTCTCGAGGTTCAGACTCATCAGGGCGCCGACATATACCATACCATCAAGACGAAACGAGACGATATCCCGGTCAAGCAACCAACAAAAAAAAAATGTTCATATATATATATATATATATATATATATATATATATATATATATTTATATATATATATATATATATATATATATATATATATATATATATATATATATATATATATATATATATATATATATATATATATATTTATATAAATATATATATATATATATATATATATATATATATATATATATATATATATATATATATATATATATATATATATATATATATATATATCCTCGTTATTATGTATGGAACCGGTCAAATGTCTAGAGAACGCTTTGAGATTTCTAAATAAAATTTTGACATTAGGAAATGTTTGCCACTTTTTGGGTAGACTTTCATTTTTTTTCTTGTATGTTTGAAATCCAATGCTAACTTGATTTTTATTTAATGACAACATTACTTGAATTTGGCATTGTTGGAAAGAGCATTTTTGAATTGATTTCTGAATTTAATGCGGTAAATATTGTAGGGTTTTTTTTCATAATAGATTTAAAAAAATGGCTAAAAGGTGTTTCGGTCTGTTTTAGGGTAAATAGATTTTTATTTAGTAGGCTATGAAACAATTGATGACAGATAAAGTATTTGACTACACTTGAAAACTGTTAACGTCAATTTGTGAATTTCAAATTTCACTCAATTTTTATATGAAATTAATATGTATTTCACCGAAAGAAAAATAATTGAAATAATAATAATTGTTCAACAGAACTTGGTAACAGAAATTGGTAACAGAAAACGCACTTATGCTGTAGTTTGTCTAGTATTTAAAGAACTACATTCAAATAAAAACATAACTAAGCCAACAGTTTCAAAAACGGTGAAAAGATTTAATGATACAGGGAGCATTAAAGGTCATTGAAAATTAGGAAGACAAAAAGAAAATTCGTTGAATGTTTAGTTGATGTAGCAGACAATGCCAATGAGAAATATTCAAAAATAAAGAAATAAAATCTGTGTATTACATTATTAAGACAAATTCAACCCAAGTTAAAACATTTTTACTAACAGCATATAACTCTTACATCATATATATTAATATATATATATATATATATATATATATATATATATATATATATATATATATATATATATATATATATATATATATATATATATATATGATGTGAGATATATTAATAATTTTAGTAATGTAGACTAGGTATATACTTTGTTCAATGATGGGAATAAACAAATAATTGTCGAAAAAATCTAAATTAAAATATGAAGTCAGTGATTACCAGGTATGTAAATATGAAACCGGGTTTTTTTGTATAGAAAATACACGTTTATTGTATGAAAATGATAAAAATATTTTATTCGAGGTATTGCGCATCACTAGATATGCATTCTTCCCACCTGTCTGACAATTTGTGGATGCCATGCCAAAAAACCTGTTGGTCTTTTGAAGCAAACCAGCCATCGAGCCATTTTCGTACATTTTCGAAAGAAGTGAAGCGTTGCTCTGCAAGTGCGTGTTCCACCGATGCAAATACGTTGTAATCGGACGGAGCTAAGTCTGGTGAGTAAGCCGCATGCGAAAGTATTTCACAATTAAACGTCCCAATGTTTCCTTGACCAGTTTTGCTGTGTGTGATGGTGCATTATTACGAAGCCAAATCACTTTGTGTTTCCTTTTTTTTGATATTTTGGTGGTTTTCACGCAAAGCTTAATTCAAATCAATTATTTGTTGTCGGTAGCGTTCAGTATCAATATTTTAGCATATTATAATAGATTACACTCATCTGATCCCACCAAACACCCTTCCAGAGCGATTTGGCCTTGCAGTCGATGTCGAATGAAGTTACCCATGATCTGTTACGATTCATTTCTCTTCGATGAAGAGTGGATTCTCTCTACTTTTCATCGCTAGTGACAATTCGATGAAGAAATTATTTTCTTTTGTACCAAGCGAGCAGAATATCGTAAGTGGTTTTTCGGTTTTCTTCCATTCAGTTCATGTGGAACCCAGTTTCCCATCTTCTGGATCTTTCCCATGGCTTTCAAATATATATATATATATATATATATATATATATATATATATATATATATATATATATATATATATATATATATATATATATAGACGACTTTTCGTGTCACATATAATTGATCGGCAAGTTCTTGAGTTTGAGCATCATTTTCACCGAACAATTTGCAATGCTGTCCACAATCATAGTTTCCAGCCACAAAATTCAACATATTCAACGCTATTACAAACTATGCTATTGTATGAAACTTGTATTGTTGTGAGTTGAAAATCTTCGTCATATGTCAACAAGGAAATGCAGCCAGTGGTGAGGTTTGACGGTGGCCAATCCCGGTTTAACCAAGGTGGTTAAACCATTGCTTAACAAGGTGTATACAGAGCCTATGAAAATATTGGATCGATATATGATGAAGCTACAGAAAAGTTGATCTTGATGATCTTGAAGTTAAAATTAAGGGAGAACGGGACGACAGGCAAGATGACGCAATATCGCCTGGTTTTTTCTCACCCTGCCTTAAAGAGTTATATAATATAGAGGTATATAACATAGATCAATTAAACATCTTAGATTTGCAGATTATATCGTTTTCCGTTCACCCAGACCCATAGGAGCTAAAAACACACATACAACAGCTGTAATGGCCTGGAAAACCATTTGGACTGATAAGAAATCTGAGAAAGAGTCAGGTTATGTTCAATAATTTTGCCGAGGACAGAAGAATTTTTATTTTAGGATGGGATTTCGATGTAGATATGTGTAGCACTACATATATCTAAGGCAGAATATTTAAATGTGGAGGGCTTTAGAGTACCAAACAGATGATCATTATGATGATGATACTATCAAAAGGCCTCGTTAATAGTGTTAGCTTCAACAGGGTATGATTAAATTTGGTTTCATCAATGAACTGATCGATATATTTCTCTCATTGTCGCTTGAATATTTAAATACAAATATCGCTCATAATATAAGTTAGTTGAAACTGTTAAGACTTGCAAATATATCTCTTTGTGGAAATTTATCTAGACTTGAATGACGCCTAATTTGAAACTACAGACGCTAATGGCGTACTTAATTACATGGAATTATATTAAAATTAATTAGGATATTCTGAATGATGTATACATTATACTTGCAAGAGCAATTTGGAAAATAGTAGATGTGATTTTCTTAAGCATCTTTTTGCTGGAAAGTTGGATAATAAGGATTTGTAATTGCTCCAGCATAATAGCGAGTTTATTACTGTATGATTACTTGGTAATCAAGGAATAATGCTTTGTAAGACGTGTTGTCTTACGTTGTGTAAGAAACATCACAGAATATTTTATTTGATATGCCTTCTTCATATATTTATGGTGGATATTTATTTAATAATAAAAAGACGCGTTTCCTCTGGCTTTACCTGTAACTATTTTTACTCTGTTCTCTATCAATGTACAATGTACAATGTAGTACTTTAAATTATTGCATTCGTGACTTTTTAGAATTCGAGTGCAGACCTCTAAAGTGCCAAAGAGAAGACAGTTCTTCCATCTTGTCTTTCAATCAAGCTCGAACGGATGGAACGATTCTAACGAAATATGCCATAGAAGTCGATTATGTCGGGGAATGGGACATAGTATACTTTTTATAACTAAAAAAAAACAAACAATATTTACCTCGAGGAATTAAGAAAAAAATGCTCCTCCAACAATGCTAAATTCAAAGTACTGTTGTTAATAAAAAAATATGCGACAAGAAAAAAAAATGAAAACACACCCAAAAAGTGACAAATATTTCCTGATATTTGTGTATAAGATTTCATTAAGAACTCTCAAAGCTTTCTTGACATATTTGACAGTTTCCATACGTAATAGCGACCCTGTATAATGTTTAACGTATTCATCAAAGAGCTTCTAATTTGAAACAAATAAAGTTTAAGAAAAAACCGCTCCATTCCAAGAAGCCCAAAGCGGAAAGGAAACGTTTTCTTTAGGAAACGATCTTTAGCAGATCATAAAGGTTAGAAGAAAAGATGGCAAAAAATTATATTCAGTAATAAAAAACGATTTGGTTTGGATGGACCTAACGGGTTTCGGTATTATTTGGACTACTTGAAGAAAGATTAAATCAATTTAAATCTCACGTGAGATGGGTGGAGACGGAATTATGATTTTGGCTCCCATAGGATATTACAGGAAATCTGAAATAATAGTTCTTCAAAAATTAATGCAAAAAAACCACAGATATAATAAAAGGATTTATCGTTGAAAGACGAAAAGAATTAACAAAAAGTTATTTCGTTTTTCAGCAGAACAATGCTGAAAATGAAAAGATAAAAAATGATTTCAAACATCACCTCCCTTTTACCTTGGCTAGTCCGATCACCAGATTTAAACAAAAGTGAAACCTGTGGAGGTTAGCTTAGCCGAGCAGTTTTGCCGGTGGGAGAGAGTTCAACAACATTTAGCACCTCAAAGACCTTCGTAACGTAGGAATGAGAATAGCTAGACCAAAAATATATAAAAAACGTTTTAAGTTTCTTTCCCGGCGAATGTTGGCAGTATTGTGGAATAACGAAGGTGCTACGACGTATTAAGAATAATGTTTATATATTTTTTGTTTCAAATAATGAAAAAAAAGAAACCTATAATTGAAACCTATATTGGCCTATAATGATACTCTATAGCGCATAACCTTGCTTCAAAGCGCACCTGGATACTCTGCGGTAAAAAAGGAAGCAGTCGAAACCCTTACCTCGTGCGGATCACTCGTCTCCATACCAAAAAGACGGATAACGACCTACGAGTCGGCGCCGCAGACAGTCCAGGCTAAATAACCCCTCCATTAGACTATGTTTATTAGTTGCCCAAGACTTGCACAGATTTATTACTTGGCATTTTTTTAGATGGTTTTTGATTCCGCAAATTTCAGTTATCAGACATTTTTGATGCGGGGCATTTATAGTACCAAACGTTTTGGACTCCGTATATGTCAGCAACCGATCATCTTAGTTACCCGACTTTTCAGTAGCCGAATATTTAAACAGCACCACAAAGGATAAAGGCCATATATTATCTTATTATTATTTTCAGTATTATTACTCATTTATTATTCAATCAATAGGTATTTTTCATGAACGCTAGATAAGAATACTTACACTTTAACACTGTTATTTTCATCTTTATTATTCCTAGTTAGGTAGCGTAGTTGTAACCTCACATTTAAATTTATTTTTTTGTTATACTTACTTATTTTTTTATTTTTATTTTTTGTTTGTCTCTCAACTTCTGCTTGCGATAATATTAAATAATTTTTACAGTTAACTGAGTCTTTTCCGAGTAGGTAGACCCTTTTCTCATCGAAGTGCCGACGAGATCCATCCGTAATCCACGACACAATCCCGACGAGCGGCTACCATACTCGTAACTCAAATATTGTCAAAAGAGAGGTTACAATATATATATATATATATATATATATATATATATATATATATATATATATATATATATATATATATATATATATATATATATATATATATATATATATATATATATATGAACATTTTTGTTAGGTGTTTGACCCCACCCATCCCTGGGTGGGGTTCATTCCCGGTCAAACACCTAACAAAACTGTTCATTTGGACGGAGACGTAGGTTACTGTGTGTTCCACATGAGATTGTGAAACCCAGCGGTTGAGTGTACTTGACACTCAACTACTGTTGTCTCATTGGACTTTCGCAAGAGAAATCCGTGGGTACACACAACAAAGTATTTGCTTTAGAAAGCGGAATGGGAGATTAGCACCAAACAATCAGGAGAATTGTCAGGAGCTGGCACACTATTTCTGAGATCTCCTCAATTGCTCCGAACGCGAAACAAGATTCCCCAAGGAAAATTGTGTCTATACCCACTCAGAATCACCACCACCACAGGAATAGATTCACAGGCTCATACAAAAACTGAAGAATAACAGGACATCCGGTGAAGATGGTATCACCGCGAAACTATTGAAAATCCTCGGACCAAACCCACTGCGGGAACTCACGCAAATTATCGCGAACATCTGGAAAACAGAAAAATTACCAGATGAATGGAAATGTGCTCTTATACACCCGCTGCACAAAAAAGGAGACAGAACAGATGTGAACAACTCTACAGAGGAATCTCCTTACTACAAGTCAGACAGGACCAAATAGAACACAAAATTGGCGAGTACCATGTTTTCGCCCTGGTCGCTCATGCACTGAACAAATCTTTAACTTAAAAACAATACTGAAATACAAAGCTATCAGGAACGTCCCAATCATCTGCTCGTTCGTTGACTTCAAGAAAGCATACGACTGCATTGACCGAAAATCTCTGTTCAACATCCTAGAAGTACAAGGACTCGACCCCAAAACACTACGATTGATCAAGCAGACACTGACCGACACAATCTCTAAAGGGAAATTTATGGGAGAAATTTCCGAACCCTTCCTGATTAAAACCGGAGTACGCCAAGGAGATGGGTTATCCCCACTCCTCTTCAATCTGGTCCTGGACAAAGTCATAAGGGAATGGGAAAAGGAACTAAAAAATCAAGGACACTGGAAACCAATACGACTCGGACGAACCAAAAACAACATAGAAATATCATGCCTAGCCTTCGCGGACGACCTAGCTATACTCGCAGACAATGAAAAAAGGGCAACCAAACAGATCGAAGTCCTAAAGTAATGTGCAGAGAAGGTTGGCCTACAAATATCCTTTCAAAAAACCGAATTATTCTGCTCAAAATTAAATGTCCAAAATTTGCAGACCAAATACGCGAACATTCGAAGCCGCGAACATTCACCGTAGGATGGCGCGAGTTTCATTGAGATTGCGACCCGCCATCGATATGACCAGTTGACTTGGTCTTGCTCTGTTCGTTTCGTTTCAGCTGTCTCACTGCGTTGAGCTCGAGCCCAGCTGATGACGGCTGTGAAGCTAGAAACCGGTCCTGGGAGGTACTTGTCTCGGCATGGTGACGGCGACTGATTTGAGACGAGCAGAGGTACGTGGAAGTACGGATGAAAAAATTTCTGTTTTTCAAATATCTCTCTCCACGGCCCCACTACGCTATCTTTTGAGCAAACTTTATACCTACATCCAAGGTTGTGGGAAGAATGTGTCGCATAGTTTTTGACTGCCGCGAACATTCACCATAGGATGGCGCGAGTTTCATTGAGATTGCGACCCGCCATCGATATGACCAGTTGACTTGGTCTTGCTCTGTTCGTTTCGTTTCACCTGTCTCACTGCGTTGAGCTCGAGCCCAGCTGATGACGGCTGTGAGGCTAGAAACCGGTCCTGGGAGGTACTTGTCTCGGCATGGTGACGGCGACTGATTTGAGACGAGCAGAGGTACGTGGAAGTACGGATGAAAAAATTTCTGTTTTTCAAATATATATATATATATATATATATATATATATATATATATATATATATATATATATATACTCACACTCTGTATACTACACAAAATATATAAATGTTCCGATAAGTTCACAAAAGCTGGAAAATCAACCTAAAGTAAATATTGCAAAAAAAAAGCCGCAAAAAAGAGAGGAAGTTATGATAATTTTCGCAAAAATAATATTAAAAATAAGAAAAAAAACTGTAATAAACAAAAAACGATTTATTTTTCACGCTTCCTTTTTACTTTCAAAGTAACCGTAATATTCTTATTCGCAAGGAAAGATAAAAGTCACTAGCCCAGGTTTGTTTTTCTTTAGTCTCCCGTCGAAATAAAAAATAATAATCACCGGGAGATTTTTCGGATAGCGAGCGAGTATTATTTGGCTGAAGAAAATTCCTTTTGTGGTCTGAATTGAAATCATTTCTTGTGGTCTTTCTTTCGCTGTAGGTAGAGAGGATTTGGCGGGGAGAGGAGAACAATTCTAACTGGAGGACAAAGGACCATGAAACTTAAATAAATCGGATGTTGCTGACTGCGGTTTCTTTTGAGAAAAGAAAACATAATGCGGTCATAAGACGATGCGTATTAGTTGGTCTTGATAAAATTTTGCACAACTTTGCAAATTTAACCTAAAAGGGTTCAATAATGGTAAATTTAAAATTTTTATAATTAAGTTAATAATTATTTTAAAATATTTTTTGAATTTATAAAATAATATGTTCCATGAACTTGAAAAAGACAGAAAAATGTCGAAACGTTGTTTCAAATAAATGATAAAAAATTCTTTACCACAACAACTTCAGATAAGATACATACATAAAATAAATATATAACTAAAAAGGGGAAAAATAGTTTTAAAAAAATACTGTAAACATAATATTTTACAAAAATTTAGGAAAAAGAATATGTGGTCTTAAAAATAGAGCCATAAAAGAAGTAAACATTGTCTCTTCACGTTTTGCTGTTAATTTATCGACAGGTTTTGTTTATTTCGAGAGTTGAAATTAAAAAAAAAATAAAAAACTTGGCCGAATAATAATTTTGTTAGAGATGGGTCGTAGCATCCATTGTACAGCTGCTGAAAAAGTCAGATTTTAACATTGTGGAATGAAGCAAAGCCACTAAGATAAATTGCAAGGAGTGTCGGTCGTTAGAATATGCCCTAAAAACAAGTAGTTCGCGAACACTGTGAAGAAAAACGACACCTCATACTGACAGGTAGATTGTCTGAATTTCCAAAAACGACTCATTTAAATCGTCTCCCGAAATTATAAGTGAACTGGAGTTAGAAATAAGTTCCAGAACAATTCGAAGAAGACTCCAGGCAAGTAACCTTACACGATAGAGCAGCCAGAATAGTCCCATTGTTATTCGCCAAGAATGTAAAACAACGTTTAAAGTTTGTCAAAGATCAGTTAAATTGGGATGGTGAACAGAGAATCAAGAAACGACGCAATATTTTATGGAGCGATGAAACAAAAATACATTTAATAGATTCTGATGATAGCCGATATGTTAGAAGACCACCCACCCAAGAAATATAATTAAAACATACTATTAGAACTGAAAAGCATAAAATGAGTACATACATATTCTTCAGGGAGTTATGCTGCCTTTTGCAGAAGAATATATGTCGCTGGTATGGAAATATCAACAGGATAATGATCCGAAACATACTGTTAAGTAAACGAAACAATTTCTAAGTGACAATAAAGTGGCCTTCCGAATCGCCTGACCTCAATTCCAATGAGAACTTGTACTTTTACCTTAAGAACGGTGCGGGTAAAGATAAAACTAGAAACAAGCTGGAGCTTTGGGTACTGATTAAAAAAGAAAGGGAAACTATACAATTAGAATTGTGTCAAAGACTTGTTAACTCTATATCCAAAAGATGCGCTGAAATAGTAAAACACAAAGGTCAAACTCAGTACTAAGTGTTCAAAAAATGTTTATGTGTTATATAGTAATTTTGTTATCTGTTAAATAGTCTGCGTGTGCTTGTTTCTTGGTTGGCTCTATTTTTATGACCGCATTTTCATGTACATTTATCTAAATTTTTGTTAAATATTAAAATATGTTTACAGTATTTTTTTAAACCTAAGTTTGGTATTATGTTTTCTCTTTTTTTTGTTACGAGGGTTGATCCAAAAGTAAGTTTCCCAAAGAGCTGCAGCAGCGTTGGAAGCTGCTAGGCGAAATTCGACAACACCGCTGTGCACGGCAGATCCCCCACTCCCTTTTCCGCCCGCGAGCGCTGCGCTACGCCGCTCAGTCTTGGCTCAGCAGCCGTTCGCGATGGAGCCTCTTATTGTTGATCCCGCCAGGTGCGAAATTCGATCGGTTATTCGGTTTTTGCATGCGACAGGAATTCCACCTGTGGAAATTCATCGAAAGTTGACACAAGTTTACGGCGACAAGTGTATGTCCGTTCAAATGGTCCGACATTGGTGCAGGGAATTTAGTGACGGACGGAAGGAGGTTCACGACGAAGAGCGGAGTGGAAGACCTGCAGTTTCGGAGTCGATTGTCGAGAAGATCGAACGCGAAATGCTTCAAAACCGGAGAATCACCATCCGTGAACTCGTTGATAGGATTCCTGGGAGTTCTTACGGTACAGTGGAAAGAATTTTGACTGAAAAGTTGGGGTATCACAAGTGTTGCGCTCGATGGGTACCGCGCATGCTGACAGCAGAACACAAGGAGAAACGCCTCGATTGTGCTCGACAGTTTCTTCAAAAGTGTCAAGACGATAAGGAAGAATTTTTGGACTCCATCGTGACCGGTGACGAAACGTGGGTTTTTCATTTCACCCCCGAAACCAAAGAAAAGTCTAAACAGTGGCGTCACTCAGGGTCACCAGTCACAAAGAAGTTCAAGCAAACTCCTTCTGCTGGCAAAATCATGGCCACTGTCTTTTGGGATCGCAAGGGGATACTGCTGATCGAGTTCCTGACACCCGGGACAACAATAAACTCGGACAGGTATTGTGAGACACTCACTAAACTCAGGCGTGCTATCCAGAACCGCAGGAGAGGACGCCTGACAACAGGTGTAACGCTGCTTCACGATAACGCCCGACCTCACACTTCCCGCAAAACCCAGGAACTTTTGGAGCAGTTTGGATGGACTGTCATGCCCCACCCACCTTACAGTCCGGACCTCGCGCCCAGCGACTATCACTTGTTCCCCAAGTTAAAAGAACACCTGAGTGGCAAACGCTTCCGGAACGACGAGGAAGTGAAACAAGAGGTGCAGCGCTTTCTTAAGGGTTTGGCGGCGGAGGTGTACGACATGGGCATACAAAAGTTGGAGCACCGTCTACAAAAATGTGTTGATCGAAATGGCGATTATGTCGAAAAATAGAGGAAAGTTTCATCTTTCCGACGATGTAAATTTTAATGAAAATAAACATAGTTGTCTATTTGAAAAAATGAAGGGAAACTTACTTTTGGATCGACCCTCGTATATATTTATATAATAGAGTTATTATACTAATTATGTATGTACTGACAGTTTTATTTGCCAGTGTCTTTTATTGTAACGGCTCTATTTCTTTATATATATATATATATATATATATATATATATATATATATATATATATATATATATATATATATATATATATATATATATATATATATATAGTCCATCTGGGCTCACTAGCGAAATTGACTACATCATGACCAACGATAAAACAATATTTACCAATTGTACTGTTCTTAACAATTTTAATGTTGGAAGTGACCACCGAATTGTACGAGCAAGGGTTCGGATTGACTGTCGAAAAGAGCGCGAAAAAATGGTAAGATCAAAGAAGGGCAAGGTGGATTCTGCAAAACTGCTGGACAGAGGAAGCGATTTTGAGATTGCTTTGTCAAACCGGTTTGCTGCGTTACAAGATCCAGAGGAGGTGGAAATATCAGTTCAATATGAAGAAATCGCCAACAATGTACTTCAAACGGCTGCTTCAATAGCACCAGAGGAAAAATGTTTCAAACAAACAAAAATCTCCAGTGAGACCATTGATTTGATGAAGAAACGGCGAGCAATGAGAAATGAAGGTAGTCCTTTTGGCAGGGTCGAGTATACTGAGCTCTGCCAAACTATAAGGAAACGTATCAGAGAGGACACGCGCCGATTCAATATGCAGCTAGTGCAAAAAACCCTGGAAGAAAACAAAGGAATTAACAAAGCTAAACAGAACCTGAGAAACAAAAGAACGCAAATATATGCTTTAAAGCGTGAGGATGGCACAGTGTGCAGGACGCGTACCCAAATGTTAGAGATTGTCAGAAGGTTTTATTCCCAGTTATATGAAGACCAGAGCCAGTCAGGGACAGCAATACCCACGGAAAAACAATATATAATACCAGATATCCTAGTGGAGGAAGTAACAAATGCTATAGAATTGATGAAGAACGACAAGGCTCCAGGAAAGGATAGTGTAACTGTCGAAATGCTAAAAGCTGGTGGTCGGACGTTACATAAAACACTGGCAAAATTATACTCAAAATGCCTCAAAGAACAAAAAGTACCTGACTTATGGAAAAATGCAGAAGTGATCCTTTTACATAAAAAAGGAGCACAGGAAGATTTAAAGAACTACCGTCCAATAAGCCTCCTATCAGTGATGTACAAAATTTTCACTAAGATAATTTCTAAAAGAATATTAAAAAAACTGAATGACGCACAACCAAGAGAACAAGCAGGATTCAGAAATGGATTCAGTACAATGGATCACATCCAGGTTGTACAGCAGGTCATAGAAAGGCACAACGAATACACCATGCCACTGTGCTTGGCTTTTATCGACTACGAAAAAGCATTTGATTCCATCTCAAAGCATGCCATAATGGAAGCACTGCTTAGCCAAGGTGTAGAGAGAGCCTATGTAAACCTATTAGAATCGATATATGATGGAGCTACAGCCACAATTCACCTTGATGATCTTGAAGTGGGAATTAATATAGAACGAGGTGTACGGCAGGGTGACGCAATATCGCCTATTCTTTTCTCGGCTGGCCTTGAAGAAGTATTCCGTAAACTGGATTGGGAACAGGATGGGGTAAAGATCAATGGTGCAAACTTAAACCATCTTAGATTTGCAGATGATATTATTCTCATTTCACAAGACCCAGAGGAGCTGCAAAGACGCATACAAGAACTGCAAAGGGCTGGCGAACCATTTGGCTTGAAAATAAACCTGAAAAAGAGTCAGGTTATGTTCAATAACTTCGCTCAGGACAGAAGAATTTCAGTTTTAGGAAGGGATTTGGAGATTGTGGACAGCTTTATATATCTTGGGCAGAGGATTTCCATGGAGGGGAATACCGCCCGGGAGGTGGAACGGCGTGTTAAATGTGGCTGGCAGGCATTTGGTAGGCTCAACATGCTGTTTAAGAGCAGACTCCCACTTTGCCTGAAAAGAAAAGTATTCGATCAGTGCGTACTACCCGTTATGACATACGGAAGTGAAACCTGGACACTCATATCGCAATCAATTCAAAAACTTCGGGTGGCACAGAGAGGAATGGAAAGATGTATGCTTGGCATTACAAGACAAGACAGAAAGTCCTGCGCATGGATCAGGGAACAAACAAAAGTCTGTGACATCGTTGGAAGAGTGAAACAGTTGAAATGGAGATGGGCAGGCCATATAGCGAAGCGATGGGACGACAGATGGACCAAGGCAATCCTGGAGTGGATACCGCATGATCGCAAACGTCCGCGAAGAAGACCGAAAGCACGATGGATTGATGACATCGTTAAGTATATTGGACCCGAGTGGCAGAGGAAAGCCCAGGACCGTGAAGGTCGGAAGCATGCTGAAGAGGCCTTCATCCTGCAGTGGATCGATACGGGCTGATGATGATATATATATATATATATATATATATATATATATATATATATATATATATATATATATATATATATATATATATATATATATATGTCAATCTACTGCAGGATGAAGGCCTCTTGAGCCTATTTACAACATTCACAGTCCTGGGCTTTCCTCTGCCACTCTGGTCCAATATATTTAACGATATCATCAATCCATCGTGCTTTCGGTCTTCTTCGCGGACGTTTGCGATCAAGCGGTGTCCACTCCAGGATTGCCTTGGTCCATCTGTCATCCCAACGCCCCGCTATTTGGCCTGCCCATCTCCATTTCAATTGCTTTACCCTTCCAATGATTTCACAGACTTTCGTTTGTTCTTTGATCCATGCGCAGGACTTTCAGTCTCGTCTTGTAATGCCAAGCATACATCTTTCCATTCCCTTTTGGGCTATTCGAAGTTTTTGAATTGATTGAGATGCGAATGTCCAGGTTTCACTTCCGTATGTCATAACCGGAAAAATACACTGAACGAAGACTTTTCTTTTCAGGCAAAGTGGGAGTCTGCTCTTAAACACAATGTTGAGCCTGCCAAATGCCTGTCAGCCACATTTAACACCTAGTTCCACCTCCCGGGTGTTATTTTCATCCATTGAAATCGTCTGCCCAAGATATATAAAGCTGTCCACAATCTCCAAATTCCTTCCTAAAACTGAAATTCTTCTGTCCTCAGCGAAGTTATTGAACATAACCTGACTCTTTTTCAGGTTTATTTTCAAGCCAAATGGTTCGCCAGCCCTTTGCAGTTCTTGTATGCGTCTTTGCAGCTCCTCTGGGTCTTGTGAAGGGAGAACGATATCATCTACAAACATAAGATGGTTTAAGTTTGCACCATTGATCTTTACACCATCCTGTTCCAATCCCGTTTACGGAATACTTCTTGTACGAGTTCTTGTACGAGGTGTACTGCCGTACACCTCGTTCTACATTAATTCCCACTTCAAGATCATCAAGGTGAATTGTAGCTGTAGTTTCATCATATATCGATCCTAATAGGTTTACATATGCTTTATCTATCCCTTCGCTAAGCAGTACATCCATTATGGCATGCTTTGAGATGGAGTCAAATGCTTTTTCGTAGTCGATAAAAACCAAGCACAGTGGCATGGTGTAGTCGTTGTGCCTTTCTATGGCCTGCTGTACAACCTGGATGTGATCTACTGTACTGAGTCCACTTCTGAATCCTGCTTGTTCTCTTGGTTGTGCGTCGTTCAGTTTTTTTTAATATTCTTTTAGAAATTATGTTAGTGAAAACTTTGTACATTACTGATAGGAGGCTTATTGGACGGTAGTTTTTTAAATCTTCCTGTGCTCCCTTTTTATATATAATGATCACTTCTGCATTTTTCGATAAGTCAGGTACTTATTTGTTCTCTAAGTAATTTTGAGTATAATTTTGCCAGTGTTTTATGTAATGTCCGACGACCAGCTTTTAGCATTTCGACAGTTACACTGCCCTTTCCTGGAGCTTTGCCGTTTTCACTGATTCTATAGCATTTGTTACTTCATCCACCGGAATATATGGCATTTGTTCTTTCGTGGGTATTGTTGCCTTTGATTGGCTCTGATCTTCATATAACTGGGAATAAAATTTTCTGACAACCTCTAATATTTGCGTACGCGCCTTGCATACTATGCCATCTTCACGCCTTAAGGTATATATTTGCGTTCTTTTGTTTCTCAGCTTCTGTTTAGCCTTGTTAATTCTTTTGTTTTCTTCCAGGGTATTTTGCACTAGCTGCATATTGAACCGGCGCGTGTCCTCTCTGACACATTTTCTTATAGTTTTGCAGAGCTCAATGTACTCTACCCTGCCAAAAAGAGTACCTGCATTTCTCATTGCCCGCCGTTTCTTCATTTAATCAATGGTCTCATTGGAGATTTTTGTCTGTTTGAGACATTTTTCTTCTGGTGCTATTGAAGCAGCCATTTGAATCATATTGTTGGCGATTTCTTCATATTGAAATGATAGTTCAATTTCCTCCAGATCTTGTAACACAGCAAACCGGTTTGACAAAGTAATCTCAAAATTGCTGCCTCTCTCCAGCAGTTTCCAGAATCCACTTTGCCCTTCTATGATCTTACCATTCTTTCGCGTTCGACAGTTAATACTAACTTTTGCTCATACCATTCGGTGGTCACTTCCAACATTAAAATTGTTAAGGACAGTACAATTGCTAAATATTGTTTTATCGTTGATCATCATGTAGTCAATTTCACTTGTGAGCCCAGATGGACTTTTCCATGTCCATTTTCTGGTGATATTTTTCTTATAGAACAAATTCATAATATACAGTTCCTGACCTTCAGCAAAATCAATCAATCTGTCACCACTATTATCTCGCCCTCCAGTTCCATATAGGCCAGTTGCATTCTCGTCAGTTCTTGTTGTTCCAATTCTGGCATTATATATATATATATATATATATATATATATATATATATATATATATATATATATATATATATATATACAATACTAAAATATTTCTATAAAATTGTTTGGATGATTTTATATGGTCCATTAAATCTCAAATATTTGCAATAATCGGAGCATATATATCTGCGTAAACACCGAATAAAATAAATGTGTATTTTATTTCGGATGTTATATAAATTTTACGAGATGGATTTGACGATAATATTTTTCAGTCTATTATTTCGTGTTATATTGGATTTCATTTTGATAAATCTTTCCCTGTAATGTAGTTTGAAATAACAGAATAATATTCTTACCCGGCAAAATATGGGTTATTACATGTAATCATATATTGCGTAGAGTCAGGGAACATTGGCTTAATTGCATGGACATGTTGCTCATCCATTTTGTGTAACCTGACATTGCTAAAACATTGCTCTATATTACATACCATAAATGCACATATATATATTTTTGACTTATAAGCTTGAGCTTATGAGTTTCGTTGTTGCAATAAAGCTTAAAACCCTTTATTTTTATTTTTTTTTTAAATATTACAATTATTACAAGCAAAATATGGACTTTGAGACAATCAAACAAATGTCATTGAAAGTATGGGATGATTTAAAAAGAAAGAAACTATTTAAAAAAACAGTTTGATGCCAAAAAAATGAATATGCGAATATGAATATACGAAAATTCGTCGTTTGAAAAAGTTCTCGACCTGACACAGAGATGGCATAAGTAAGACCACCTGGCAAAAGGCAGGGCCATCACTGAATAGTATTACGCTTCATTTTTGAATCGATTGAAGCTAACACCACAACGATGTATCAAAGTGCTGCACGAAACTCTATGACCCACAGTTCAAAGTGCTTCCACACGATCGCATAGTAACTTGCCTAGTACAAACTAGGTGGACAAGAATCAATTCAAAGAATCGATTAATTGATGATCCCATGACAATTGCAACCCTCATAGATCACAATTCGAAGTAATAATTATGACAAACATTCGAGAGCGATGAATCATAAGCATAATCATAAGCGTTAAACTGCAGTGATAAGGTGATAAAGTGATTTTATGATAAAGGCCATTTATGTAAACAATTTAGCTGTAATTTTGCAGTGCTTTCAGTAACATCTAACAAGATTTGAAGTGTGTAAGTATTTTTTGATTTCATTTAAAATATATCTAGGTTAATTTTTTAATATTGTATTGTGACAATCTTAAGCTATACAACGAGATATAATTGAATACCACATCAATGCCTGATATTTTTTGATAATTTTTTTTCAGATCGTGTGTACAATTTGAATTATTTGTAGAATGGCGGAAACATAAGAAAGAAGAACAACACTATCGTCTAATGGATTTAATATTGCAAAAATTGAGTATTACAGGTATGACTTCTTTTTTTTCGTCAAAATTCTCCGAAAGGAAGGCTGCAGCCAATATGACGATGGGTATTTTTTTAAATAAAAATAAAAGTTGGCTAGAGGGCGCAGATATAGAATTTCACATAAGTATGCATCGGCCCTGTGCTTCGTCATCATCTGGAGAAAGTCGGCCTCAAGGTCGGTCCTAAAAAAACATAATAAAACAACATAATAAACAACATAAATGTTTATATGTTAACAAACGAATTTACTATAACAGAAACTAACAAAGTTTTGGAAGAAGTAACTTAACTTCTTCCAATACTTTTTAGTGTTGGCGAATCTCAAATTACTGTGAAACACAATCCTTTACTCACAATGATAGATGGAGTATGCAATGCTTTAACTGACTCACGTTCTCCACAAAAATGTTACATCTGTATTCGTGGTACTACATACCTGTTATAGGGCACATAATTCTGGTACATAGTACGGAGGTTATTAAAACATGCAGCTCACTGAAGAATCTCTAGAGGACTGAAATAAAGATTCTGCGAGCATCATACGAGGAAACAATCACGTATTTCCACGAATATAGATTTGCTGAATAACCTTTTAATACCGTCCTAATTTATTTTTGTGGTGTTTATTTCTGTAACCCAAATTACAAGTAGTATGAGTAAATGTTATTGTATAATTTATGTTGTGTTAAATTATGTACAAAATTTTCTAGTTATAACAATTCCGATTTTTTTATACCATTTTTTATTCCGCAGTTCAGTTTTTGAATATAAATATTCACCAAGCCTCTAAATTATCAAAAAATGCGTAATTATTCAATAAAACAACAAAATATTAGTCATCATATCCTGAATAATCAAATGGTAGAATAAAATTTTTCTCCATCTATTAGGCAATTCACTGTGGGTCGGTATTAACTGAATTCCAACGATTACGTCAGAGTCCAAGAACTGAAGAAATGACTCGCTAGACGAAGATTTACTTCAAATGACCAACCTCTTATTTATACAAAGTTAGACACATTGCATCCGGTTTTCAATCAAATCCGGTTTTTTGCTATCAGCAGGAGATTTTTTCAAAAAAAGTAAACACGAAAAATATACATAAAAGAGAAAAAGTAAAACTTTTTACTTACCCTTTAAACTGTGAAGTAGGCAATCTGTAACAAAGGGCATGATGTAGTTCATAGGTTCTGGTTAAAATGATTCAAACAATTTATAACTAAAACTACTAAAAATCTTATCAGAAAATGTGATCATTGGAAAAAGTTTTGAATAATATTCTTCAAATAACTAATACTTTATTGATTAATATTTATAGAAACTAAATATAAACTAAATCTTATATATTTTGTTATATATAGGGTGATTTTTGTGGGTCCGAGCTTTAAATTCAAATAAAACAACAACTAAATTAGATGCCTTGAAACTAATTATTTTATGTGAAATAAGATTTAGTGGCATTAATGTTTGAAAACAATTTCGGACAAATGTCCACCGCTGCTACTTCTGACAAAACGAATTCTGTTAATTCTCCATACATTGTTCGTAGGATGATGAAGGTATGACTTTCAGCTCCTGTAAGGAATTTTCTTTCATGGCTTTTGATTCAAAACGTCTTCCTCGAAGTGGTAAGTTTAGCTTCGGGTATGGGAGTTCCTCTGGAAGAAATTTAGAGTGAACCACACCATGGTAATCGAAGAAAACTGTCGGTATGTCGTACTCGCAAAGTCCCGCCTCGTCACCAGTAACGATGTGTATTTTGAAGACGTGGTCCGTGGACCTGCTTTCGATGCTTTTTTTGGGCAAAATTGAACTATTTCAGAACCACTTGTGCAACGACGCATTTCATGCCCAAAATTTCAATAATTATGTTATACACGGGCTTAAAAGATATGTTCCCCTCTTGAGCTAACTCTTTAAGACTTTACGACGATTTTCAAGCACGAGTTTCTTGATTTTGTCGACGTTTACATCAGTCGTAGACTAGAAAGAAATAAATCAACTACCGTGTTTTTGCGTGTAACGTGTTTTTGTAACTTTCTGCTCACCTTTGCAAAGTTTTTCAGTGATTCGGCTCACGAAATTTCGTTTGACACAAAATGTAAGGCAAACTCTGCTATATATATATACAAGAAGTTTGAACAGAAGTTTGTACAAGTTTGGCGAACCCAACGGATTCCGGAATATTGGAAAGATACTCTAATCCATCCACTACACAAGAAATGAGATAGAACGGATGTAAACAACTATAGAGGGATATCTCTTCTCCCAGTTTGTTACAAGATTCTATCTCAGTGTCTACTAGACAGAGCACATGGACAGTTAGAACCTAAAATTGGTGAATATCAAGCAGGTTTTCGACCGGGTAGATCCTGCCCTGAACAGATCCTGAATTTAAAGTAGATCCTAAGACATCAAAACGTGTACAATAAAAATCTCGCCTGTACATTTGTGGATTTCAAAAAAGCATATGATTCTATTGACGGCGAATCTTTATTCCGAATCTTGAAAGAACAAGGACTAGATCTGAAAACGCTGGCAATTATTAAAGCAACTTAACTAACACAAGGTCAAAAGTTAAATTCATGGATGACATCTCAGAGCCCTTCGAAATTAAAACTGGAGTGAGACAAGGGGATAGACTCTCGCCACTCTTATATAACTGTGTCCTAGAAAAAGTAATACAGGAGTGGCGTGAAAAAAAGTCGGCCCTAAATATCGACCAGCCCATTAAACTGGGGAGAACCAACATCAAAATTGATTGTCTGGCGTTTGCCGATGATCTAGTAATTTTGGCTCAAGATGTATTAACGGCACAGAAACAGATTAAAATCCTAAAAGAAACAGCAGAAAAGGTAGGACTCCAAATTTCCTTTCAAAAAACACAATACATGACCTGCAACAGACTAAGAACACCATTTCTAAAAACAAAATATGATAACATCAGACGAGTCTCTCAATTCAAATATTTGGGTGAAATAATCATGGAAAATGGGTTAGAAAAAGCGGCCAATAAGGGTAGATGTCAAAAAATGGAAACGGCATTGAGACTTACACAAAATATTTACAACAAAAAATGCCTATCTAAAAACCCAAAACTGAGATATTATAACACGGTTATTAAGCCAGAATGCCTATATGGGGCAAAAACGCTCATTTTGAATAGAAAGAAAGACATCGAGGACATTGAAAAGAAGGAAAGAAAAATTATAAGAAAAATCGTAGGCCCCAAAAAAATAAATAGCATAACATACCGACTTCGAGAAAAATAAGAAATCAAACAATACATAGATATACATAGCGATATGAGAAAAAGAAGACTTACGTTTTACGGTCACATAAAACGAATGAATCCGAGTAGGCTAACTAGACAAATAGTCGAATTTTATGAAAATAGGAGTAGAGCTAAAGTAGAAATAATTCAATGATTTGCTGCAATTAAAGAGAACCTAAGATCAGCAAATATTACACAAAGTGAAATTCAGGATAGAGGCTGTTTCAGATACAATTAATGTTTGGAAGGTTGGCCAGAGAGAAAAATGTAGGAAGACTGGAACAACTTGGTCTGACGAAAGGAAAAAAGCTCATAGCGAAAGAATGAAATTAGTATGGGCGCAAAGGAAGGCTAACAACAACAAACGCCTCTCATTGTACTTCGCGTGGTCCAGCAGGGCCCCTACGTGAATATAATATATATATATATATATATATATATATATATATATATATATATATATATATATATATATATATATATATATATATATATATATATATATATATATATATATATATATATACGATTAACGATTAACAAAACCAACTGATGTAAACAAACTAGTTGACCTATCGCGCCCTTATTGGACATCAAAATTAAGCACAGTGCCGCCATGTGGAAGGCAGAAGTGAAGGAAGAAGTGAAGTCAACCGTGGGATTGGATTGCGAAACTTGGATTTGCGAGACATTATCCTCTTCGACGATTTTTGGAAAAAGGAAAGCAATTCACATCAAATGAAGAGATAATCACCGAAAAAAGGGGCTATTTTGTAGAATTCTACAATTAATTGCATTTTTTTGAAAGATAAAAAGTTACAAAATCATTAGGCGAAGTCTATCGGGGTAAAGTTTCCTTTAAGCTCTTGTAAAATACATTGATTTTCGATCAACAAATCAATATTTCCTTGAAAAGTATATCATTTTTCACTTCATCCTTGTTAATTTTGTAATAATCCAACCCTGGAACGGAATTTTTCATACATAACGTTCATGTTTCTATACTATACAATAATACAAATAAAATTTATTTCTTTATCCATTGTAAAAAAAGTATTTCATTAAACTTTAAAGAGGATAAATTGTAGATAGAAAAAACATTTCATCATTTAATTTTACCATAGTTTGTTTTAATAAAGGTTTGGTAATTTTTCTAATACAGAACAAAGATACAAAACATCGATTAATTCAGCTTATGTAAGCTTACCTAATGTAAAAAAAGTATTTTCCAATCAGCATGTAACAAAAAAAAGACAACGAACAAATAATGTATTCGCAGTAAAAAACTTTTTTTTTGAGTATTGTTCCCATCAAAATGGTTACGTTTCTGTTTTATTGAAACAATCGAGCATTATTTATACATTCAGAATTAGTATTGTCCTCGAAAGTGAAAAAAAAAGAATATTGGAAAGCTGTTTTTGTTGAAATTTCACTCGATTCGCCAGTTTATTTTTATTTTCCATATTTATATTGTACTAAAACAAAAATATAATATTTAAAGAAAGAACTTTTCAAATAATAATAAATGTCGGAAAAATAACGGAACTTTTAAATTTAAAGAAAACTGCTAGAACCATTTATTGAAAAATATACGAGGGTCGATCCAAAAGTAAGTTTCCCTTCATTTTTTCAAATAGACAACTATGTTTATTTTCATTAAAATTTACATCGTCGGAAAGATGAAACTTTCCTCTATTTTTCGACATAATCGCCATTTCGATCAACACATTTTTGTAGACGGTGCTCCAACTTTTGTATGCCCATGTCGTACACCTCCGCCGCCAAACCCTTAAGAAAGCGCTGCACCTCTTGTTTCACTTCCTCGTCGTTCCGGAAGCGTTTGCCACTCAGGTGTTCTTTTAACTTGGGGAACAAGTGATAGTCGCTGGGCGCGAGGTCCGGACTGTAAGGTGGGTGGGGCATGACAGTCCATCCAAACTGCTCCAAAAGTTCCTGGGTTTTGCGGGAAGTGTGAGGTCGGGCGTTATCGTGAAGCAGCGTTACACCTGTTGTCAGGCGTCCTCTCCTGCGGTTCTGGATAGCACGCCTGAGTTTAGTGAGTGTCTCACAATACCTGTCCGAGTTTATTGTTGTCCCGGGTGTCAGGAACTCGATCAGCAGTATCCCCTTGCGATCCCAAAAGACAGTGGCCATGATTTTGCCAGCAGAAGGAGTTTGCTTGAACTTCTTTGTGACTGGTGACCCTGAGTGACGCCACTGTTTAGACTTTTCTTTGGTTTCGGGGGTGAAATGAAAAACCCACGTTTCGTCACCGGTCACGATGGAGTCCAAAAATTCTTCCTTATCGTCTTGACACTTTTGAAGAAACTGTCGAGCACAATCGAGGCGTTTCTCCTTGTGTTCTGCTGTCAGCATGCGCGGTACCCATCGAGCGCAACACTTGTGATACCCCAACTTTTCAGTCAAAATTCTTTCCACTGTACCGTAAGAACTCCCAGGAATCCTATCAACGAGTTCACGGATGGTGATTCTCCGGTTTTGAAGCATTTCGCGTTCGATCTTCTCGACAATCGACTCCGAAACTGCAGGTCTTCCACTCCGCTCTTCGTCGTGAACCTCCTTCCGTCCGTCACTAAATTCCCTGCACCAATGTCGGACCATTTGAACGGACATACACTTGTCGCCGTAAACTTGTGTCAACTTTCGATGAATTTCCACAGGTGGAATTCCTGTCGCATGCAAAAACCGAATAACCGATCGAATTTCGCACCTGGCGGGATCAACAATAAGAGGCTCCATCGCGAACGGCTGCTGAGCCAAGACTGAGCGGCGTAGCGCAGCGCTCGCGGGCGGAAAAGGGAGTGGGGGATCTGCCGTGCACAGCGGTGTTGTCGAATTTCGCCTAGCAGCTTCCAACGCTGCTGCAGCTCTTTGGGAAACTTACTTTTGGATCAACCCTCGTATATAATCTTGAAAGCTCGTTTATAAAACGAGATTACCATAATTAGAATTGATCAACGGATTGTCAAGTTATAGTGCTTAAAGTGACAGTACCTTTTGTCAAGCCTTGTCCCTTTCAAGCTCTGTAAAACTTTTACAGAAACATTTGAATTGATGAAAAAAGTTTATAGTGATGATTGTTTATTCCATACACATGATATAATCGATTCCAGGAGGGTTGTGATGTTCTGGAAGGCGATCCAAAGACAGGCCGGCAAAAAAATTAAAAGCCCATTAAGTTGGTGAAAAAAGTGCGTGAAATGATCACCTACGATGCGAATTCAACCTTGAGATGAATAACGGGGGAGTTAAATTCAACTGAAGATATGATTCACGAAAGTTTAACAAATGTTTTTAACAAACGAAAAGTCTGTGCTCAATCTGTTCTTCACGCCTTAAATAAAGACCGCCGCTACTCGTGAATTTTTTATGTAAAAAAAGTAAGTATGCTTCAACATCCTTCTTATTCACCTGATTTATGTACGAGTGACTACTTCCTGTTCTCAAAACTCAAACTGGTCATAAAAGGAACTTTTTGTCATACTTTTACACAAGCCCAAGAAGCCGTGATAAAATATGGAGGCTAGAATGGCTTGAACGCGCCCAGGGGTGTAAAAGAAATAATTATGGCAAAATAACTAATTATTCTTTTTTCTTTAAAAACTTTCGTTATTTCTCCGACGTACTGTGTATGTGTTTGCAATGAAATACACCAAATGTTTCAAAATTCAAATTACTAAATAAATGTAAAATATGTTTTATATAATTTCAAAATTATGGTAAGTGTAACCAAACTGTGCAATGACAATAATTTTTACTAAATATGCAGCTGGTCTATTGTCTGTAGAACATGTTTAGAACGTGAGAGGTGGTAGGTGAGGAAATTTGCCTTAATCCCTGCGAACTAGGTTAAGAGACAAGAGGTGTGGGTAGTTTATAATATTTTAGTAATATATGATATACAAAGTCCGTCTCACGGAAAACAGGACTTTTTCATAAAAAAACAAATTTATATTTTTATCGACAAAAATCATTATCTCTCCTTGCGCGTCAATACAATCTTTTGCACGGCCAATTAGGTTGACGAATGAATGTTTGAGATCGGCCAAAGATATGTCCATCAGGATGGAGGTTGGCGCCTTTTAAATGGCTTCAATGTCGGGATAACGCAGTCGTTTTGTCGGCAAATGAAGTTTTTCGAAGAGATAGAAATAGCAGGGAGCCAAATCATGCGAATATGGCGAATAATTAATGGTCAAAATGCAATTTTTGGTAAAAAAATCAGTGATGAGCGTCGAGCGATGGGACGACGCATTATCGTGCAACAAACGCCAGCTGACTTTTTGACGATATTGGGACCGAACATGACTAATACGTGATAACAGATGCTTTTTAACACCAAGATAAAACTCCCCATTGATCGTTTGACCGAGTTGATCAAACTACTTCTGCACAATTCTTTCAGAATCATATAAACAAATTAACATTGTTTTGAATTTTTGACTTCTAGAGATGCCTTATCTTCGGTTTTGACTCGCTCGGGTGCTTCCATTCGGCACTTTGACGCATGGTTTCTGCATCATATTGAAAAGATGACATCTCATCACCAGTACCAAGCGGTACATAAAGTTTTCATCATTTTTCGACTCTTTAATCAAGCCCTTGCAATGTTGGATTCAGAGCATTTTTTAGTCGTCAGTCATTTTGTGTGGAACAAAGCGTGCCACTCGAACCTTCCAAAGTCCCAAATAATCAATCAAAATGCAATGAATTGAATCTTAAGACATGTTCAATTCAATTTCCATGTATCGAAGATGCAACGAAGATTTTAGCTGATTTTTTATAAATTCACGCACAATTTCAATGTTACTTTTAATCATCACGGAATTTTTCGGATGTTCGTCGTCCTTGATGTCCTCACGGCCTTCTTTGAATCGGTTAAACTGCTCGTGGACTTTGCCACAGGATAACAACATCCTCACCACACTTGTTTCATTAACTGATACGTTTCGGTGAATGTTTTACGATTGGTGTTGAAATTTCAGTACCAGTTACCTTACTTATTGCAGTTAACTGGACCTAAAGCTTAACATAGGTTTTGAAACAAGGACATTGAGTACTGAAATACTCAAGTCAGTATACCTTCAATACTGTTAACCTTTGATTCATGTTTAACTTTTATCACGTGGGGCGAATACAAGTTTTTTTTCTTAAAAAAACATGTTTAATTTGGAAGAAAGATAAAAAATGGTTTATTCAGAGTATGCGCCATTGCTAACTGCATATTTTTTGCATCTCTTTGGCAATTTGTGGATGCCTTTCCAGAAAAATTGTACATTTTTTGAGGTGGTCCAGCCATCAAGCAATTTTTCGATATTTCCTTAATTGTTGAAGTGTTTCATGGAAAGTGTAGTTGGAAGGAGCTAAGTCTGGTGAGTACAGTGGGTGCGACTTTGACCGCTTTTGATGTGTGTGAAGAGGCGTTGTTGTGCTGCAAAAATCACTTTTCCATGTCTAGCCCATTCTGGTCACTTTTCGATCAATGCATTGTTCAAATTGATCATTTTTTGATTGTGGCGAACGATATTAATTGTTTCACCTGGTTTCGAATTTCGAATTTCATAGTACACGACACACTGCTGATCATCAAATCCACATCATTGCAATATTTTCAAAGCCATTCGATCTTGCGGTCAATGTTGATGATTGTCCTGGCTCAAGCCACAATATTCTGGAAGCCAGTTCTCACAATATATCCATTTTTCGTTTCCAGTCACGATTCGACGCAAAAAAGTCTTTCTTTCCTGCCGAGAAAGCAAAACTTCGCACATCGCTTCGCTTTTCTATCTGTTTGTCGTTTAGCTGATGTGGAACCCATTTTCCTGTCTTCTGGATATTTTCCATGGAATGTAGACAATCACAAATTGTTCGGCAACCAACATTTAACATTTCTGCCATTTATTGTTGAGTTTACATCTCTAATTTTTTTCGAGCTGGGCGTTCTTTGTATTTCAAGTCGAAATCACCATTTTTGAACTGTCTAAATCGGCGCCCGGCAGGCCCTTGCGTTGGGACATTGTCGCCGTAAGTTTTCACAAGTATTCGACGACTTTCAATCGCATTTTTCTTTTGATCGAACAATAAAAGCAATACGTGTCACAAATAATACTCTTTATTTGGTTGAAAACTCGACATATATACCACACGAAATAGATGTGACGCTAACTCGAAATCGTAAATATCAAGGGCGTTTTGACAGGTACTGTCGTAGCAACAAAATAACATAAGAGATCTGACTGCGACCGACCTTCTTTTTCAGCGCCATCTCTTAAAAAAAATAAGAATTATTAACCGCCACACCTGGTATTTGTATATCAAGAAGTCGACCAAGTTAGACGTTGCGTTTTTGATGGATTTCACACGCTTGCTTAAACCTGTCTAAAAATAAACATCCTTTATTGTTTTATTGTTAATCGTGACATTAAACAAGAATAACTAATTAATAAGCCCCCATTAATTTGTTTTAACCCTCATTACAAAATTAAGAGAGTTGTCCCTTTGTTTTGGCGACCTAGTGACGTTTAGATATATTGTACTTTTGGAAACAAACGAACACATTTTATAAGTGACAGGCCAAACATTATTAAACCGACAAAGGTTGTTTTCCAAATGAAAATATTTCGTTCTGTTGACATTTAATTTGTCACCGACCACCTTTGACTGTTAATCGATATTCCTTACCAGTTTCCTTTATGAATTTATTATATTTTTTTCTCTGTCAACGGGGAATTGATTAGTTTCTCTGAGTAGAAATAAATTTTCTTACTTTACGTAAACCAACAAAAAAACGAATTGAAAGTGTATTTGAATTCATTTCACGTCAACGTTAAAGTTTTAAAATTTATTCTTTTTACAAACGATCACAAACGAAATAAATGAGCTAGACTGTTATTAATATGATCCAAATTGAATGCAGGAGCTAGATTATTATTAGAATGAACCAAATTGAGTTTTTGAATAAAAAAATAAATATAGATTTTATTAATTTATTATAAATTAATTAATAAATAATAATTTTAATAAAATTAAAATAAACTATATCATAAATAATATTGATAATCGATGCGAAAAACTTTTTACAATTAATTTTGAGAGAATTAAAATATATAAAATAAAAAAAAATCATATGCCTACAAACGAGCCGCGATTCGCTGTCATGTTTGTGACGTCATAATGGTAAAGTGTTTTCACCTCAGTACCGTCAACATCTTCTACTTGTATATATATATACTGTCAAAATGATTATTGCTTAAGTGTAAAATAAAATATTTTTGGTTACTAATTTAGTTCAGTAATGTGTGACAAAGGGTTCATAGAGGCTAATTCTGATAATATACCTGCTGTGGATATTTTTAAGGAACAGATTGATAATATTACATTATATTTTTATTATAACAACTTGATATTAACTTATTAAAAGAACATAATTAGTTATTATTTTTTTAAAGAATATTAATAAATTTATAATTACTGCGCGAGGTTTAATAACTGCGTGAGATTTGAGAAAATAAAACTCTCGTATTCTTCCAATGACATATTCTATAAGTAGAGCAGCAATTCGTTTGTCTTCTAAAACTTTAGAATGTGATAACTTTATGCACTTTATGCAGCAACTAACCGAATGCAGTTTAATTAATTCTATAATTTTATCCTCAAGAGGCGAAACAATGTTTTTGAATACTTTATTAATATACATAATAAAACCTCCCCCAACTCGGATAATATGGATAATATAGTACAGTAGTAATATAGTACAGTATTAATATGTAAACCACATTAATAATCAATTCAAAATAAAAACAATCACTACCCAACACTACCTACATATTTGTTTTTATAATAGTTTGATTGTTTTCATTGAAGTTTGCAATACTTTTAAAACCACGCTGATTCTTCAAACAACCACAGTAAACTTTATTGAAATATTTAAAAAGAAATCACCTAAATCACCCATTGCTTTGATTAAGGTTTTCAGTATTTTTAAATCGATGACGATTTTTAATAATAATAATAATTAATAATATTTAGAAATAATAATTTAATAATATTTAGAAATATGAATAAATCCTGCTGCTAACTATCTATATATAGCTATATATATATATATATATATATATATATATATATATATATATATATATATATATATATATATATATATATATATATATATAAGTATCTATATATATATAACTGTTGGAAATATATATTTCCCAAATAAGAGAAGGCACTTAACCCTTTTTTCTGAGTTGAAAGATTTTAGTTACACAAATTTCTATATTCTTCGACTATCTATAATTTTGATTATCCTGTAAAACTTTCATAAGTATAAGATTTTTCATATACGATTGCCTTCCAACGTTCTTGAATATTCGTACCCTACAAAATAGACGATCCTGTAGGGCTTTCTTATTGTTACTACTCTTGATTGTGTTGATACATGTAAATTCTTTGCGGATTTTAAATTAACAATTTTTGTATTAAAATCAAAAATAAATATACTGAAACATATATTAAACTAGGGAACAGCAATTTTGTTGACTTGGATCTGTGACTTGTTTTTGACTAATTTTTCATCTCTGAATTCAAAAATATTCACAGTTTTTCTCTATCACGTCAAGTTCTTAAGCTACAGCATACCCCTCATTTTACCTTAAAAGTGTACATACGAAAGGAAATAAGGTGAGATCTGACCAAACAGATCAGAATATTATATTCATACAGAGGTTAACATATTATTAAAAGTTAAATTGTGTTTATACAAAAAATAAATAAAAGATATTATGGTGAAAATTTCTTCTTATAGGTTTTCATGGAGTGTTCAGTTTGTGGACATTCTCGGTTGATGCTCCAACAGTAGTCAGCAATCATACTGACATCCCGTCCACCTTGATACCGCGCTTCCATAACCTTTAGATCTTGGTGGAATCGCGCGCCCTGTTCATCACTAACAGCACCAAGATTTTCTGGGAAGCTAGCAAGATGACTATGTAAGTTGAAAAATGCAGTTTGATGCTCATGTTGCAACAAAGCTTTTTAAAGCTCTCCACGAGTTGTTGAACAATTTCGATGTAATTCAGGGCTCGTGTATTTCCAAGAAAGTCTTTAACAATATTTTTAAAAACCAACCAAGCATTCCTTTCAAGTTCGGTCATTGTTTCAGTGAAATTTTCATCTTTAACGAGTTGCCGAATCTGTGGACCATCAAACACACCAGCCTTTATCTTTTCATATGACTACTTAAAGCAGTCTCCTTCAATTGACAAAGCCTTAACAAATTGCTTCATGAGACCTAGTTTTATATGCAAAGGCGAAAATACAATGTTTTTATGTCGACAAGTGATTTAAAGGTTTGGATCACCAGGTCTTAGGTCAGATCTTGGCGGCTAGTTCGATTGCACCCAATGCTTCTTACGAGCTCTGCTGTCCCACATGCACAAAAAACAGGGATACTTGGTATACCCGCGTTGCTGGCCAAGAAGGAAACAGACCATTTTAAGGTCAACACAGATGATCCATTGGTGCATCTTATATTGCAACAAGTCAATGACTTTCTTTATGTCGTCATATTCTTTATGCAAAGAAACTGAATGACCTATTGGGACTGAAACGTATAAATTTCCATTATGTAGGAGCACACTTCAAGCTACGCTTTGAGCTATCTATAAACAATCGCCATTCAGTTGCGTTATAGTTAGAAATGGCCAATTCTTTCATTAAACCTTCCACGTTCTGGCAATATACAAATCCGTCATTATTTCTGAAGTACTGCCTAAATTCATTTTCTCTGGATCGATACTAAGTGACTTTAGCTCCTTTGTCAAGCAAATTTTTTTCGTGCAGTCTTGATGCTAATAATTGGATGCTTTTTTGGATAGTCCCAAATCTCGTGCTAAATCGTTTAATTAATGTTGATTGAATCCTTTACGTGCAGAATCATTGGAAACTTTGAATTTTTCGTCGGTGGAGACACTTCAATCTTCACTTGATTCACATTCTTGTATTTCTAAAGAAGGTAATTCTTGAAAAACTTGCACTGGAATTTCAGCTGAATGAGGGAATGAGTATAGCGGACGATAAACTAGGGTACTCAATTTTATGTTTGTTTTTCTTGTTAAATCCTGATGTTTTCACTATGCAAAAGTAGCAATCACTTAAGTGATCTATGGCTCTCGCCAAACCATTGGTATACCAAACGAAAGTTTATTACCTGTTCTCTTCGTCCACATTCGTAAACCCTCTACACACTGCTTGCATACTTTATGAGGGGCCCATGATTTATCTTGGTCACCGATTTTCACATTAAAATAAGCAAAATAGGCTTGCCTGACAAATGTACTAATATTAGTCCGTTGAATGGGGATGGTAAAACTGCCACATATATAACAAAATGAATCAGGGCTGTTTAAGCACTTACGACGAGAACTACCAGAGGCAGACATAACGAAAATCTGTAGTTGTGTATGTATACTTTGACTTCACTATATGAGAGCGACACAGACCCGCGTACTTTAGCATCTCATGTGTAACTGGCCGAACTAGTTTTGGATGATGCAACGTCACTCACGCCCCCACTCCTAGGTCGAAGAAGATTAGCCGGTAGGAGAGCAGTAGTGACTTGTGTGATTCGCCAAGCTTAGTCGGATGCGCAATAACTGTAGAGAAAAAATTTGACGTGATAGAAAAAACTAAATAAAGTTTTGGAATTATGTCATGTCAATTTATGTATAAAACAGCTTAAATATCGAACTCAACAGAAATTATTTTCCCCAGTGTTATTCACGTTAATAAAAAACAACGTTAAAAAAGGAATTAATAAAATAACGTTTTCGTTGTTGGTTTCCTGTATTTTGGACCGAACAAAACATAATTGAGAAATGAAGTTTTATAGTGAAACGTGACCAAGTCCCTCTGGCAGTTTAAAAATTCCCTTTCTCCCAAAATATTAGGTTTCCACCTTTTTTCACTTAGCTCGAAAACTAAGTTTAAGTTCGGCACTCGATAAAAACGATATCGGTTATTGGGCGAGCAAATAATGACGAGAATTGTGTTTCGCTCGATGAAGTTGATTACTATTTTTTGTCTTAAAGCGCAGGTGCTTTTATTATCAGGTTGTTTGTATTTATTTAGGTCCAAATGTAATCGAGTTTAATTTGAGGAATAAATAAAATACGGTTAAACAATTTTGATTCTTAAGTTATAACATTTTAATATTTTGCAAGAAATTGTGATATATCTGATATTAGAAAAGACCCTGAAACCGGGAAGGGGTCTATCTTAAAAAAAAAAACTGTTTATTTGATTTTATACTTTTAATTCACATAAGCACACTATAAAAAAACGATACAAAACACATTAAAATATAGAAAAAATAAAACTATAAAATAAGAGACACAGGAAGGTTTAGGGAAGGTGGTTTGCTAAACCTTACCGTGGAAAATCATAAACTAAACAATTTGCTCTAAACTACACCAGCTCATCTCAGTGTCCCTGTACTTATAAATTAGAGGTTATTAACTCTATTCAGACAATAATAAAAAGTAAATCTAACTTAAGGGTAATCAAATAGGATCAAACGGCAAATAGATAATTTAAAAAATGGTAACTGAGCTCTTTATCTCTATACGAAAATATAATAAAAATACATTTGTATAAAATGGTAACTGAGATCTTTATTTGTATATGAAAATATAATAAAAATATATTTGTAAAAAATGGTAACTGAGATCTTTATCTGTATATGAAAATATAATAAAATTATATTTGTAGAAAAATGGTAACTGAGATCTGAATTGATAATGTAATAAAAGTGTATTTGTCTGGGCTCATTTCCTGATTGTTCTGCTTCTTGCCTATCCCGTACTAAGTGTCCAAAAACCCTGAGTACGACTACGGGCAATTCGGTATCCCTATGCGGGGGTCCCGAAATAGTCTGGAACCTGACTGACTGGTTAGTGTGACAACTGGCCCCAAAAACAATATGGTTTCCGTATTGGTCGGGCTCTGAAATAAGTGGTCTTTCAATGGCCTGGTCTCTGATGTCCGGTCGTAAAATCCTCTACAAGAATATCTGAAAAAATAAGCCTAAGCATGGCTTGGCCAGGAGCTCTTTCAATTACAATTTGCCCGAAATAAATTTACCAGTAGCGATCAAGAATTTGTGAATGCTACAAAGTCATAGTGTTGTTATTGTGTTGTCTGTCATACTGTTGCTTCTGTTTCATCTTCGGTCATCAACTAATGAAAAAATGTGCTATAATTTAATATGTACTGTTTAAATTAAATTCAGCAGTTATACGTTAAGGCATATTCAAATACCGCTGATTCACATATATTTGGAAACTGATTGGCCGAATCATATTTTCTTCTTCTCAAACCCCAAATGTAATTCATAAACCAAATTGTAATCGAGAAAATCGAAAAATATTATTCAAACTTTAGCTTGAAGAATCGGTAACACACACACACACACACACACACAGATATATATATATATATATATATATATATATATATATATATATATATATATATATATATATATATATATATATATATATATATATATATATATATATATACCTGGTGATGAAAAGTGGATTGTACGCCCTATGTGCAATGAGAAAAAACTTAAGGATAGCCAATATTCTGCACGGCCATGGGCTTTAAGTATGTCGAAAGACATTCTCTATGGACATTACAACCTCGGATGACCCTCTATTCCGCACCCTCCAAAATTGTTTAAATGAGAACTCTTTTAAGAGGGAAGAAGAGATAAAAAATAACCTGTTGAGATTTTTTTGGCAACATAGATGCTAATTTGTGGCAAAAAAGCATTATGAATCTACCACCACGTTGGCAAAAAGTTGTAAATAATAAGGCTAATTCCATAATGTATTAGACTAAATAAATATTTACATAAACTATTTAAGTTTCCTTTTAGAATAGCATACAGGATTTGAATATTGAGTGACTTTTTTTGTACTAACTAAATCAAGATTTCGAATGTTTGGCAAAACACATGTTGATGAAAACAATGAATATCAATAAAATGAAGGTACACATTTAATTATAATTATAACTGATGACCGGAAAAGGAACAGAAATACATTACAACACAACAGAAATACATTATTGCGTCATTAGACAGACAATAAGGAATTGTATTGCATGCACTACTTTCAAGATGTAAAACACTTAAATTTCTTGCAAAATCTGAATGTCAAATGCAGTTAAATATAAGGAAAAATACGATCTTTGTTCAAACCTTCATTTAGTTATTCTTATGCATATCCATCATTTTTATAACTAGCCAAATAGAAGAATCTTCTAATAAAAGCAACTGCGTTTCGATAACAGAAAAGGCAATCAAGTTCATCGAGCGAAACTTCTCTTTATTATTTGCTCGCCTAACAATCGATATCGTGTTTATCGAGTGCCGAACTAAAATTTGTTCTTACAGCTAAGTGAAAAAAAAATGTGGAACTTTAATTTAGATTTTCTGTAGATTTTTTTTATAATTGACAACGAAACCAGCTCACGTTTTACCGTAAAATTATGTTTTACAACTTTGTTTTGTTTGGTGCAAAATATAATTGATAAAATTTAATCTTAAAACAAAGAGTTAATAATATTTCGTGACATTCTAACCAGTTAGTGTTTTATTAGCGGGAAAATATATTAATGTTTATCACGCACCAATCGTTACTAATGCTGCAGGAGAAAATTTTACGATTTCATGTTTCATTTTAGAATATGCCCCTTTTTCTATATGGATAATCAACCACGGTTTACAAATCTCTTGATCGTTGTTGTTAAATCGCAAACGGAAACACAGCACGTGCACCCAGCGGTGGAAGTATGTGCTAGAGGCATACAGTTAGCAGAAATGAAATATCGAAAATATTAGAGAAAAGGAAGATCCAAAGAGAAATATTATAGAGAAAACGGAGTATATATATATATATATATATATATATATATATATATATATATATATATATATATATATATATATATATATATATATATATATATATATATATATATATATCAATGGCGACTCGTGGGTTTTTAAAGTGGCAGGGCGAAGAAGAAAATAGTAGAAAGAAACAGTTGAAAATGAACCTCATTCAGTAAGGCCTTCTATGTCAACCAATGAAGAAAACATACCAAAATCAACTGGACGAAAGGCTGTAAGAGTTTTCCAATAAAAGTGTCAGAACTCTCAAACGTAATAGAAGCAATACTATTTGATATGTAAATATACCTCATAGACTGCTGTGTTCAGTATATTGTATCAATTCCCTACGGAAATATGCAGGGTCATCAGTGCGGAGAAATGGAAGGCGACCACCACTTTGAGAAAAAATTAATATTTTAACACGAAACACTCTCTTGTGTGATCATAAAATATTTCAAGAGCTACCTCTTCTTCCTCAAAAAGTCATTGTTTGGTGCGGTTTTTGGGCTGAAGGAGTAATATGTCCTTGTTTTTTAAAGACGATGATTGAAATTGTTTTACTGTTAATGGTAAACGTTATAGAAACACACAATATATATAACACAATATTTTCGGCTTCTTTCCTTTTAGAAAGACGATATGATTTTTCACACATCTCCCCAGAAAATAAAAAAAAGTTTCATGCATGCGTTATTTAGCGAAGTGGTATTTAAGTGTCCACTAAGATCATTCGAGCTCATGCCCTTGGATTTGTGGGGTTATGTAAAATTTCTGATTTTCAGACAAGTTCTTGACAACTTCAATCTTTCTGATTGATTCAACAATTTTTGACCTATATATGATCCCGATATGTGTGAAAAAATAATCGAAAATTGGGTTCTCAGAAGAAGAATTTGAACGGCATTATTTTCAAAGCATTATGTCATTATTTATTCTTCAAGATAAAATAAATCTCATTTTTAACTTCTTGTTGAACCATCCCCTTTAAACCAAAGTTTTGTTTCCTTGTAAAATAATAAAATAGAGTTAAATAAAACAGAAACCCTGTTACTGAATGCGATTTTTATTCAACCACCTTTCATTTATTTAACAAATAAAAGTAAATTAAATCTCGAATAACCAAATAGAAAAAAACTGATTTTAAAAACCACCCGCATTTCTACACCAGAAAAAGTAATCAAGTTTAGCGTGCGAAATACACTTCTCTTTATTATTTGCTCGCCTAATAATCGATATCGTGTTTATCGGAGGCGGAACTAAAATTTTCTCTTCCAGCTAAGTGAAAAAAGATGGAAACTTAATCCAGGATTTCTAAGAGAAAATTTTATTTTTAATGGAAATGAAACCTGGTTTTACTATAAAATTTCTTAAGATACTTTAGGTATCATTTATTTGGTGAAAAATAAAATACATGTATATATAAAATACTCATTACATTGCTATATGTAGCAATCGCATTTTGCATGCATTCAATAATTATGCCATATGCCAATTAATCCTTTTTGCATTCATTTTCTATTTCTTTCAAATTTTTCATATTCAGCTGTTTTTTTTTACATTTTCTGCCAAGATGGAGATTTTAATTTTTACACCCAACTCTTCAAATTTAGAACATATAACCACCTATGGCACATTGTGGTTATACCACAAATGTATTCAATAATATCTGCAATATCCTCAGTACTTCAATGTACTCAATGTCTTGCATGGCAAGATACTTGATTTTGGTAATATTTTCTTTATTGGATTACATGGAAAGTCTTCCTGGATGAGGTTTATCATATCGATTTATCATCATCAACTGCTTCTATACCATTACTAAAATCCTTGTACCACGTGTAAACATTATCATTTTTAAAAAATGGGAGAATAATTTTTTAACAATTACAAAAGACGGTGACATTTCTAATTTAGAAATCGAAATGATACGAAAGTTCTCTTAGATATATATATATATATATATATATATATATATATATATATATATATATATATATATATATATATATATATAATAACCACCAAGACTTGCAAAGAACTTGCGAAATATTTTGAACAACTGGTAAACTATCCTGAGACCTTAAACAAATTACCAACACTAAACCTTAAGCAAACAAATCCAGATTCATTACCACCGAATGAAGATGAAATAACTAGGCAAATCAAGCGACTTAAAAATAACACAGCTTCTGGTGAAGATGGAATTACTGCTGAACTTTTGAAATGCGCTGGTCCAGGTACAATTAAGGAAATAACCAAAATTCTACAAGAAGTTTGGCGAACCGAACGGACTTCGGAAGATTATAAAAATGCTCTAATCCATCCACTACATAAGAAAGGAGATAGAATGGATGTAAACAACTACAGAGGGATATCTCTTCTCCCAGTTTGTTACAATATTCTATCTCAATGTCTATTAGACATAGCACAGGGACAGTTAGAATCTAAAATTGGTGAATGTCAAGCAGGTTTTCGACCGGGCAGATACTACTCTGAACAGGTCCGGAATCTAAAGTTCATTATAAGATATCAAAAACTGTACAATAAAAATCTCGTCTGCACATTTGTGGATTTAAAAAAAGCATATGATTCTATTGACCGCGAATCTTTATTCCGAATCTTGAAAGAACAAGGATTAGATCTGAAAACGCTGGCAATTATTAAAGCAACATTAACTAAAACAAGGTCAAAAGTTAAATTCATGAGTAACATCTCAGAGCCCTTCGAAATTAAAATTGGAGCAATACAAGGCGATGGACTCCCGCCACTCTTATTTAACTGTGTTCTAGAAAAAGTAATACATGAGTGGCGTGAAAAACAGGCGGCCCTGAATATTGACCAGCCCATTAAACTTGGGAGAACCAGCATCAAAATTGATTGTCTGGCGTTTGCTGATGATCTAGCAATGTTGGCTCAAGATATATTAACGGTACAAAAACAGATTGAAATCCTAAAAGAAACAGCAGAAAAGGTAGGATTCCAAATTTCCTTTGAAAAGACACAATACATGACCTGCAACAGACGAACAACACCATTTCAAAAAACAAAATATGTTAACATCAGACGAGTCTCGCATTTCAAATATTGGGGTGAAATAATCATGGAAAATGGGTTGGAAAAAGCGGTCAATAAGGGGGAGATGTTAAGAAAAGAAAACGGCATTGAGACTTACACAAAATATTTACAACAAAAAATACATATCTAATAACACAAAACTGAGACATTACAACACAGTTATTAAGCCAGAATGTCTATATGGGGTAGAAACGCTCATTTTGAATAGAAAGAGAGACATCGAGGATATTGAAAAGAAGGACAGAAAAATTATAAGAAAAATCTTAGGCCCCAACAAATAAATAGCACAACATACCGACTTCAAGAAAACCAAGAAATCCAACAATACACAGATATACATAGCGATATGAGAAAAAGAAGACTTAAGTTTTACGGACACATAAAACGGATGAATCCGAATAGGCTAACTAGACAAATAGTCGAATTTTATGAAAATAGGAGTAAAGCTAAAGTAGAAATAACCAAATGGATTGCTGCAATTAAAGAGGATCTAAGATAAGCAAATATTACACAAAGTGAAATTTAGGATAGAGGCTGTTTCAGACACAAGGTTAACGTTTGGAAGGTTGGCCAGAGAGAAAAATGTAGGAAGACTGGAACAAGTTGGTCTGACGAAAAGAAAAAAGCTCATAGCGAAAGAATGAAATTAGTATGGGCGCAAAGGAAGGCTAACAACGACAAACGCCTCTTTGTCGAGACGATGGTTCATAGCTATGCTAGAGTCCGATAGATGGCGCTGTAGTGAGGTTATTAACAAATTCTAGAGTTATAGAATGAAATGATTCATATTTACACAATATAACATATGAACATCATTTCTATGTTATTGCGTTAATCAACTGAACATTATCATTATTTACTGTAAAAAAAAATTAAAATCAATTTTTTAAAAAAAGAAGTGATATAATTAAAACAAAAGGTAAACGATTTAAATAAATATCTTAAATATCACCTACCGGAGAGAATAGAACGTCTGCTGGGCCAGCTAGTATATATATATATATATATATATATATATATATATATATATATATATATATATATATATATATATATATATATATATATATATATATATATATATATCGCAAGACTTCTGAGATGTGAAACTTTCAACTGTCAGATTTCAAGGACAGTCATACCAACTTAATATGTAAAGCTCGCGAATTTATAAAACAAGTTACCTTATTTTATGATCATAATAATAAAATTTAGATATTTAATTAAAATTCAACAATATTTTATATTTTATTTTATCTTATCAGTTCACCTTTCATATTTAATGGTGGCCAAAAGAAAAATTTTACTGCTCAATATATAATCTGAGTTTTATAACCAAATCTACCGAAGAAAACTTTTGTTATATAAAACCTTTAAACTTGTTAAGAATTTTTACGTACAAGGGTTTTTAGTATAATATCTCCCCTTCCCTCTCGCTCCATCATCATCCTGTTTCTTTGAAACTTTTTTAATTTCGTACATTGGCAATTAGAAATCTGGAAAAGTTATTTTGATTTAGTTATCAATTATTTTACGGGAGAATATAGTCCTCGAACCGCCGCGCCATCCTTCGAAGTTTAATTAAAATTAAATTTTGCATCTCCTGATTTCGTTTCATCGCTAATGAAATAAATTCGTATCGAAATTCCGTCTGATTTTAAGTTAAATTGGTGGATGGCGGTATTTGAGTTTGGTTGATTTCTTTGCATTTCAGCGAACAACTCATTATATACTTATTTACCTATGTTAAAACGACAAATAAGGCTTGAATAAAATAATTAATTTTATTACGCGATTTTCAAAAAACTATTAAAGCTTTTTAAAATAAATAAAACAACAATATATTTGTCAGTTATTACATGCTCAGACAGCCCAGTGTTTTGTTTCTTAGACAAATCACTATTTCTTATAACATGATGGTATAAAATTTTCTTGCCTTCGAGCAAGGGGCGTCTAAGGAGAGCTATGTTGTTATTCATTCTAGTGTGCTATGTTTACAGGGATTAACTCCACCATCCCATTAAAATATATTGAATATTATATTGAATATTATACTGATTATTATATTGAATATTATATTAAGGAAAAACTAAATTAAACTCTTATCTGTTAACAGCAGCAACAGCAGATGCCAATAATATCTGATTTTTTCAAGTCATAGTAGCAGAAGTGTTAAAATAAAGGGTTTGCTGTCCAGCAACGTCATTAAAGACCTAACTGGAATATCTCTCCAATATGGAACCAATGAAGTCAAAAATCGAGAACGCTGGCGAGAAGTTGTCCGGATAGTACGCGGTCAGAATGAATGTTCCTTTATAAAATCGTTTGTAGTTGAAGATTCTTGGACAACAATTTTCTGAAACATTATTAACTTCAATCCCAGACAAAATCAATACCATGATGTGTAGGTTAATTTATTCTGTAGCTACATAAAATTACAGACAGTTTCCATTAAGAAACGATTGAGTCGACACGTCACCTATAATAAACTCGGTGGTACAAGTATTATTGTTTCAGTAGCACATGATCTACAAAATTTGAAAATTGATAGAAGAATCTACAATCGATATGATCGTTTGTAGTTTCTAAATTGTTAATAACCATTCAATCGAACTCTTGTTGAAAGGGGTGTACATTTCAGTTTTAGGAAGGACTTGGAGATTGTGGACCGCTCTATATATCTTGGGCTGAGGATTTCAATGGACGGGAATACCGCTCGGGAAGTGGAACGGCGTGTTAAATGTGGCTGGCAGGCGTTTGGCAAGCTCCACATTGTGTTTAAAAGCGGACACCCACTTTGCCTGAAAACAAAAGTCTTCGATCAGTGCGTTCTACCCGTTATGATATACGGAAGTGAAACCTGGACACTCACATCCCAATCAATTCAAAAACTCCGGGTAGCACAGAGGGGAATGGAAATATGTATGCTTGGTATTACAAGACGAGACAGAAAGTCCTGCGCATGGATCAGGGAACAAACGAAAGTCTGTGACATCATTGGAAGAGTAAAGCAAATGAAATGGAGATGGGCAGGCCATATAGCGAGGCGATGGGATGACAGATGGACCTCGGCAATCCTGGAGTGGATACCGCTTGATCGCAAACGTCCGCGAAGAAGACCGAAAGCACGATGGATTGATGACATCGTTAAGTATATTGCACTGGCAGAGGAAAGCCCAGGACCGTGAAATTTGGAAACATGCTGAAGAGGCCTTCATCCTGCAGTGGATCGACACGGGCTGATGATGATGATGATGATGATGATATATATATATATATATATATATATATATATATATATATATATATATATATATATATATATATATATATATATATATATATATATATGAATGAATAGAGTAATTTTTTTTTGTGACAACAATAAACTACAAACAATTTCGCACTAATTTCATTTCTATTTTTCGTTTTATTATCAATATTTACTTGAACAATATCTGTTGTTTTTCCTGCGGAATTACTGACACTACAAAAAAAAATAACTATACTACATTTATTAGCATCATTTGTAGGCAAAAATAAGCAAAAAATCGAGTATTCTTAAATGCGGGTTCCAGCGTGATGGAGCGATATTCGCGTAGAATATCATTGAAACACTGAAATAATTTTTATCACAATTTTAAAATAACAACCTTTGTCGTGGCGATATTACGACATTGGCGCATCGTTTAGAACTACTTTAGGGTTTGATTCTTAATTAAAACAAAAATATTTTTAAAATGTTCATTAGTTTATTTCAATTTCATTTTTTTTTCGTTAAATAATAACAAATTAATATTTGCCAAATAGGCTTTTTCGCATATTTGCTTAAAAGATCAATTCTTTTCGTAGCTTTTTGACTCAGATTTAGTAACTTTACATTTTTTTTCTCGGGAACCTTTAAGGTTTGGACCCCTGTTGTAAGGACCGTTTTTCCTGAAAATAATGTGAAGAATCGAATTAAAGTAATTTAAAATTTTAAATTCTTAATTACAGGAAGGAGAAAACAGTGATAGGAAAATTCTAGTGCAAAGTATTTTAAAAATGTATAAGAGAGTTATGATTCCAGACGCGAAGAATTGCTAAAGAGTTGAATAATAAATCCACAAGAGAATTGAATTTTAATCTATTTTACATGTTAACATTGTAGAAAGAAAGAAGAGTTTGAATAGACGTTTGGAGAGTTGGAAGAGGCATCATAAATAAACAAGATATAGGAGAAATGACCTTAATATAAAGATTAGAACTTAAGACTTAGAACTTTTAAAATGTAAATAATGATAGGGATTTAAATGCATATGAAATCATTTAAATAGCAAAATGTAAAAAATGCATGAACCAGGATAAAGGACCTTTTCCATTCTGCCAACTTTTTGAATTATTATTAATAAGCTTGAATTATATATTGAAGAATGATATATTGAATATTGAAGAATAAGCTTGATTAAATTCACGGTTTATGATTTTTACTTGCTTCACTAGAAACTGGGTAAGTTTCTTCGAGTTAAAAATAGTCACAGTAAAATGTTGGACTATAACAACCAACCAATTAATTTCTTGGGAACATAACGAAATATGTTTAAATAAAAGAGAACATAAATTATTGATTAGGGTTTCTCGTTTCATCGGATTTTGTTTGTTCACCAAACAAAACTCGATTACTTTCTGACCAACCAAATAGAAACAAGCTGATAATAAAAACACCTACACTTCCACACCACAAATTTCAATCAACATCATGGAACGAAATATAATTCTCTTTATTATTTGTTCATTCAATAATCCTGGATTGTGTTTATCTGGTTTCGAAGTTAAATTTCGTTTTCGAGGTAAGTAAATGGGGTAGGAAACCTAGTCCTGACCTTTCGGAGAGGGAATTTTTAAGGACCGGCAGTCGAATCTGATCACGTACTACAGGAACTTCGTTTCTCAATTATGTTTTGTCGGGTGCAAAACATATCAACTATATTATTGGAATAAACTGAAAATGCGGAGTTTATAACTTTTCTTTATTCAATTTAAAAAATTTTTAGGTAAAATTTTGGAAAGTCTGCTTTGTTTTATTTGTTCAAAAAATCGAGATTATTTTTCACGTTATATTCTATTTATATTCTGTAATATAGAGGGTACTCAAACACTCACGAACCTTTAAAATATATACGATCAGATAATTATAGAGGTAGGACCTCAAACTTTCTAGAATAGACGAAAATTCGGCTGTATGGTGGACATTGGACTCTGCTTCTCTTTATAGATTACAGGACTCAAATATTTCTCTATTCTGCTTTTCATTCCTATCCTCACTTTTCCCTTTCATTCTAGCTCCCTGGGCATTCGGGGATTAAGGTTACATATTTTATTTTGTTCCATGATCCATGTGCAGGTCTTTCTATCTCACCATGTAAGCAACTGATGGTAGGAAAGTTGCTATTTATGTATCCGGAATTGGCAAACAATGGTGATGCTAAGCACCATCTGATATATGCATCGTAAAGTTTGACATTGTTGACTGAATACGTACTCAGAACGTTTCGTCATACGGACGCTATTTGTGTTGTTTAGTGACTTGAAAATTTCATCTCCGGCAAAAAATGGAATCGTGAAAATTTTCGTGAAAAAATCGTGGAAAACTAGTGAAAATTTTCGTGCGATGATTTACTACTTCCGATTTGGATTATTTCAACAACAGTGCATCAATCAACTGACTTCGACTTATATCATTGACACCGTATATCACTGGTTTAGTGAATTTAATTGTGGCCATCCTTCGCTCACGGACGAATGGTCGAGAAGAAGGTCGTCCAAAATCTGAAAATCTGGTCGTCCTGAACTGATAAAGTAAGATCATCATGTGACATACCGCAAGATTGAGGTATCCCTGGGCATCAGTATGACAAGCATATACAAGAATTTACATGAATATTTAGCCGCGAAAAAGATTTGTGCGCGTTACAATCCGTATAATTTGACAATCGTTCAAAAAAACTTGTGTCAATTGGTCCAAAGAAATGCTCAAAAAATCCAATCGTGGTGCGTCAAAAGCCGTGTATAACATCTACGCAGGTGATGAATTTTGGATCTATACGTATGAGCCCGAAAATAAACAACAGTCGACTGTATGGGTCTTTCAAAATGAGCTAAACCCAACAGAAGTTGTTGACACAAGAAGCACTTGGAAGCAAATGGTCGCCCGGTTTTTTGGAATAATGGGGCATGTGGCTACAGTAATACTAGAGAATAATAGAATTGTCAATTCTGAATGGTATGCAACCATTTGTTTGCCAGAAGTCTTTGAAGAAATAAGAACCAGTAACGCAGGATCATTCTTCGCCATGACAACGCGAACTCTCACACATTGGACCGAACAACTCAATATTTGACCGATCAAAACATCGAATTAATAGATCATCCGCCGTACAGTCCTGATTTGACACCCAATAATTTCTTTTTGTTCTTGTCCGTGAAGAATAAACTACGTAATCAACGATTTTCGACGCCAGAAGAAGCGGTTGATGTTCAATCTCTCAATCGGAATGGAAAAAGTGCTATGAAAATTGATTCAAATGTATGCAAAAGTGTATCGATCCTTGTGTAGTATATTTTGAAAAAGAATAAAATCATTTTCAATGATAAATTTTTGTTTTTATTTAATATTTCGGATACATAAATAGTAACTATGGTAATATGAGTGTCCAGGTTTCACTTCTGTATGTCAAAACGGGCAGGACGTACTGATCAAAGATTTTTCTCTACATACAAAGTAGGACTTTATTCTTAAACACTATGCTGAGCCTACTAAAGTGCCAGGTATATTTAACCCGCCATTCCACTTTCAGATTTTTCTTAACAACCTTATTTTTTGATGCGTCCATGTTTCCTTTCAGGATATTAATTTTGTATTCACAAGACTTTTTATTTGTACTAAGTGTACTTTAATTTTTATTGTTATCTTGTCGTCTACTTTGCTCATATATTTGCTCAATAAAGTTGTGTGTTTTTTCTGATGTTATTTTCACATATTTTTTTCTTCTGTAATTTGGTGTTGTTTTGTTTGTTGATTATTTTGGCCTTTAAGATATTCATATTACCTTCTAGCTCCATTTATGAGCCTGCCCTTACTATCATATCATTCGCAAACAGTAGTTCTGTGAGATTTACTCGTGCTATTTTCCAAAAGTCCAGTGTAGGGGTCCCATTTTTAGTTATGACTTCTTTATCGCTTCATCCAGTACACATGACATTAATAATAGTACACAAACTTCCTTTAGTGTTTTTAAACTCTTGATATTCTTCGTTTTATATTCTTACTAACATGATCCCAGAATAAGGTTATTTGTTTTAAAAAATTGCCTGCTTTATGTTAAAATCATTAATTTTTTTCAACTGGTTTGACTGTCCATACCATTTAAGAGAAGTTTTGTTATATTGAATATAATATTTTGTTATTTGAATATTGAATATTGTTATATTAGAAGATTGTTATATTAGAAATGTCAGCGTCATTTGTAACTGTTAAAAAATGTGTCGCCCAATTTATAAAAAGGACAATGTTTACAAGTTGTACAAAGTAAAGTAGTACAAAGAAAAACTGGAGTGAGACAACTATTTAACTGTGTTCTAGAAAAAGTAATACAGGAATGGCGTGAAAAAAAGTCGGCCCTGTATATCGACCACCCCATTAAACTGGGGAGAACCAACATCCAAATTGATTGTCTGGCGTTTGCTGATGATCTGGCAATTTTGACTCAAGGTATATTAACGGCAGAAAAAAGATTGAAATCCTAAAAGAAACAGCAGAAAAGATAGGACTCCAAATTTCCTTTGAAAAGACACAATAAATGACCTGCAACAGACTAAGAACACCATTTCTAAAAAAAATTATGGTAACATCAGACGAGTCTCTCAATACAAATATATGGGTGAAATAATCATGGAAAACGAGTTGGAAAAAGCGGCCAATAAGGGTAAATGTCAAAAAATGGGAACAGCATTGAGACATACATAAAATAATTATAACAAAAAATGTATATCTAAAAACACAAAACTAAGACTTTACAACACAGTTATTAAGCCAGAATGTATATATGGGGCAGAAACGCTCATTTTGAATAGAATGAGAGACATCGAGGAGATTGAAAAGAAGGAAAGAAAAATCATAAGAAACATATTAGGCCCCAAACAAATCAATAGCACAACATACCGACTTTGAGAAAACCAAGAAATCAAATCATACACATATATACATAGCGATATGAGAAAAAGAAGACTTAAGTTTTACGGACACATAAAACGGATGAATCCGAGTAGGCTAACTAGACAAATAGTCGAATTTTATGAAAATAGGAGTAGAGCTAAAGTAAAAAAAGAATGAATTTGTATATGGCATAGTCATTGAATTCATGTAAAATGACACTGAAATACATAACAATGCAAGAAGTATTTTATTATAGATAGCTTGAGTAAATTCGAAGACATTTGCCACTAAACAACAAGCCACTTTTTTAAAGTTTTCGTTGCACGTTTCGCTAACCATGTTAACATCATCAGGAGATGATCTAATCTCTTAATCTCAGGTTAAATCATCTCCTGATGATGCTATCATGGTTAGCGAAACGTGCATCGAAAAGTTTAAAAAAATGATTTGGTGCTTAGTGATAAACCTCTTCAAGTTTATTGTTTCACCGAAAGTTCCAATAGAAGAATTGACCTATGAGTAACCTGTTTCGTTATTCACGACTTGAACAGTGGAAAATGTGAATTCGAGTGAAGAGTTCAACTAGAACTTGGAAACCAAATGAGATTTTGGTGAAATGTGAAATGTCGAGAACGAACGAATCGACACCCGGAAGGATTCAGAAACATTATCTACCATCCACGAAAATATTAGATGTACCATGTACCATGAAGATATATGCAGAAAAGGATCAAACGAAGTTTCTAGTTTAATTCTTGATCTTATTAGGAATAATATTACTACGCAGCGGTACATGTTTTCCGATAGTTGCGGTGAGCGGAACCGCAATCATGCTCTAATACGTTTCCTTTTACCGTTAATTGTATTAAAAATATAGTGTACTATAAAATACCGTATGATTTTTTTCTATTTCCTCGATCGAAGAAAGCATTTCGCGCATGCTGTTTTATGTCCATAGATGTCTTCAAGATAGTTCGCAGATCGCTTTGATGAAAATACTAGAGGTCATGAGTCATGAGAAAGACGCCAACCATTTAATTTTTGCTAATGTACTTTTTAGTCCTGTTTAAGTTTTCTGGTTAATAAACATTCGATAACGAACATCGACGACGCCACTTAAAAGGGTCGAAAATAAATATTTTTCCCACGAAAATATAAGTTCCTACGAAAAGGTATGCCTATTCCATAGTCAACCCTTAGTATATTTAAGTATCATATTTTTACTTTACAACTACACTTTATATGTGTACTTAACGTAGAGTCAAGATCTAGTTTTAGCTTTTGTAAAAATAAAAAGCTTTTAAAAAATTGTCTAGTATCAATTAAGTTAACTCGTGTATAAAGACTGTTTCGAAGAGTATATATTGTATTGCAGTAAGAAAAGATTACTTTGAACAGGACAGGAAAAAGTTGGATCTATAAATTACTGATAAAAAATCACCTTACTTTTTGATCGTAGTAGTATATACGAGTCCCGATAATTTTGGTTTTAAATTTTTAATAACTGGCCTTTTGATGAATTTAGTTCATTACAACTTCGGTCAACCCTAGTCAATCAATCATGTCGTCCCCGTAGATCCGCCAACTCCCTCTTGTCCATCCAGACTGCCAAATCGACATAACGATAGGACCTTGCCTGAGTAAAACTTTAACAATTAACGAGCGGCACGGATCGTATTAACGAAGTGACCGCTACGAAAACGTCCGAACTATCAATATTCATTACGGCAGAGAGTCGCTGCCGAGAACGTTGGCTCGTTATACACCGCCAGGCTAATGAATTGATCTGTAAAATGGCAAACGGCGATGAGAAATTAGTCAAAATGACCATGGGATAAACGATCGGCGGCTGTTATTAATTAGACGGTTCATTAACCCCCTTTAAAAGGAACTTTCACTAAGGGGATTCGAATCATTTCACCTAAGCGGATTGAATTTTGCAAAAAAAAATAAATTTGCCAAAAATCTTAAATTCAATTCTTGATACTGCTAATGATAGAAAAATATTACTAAGATGTATAGTATTACAATACATTCATCTACACCAGTGGTTTTCAAATTTTTCTGGACCACCAGCCTGGAAAGCCTTTACAAGAAAAAAAAAATCCAATCCTCCCTCTTCCATAATAGGCGTCGCCTCTCCAACATTTATCACAGTAAACAATTTTTCAGAGCAAAACACCATATTTTATTTCCGTTCAGTTTCTTACCTTAACTCATTTTAAGATATTATTAAAAATTAAACTCTTCAAATGTAGAATAACGTCTGTCGACCCATAATACCAAATAATGCAGATAAAAATTCCATCCTCTCGCCACAATTTTTACATCGTTCTTCGGACGATTACTTTCAACGACGGTACGCCACGTCGTCTTATCTCGTCGTTGACGGAATTATATTTTGTTCATTGCCAAAATTCGGGGGTTTAACTGCTTTCTAAAACATGCGATTTTGACGTAGATTCCGTGCGACCGAGCGTATCGGTAATTAATTTTAAACGCTGATTTGACGGCTATATAGGCGGTAATATAAAGTTGTAGGCAGCTTTTGACGGATACGGAGCGTTTGATATGTCTCGCGTCGCGAATTTCGTTCGCATCGCGAATACTTGTTTTGATTTCGGATTTGCTACGTGTGTACACTGAGTCGTACTTTTTAAATAAAAATAATCAACTTTTAATTGCAAACTTGAAGGTGTCTGATTCAAAACAGTTAATAATGACTAATTTAAGTTTGTAGGAAAAAGTTGAATTAAAAACTAACAGTCGTCCCACGCCCGTGTTGAATTTGAGTTAAGTTCAAAAAGATTGTAAAAATAAATTTTACGCCAAAATTTGACAGTAAACGATATGTGAAAGTTTTCCGACGATAGAAAAAGAATATTTGAAGCCCGAATTGAAATATTTTTATTCAAGGCCTGAGATTTGTCAAAATGAAGACCTTAAAGGCTGTTTAAAGACAATAAATTTTATTTTGAATACGGGACTGGATACAGCTTTTAAAAAAATTGAACTTGATTAAAACATATTTAAGAAATTCAATGGAGGAAGATAGACTAAATGCTTTAGGTATGTTAAATATTGAGAGTGCTAGAGTCGAACTAATTCCGGACTTAATTACATTGACTTAATGACATTAAAAAAGTTATTGAAAAATTTATTTTGGACAAAAACAGGCGAATGGAATTATTTTAAAAACTAGGAAACGGCGAGGTGCTATTCATTGACAAAAATGTGTACAATAACCATTTTTTTGTCATAAAACTTTGATATTTTTTTATCTTTTTGAACTTCTCATGAACTGTTTCGAATTTTGTCTATTGAATTGCAGTTATAACTATTTGAATACAGAATAAACTATTTGAATGGTTTATTCTTCAGGAAACGGTAAGTACCTACTTATTCCTTCCTTCTGCGCAACAAGCTGTTGCTTGGGTTGTTACCCATCCTCCAATGTTCTTGTAAGTAGTAACAATACAAAATTTTAATATTTTCCTAGTTCACCTCCTGCATAGAGTTTCAATAGTACGAAAGGTAAAAAGGAGGAAGGGGAAAGCAAAAAATATCTTCAGCAGCACTATTTTCTTGTACGCCATCTCATCTGAACGCCAAATGCTTTGCTGAATTTTTCTTTTAGTTCTTCGTTAGTTGTTCCACAAGTTCCTCTTTTAAATTTGATGATTCTGCTGTATCTACATTTGCGAAAGGATCCAAAACCCAACTTGATACATTCATGTTTAAAATATTCAAAGTACGTTAAACTAAAAGTAAATAGGAATATTAAAAAATCGCAATAAAATTATATTTTTGTAATATGTGTTCACTGTCTAAATTATCAGAATCTTGCATTTAAAACACAATTATTACTAAAATCTAATAGTTATTAGATTTTAGTAATAATCGTTAATATCGTTAGTAATAAGTAATATAGTAACAATCGTTAATAATCGTAATAATCGTTAGACCATCTACCGATTTCTGTATTGTGGCTTTATACCTACTCATTTTTCATATATGTTAATAAATCTGTTCTATACGCATATTGTATGATTGTATTTTCTATTATACGTTTGATCTAACAATTTATAATAAATAACCTGAATTTTTAACCTGTTAAAAGTAACCTGTTATTTTTAAGTTATTTTAAAATAACAGTTACAGTTCCAACTGTTACATAAAAATAACAGTTTTGCCCATCATCACCACTTATTATGATCTTTTTATTTGAATTATATACACAGTTTACCACTAATAAAGAAAATAAATGTAATATTTGACCGCTCCTATATTATTTTGAATTTAAAATAAAAAAATAGTTAAAATAACTTCATCGAAGCAAATACCATGGGAGCATAAAAAGAAGAGAACCGTATGTAGTAGATTTTTTATAGAAAATATTGTTGATGAAATACAAACAAGAAAATTATCAAATATGTTTACACAGTAGGCTCACATTATATCTTCTTTTGAAGCAATACAGTGGGAAAAAAACCTAATTCAGATAGGTTCTAGTCAATAAAATATAGGGAGCCTGAATTAAGACATTAATATATCAAGAATTAAAATTGTTGCCTAAAAATTGTTTAAACCCAAAGCATTCCTCTTATATTAAATCTGATTTACATATTAGGAATTCATCTGTTCCTATTATAACATTTTGTTGTTCTAAGGCGAGTTCGATATTAAAATTCCAAATATCAATAACGTTTTCAAGCAAATTCAAAGCTTTGTAGGAAGCGCATACCTCAAGTAATTCGAAGCTCGCGTAATATGAACTTCCAAAGTGAAAGGGTCCTGTGTGCTTAGGCAGAAAGATGAATTAAAACAATGGGGCATTTAGAACGAAAAAATATTAATACAATAAGGAATTTAAATAGATGACTTTAATATAGGATTCTTTTTGCAGCGAATACTAAAGTCTGACTTTCTGACTTGTTCTTTCAAGTCCATATATTTTATATAATTTTATTGGATTATTGTCGTAGTTTTGATTACTAATTTTTTTATTGTCAGTATTCACACATTGATAAGTCTGTAAAATAAGTGGAAAATATAAAAATTAAATATTTTTGGTTTAATAATATTTTTGTTAAATAATATAAAATAGAATAACACTGCGATCGTATAGATCAAGGGTCTTCAATCTTATGTTATCTAAAGACCAGATTTGGATATCCCTGTACACCGACGGGCCGCAAAATAAAGTATATATATATATATATATATATATATATATATATATATATATATATATATATATATATATATATATGTATATATATATATATATATATATATATATATATATATATATATATATATATATATATATATATATATCCGTTATTTTTAAATTTAAGATAATTTAAAAGTTAAGAAAATTTAAGATTTTAGGTAGAAAAAAATGTAAATGTTTTTTAAAGGCGTTGAAGACCCCTGACATATGATGATATTTCTGTAAAGTAGCTTCATTTCTAGTAAGGTTTCATGACTTTCAAGCCGATATGGCAATCTTCAATGTATATATATATATATATATATATATATATATATATATATATATATATATATATATATATATGTAGAATGCCAAGTGTGACCTTGGCGAAACGTCTGCACGTTCCCAACAAACGAGACACGAACGATCATCATCAGCACGTGTCGATCCACTGCAGGATGAAGGTCACTTCAGAATGCTTCCAACTTTCACGGTCCTGGGCTTTCCTCTGCCACTCGGGTCCTACATACTTAACGATATCATCAGTCCATCGTGCTTTCGGTCTTCTTCGCGGACGTTTGCGATCAAGCTGTATCCACTCTAGGATTGCTGTGGTCCATCTGTGGTCCCATCGCCTCGCTTTATGACCTGCCCATCAATTTTCAATTGCCTTACTCTTCCAATGATGTCACACACTTTGTTCCCTGATCCATGCGCAGGTCTTTCTGTCTCGTCTTGTAATGCGAAGCATACATCTTTCCATTCCCCTCTGGGCTACCCGAAGTTTTTGAATTGATTGCGATGTGAGTGTTCAGATTTCACTTCCATATGTCATAACGGATATGACGCACTAATCAAAGATTTTTCTTTTCAAGCAAAGTAGGAGTCTGCTCTTAAAATTCTTGCTGAGCCTGCCAAATGCCAGTCAGCCACATTTAATATGCCGTTCCACCTCCCGGACGGTATTCATCTCCATTGAAATCCTCTGTCCAAGATATATAAAGTGGTCCACAACCTCCAAATACCTTCCTAAAATTCAAATTTTCTGTCTTCAGCGAATTTATTGAACGTAGCCTGACTCTTTTTCAAGTTACTTTTCAAGCCAAAGGGTTCGCCAGCCCTTTGCAACTGTTATATGCTTCTTTGCAGCTCCTCTGGGCCCTGTGAAAGGAGAACGATATCATCTGCAAATCTAAGATGGTTTGAGTTTGCACCATTGATCTTTAGACCATCCTGTTCCCAATCCGGTTTACGCAAGACTTCTTCAAGGCCAGCCGAGAAGAGAATAGGTGACCTTTTCCATATACCTCGTCCTACATTAATTCCCACTTCACGATCATCAAGTAATTGTTGCTGTAGTTCCATCATATATCGATCCTAATAGGTTTACATATGCTTTATCTACCCACTGGCTAAGCATTGCATCAATTATGGTATGCTTTGAGATGGAGTCAAATGCTCTTTCGTAGTCGATAAAAGCCAATCACAATGGCATGGTGTATTCGTTGTGCCTTTCTATTGCCTGCTGTACAACTTGGATGTGATCCATTGTACTGAATCCACTTCTGAATCCTGCTTGTTCTCTTAGTTGTGCGTGATTAAGTTTTCTTAGTATTCTTTTGGATATTATCTTGGTGAAAACTTTGTACACCACTGACAGGAGGTTTATTGGACTGTAGGTCTTTAAATTTTCCCGTGCTCCTTTCTTATGTAAAATAATCACTTCTGCATTTTTCCATAAACTGGGTACTTCTTGTTGTTTGAGACATTTTGAATATAATTTTTGAATAAAACTTTGTACATTATTGATAGGAGACCTATTGGACGGTAGTTCTTTAAATCGTCCTGTCCTCATTTTTTATATAAAAAATATCACTTCTGCATTTTTCCATAAGTCAGGTACTTTTTGTTCTTTGAGGAATGTTGAATATAATTTTGCCAGTGTTTTATGTAAGAACTGACCATCAGCTTTTAGCATTTTGACAGTTACACTGTCGTTTCCTGGAACCTTGCCGTTTTTCATCGATTCTATAGCATTTGTTACTTCCTCCACTACGATATCTGGCATTTATTCTTCCGTGGGTATTATTATCTTCATATAACTGTTAATATAATCTTCTGACAACCTCGACATTTGCGTACACGCCCTGCACACTGTGACATCCTCACTCCTTAAGGCATATATTTGCGTTCTTTTGTTTCTCAGCTTCTGTTTAGCCTTGCGGGTTTTTGCTCTAGCTGCCTGTTGAACCAGCGCGTGTCCTCTCTGATACGTTTACTTATAGTTTTGCAGAGCTCAGCGTACTCGACCCTGCCAAAAGGACTTCCTGCATTTCTCATTGTCCGTTGTTTCTTCATTTAATTAATGGTATCACTCGAGATTTTTGTCTGCTTGAGACATTTTTCTTCTGATGCCATTGAAGCAGCCGTTTGAAGCACATTGTTGGTGATTTTGATATTGAGCTGATATTTCCATCTCCTCCGAATCTTGTAAAACAGCAAAATGGTTCGACAAAGTAATCCCAAAATTGATGCCTCTCTCCAGCAATTTCCCAGAATCCGCTTTGCCCTTCCTTGACCTTACTGTTCTTTCGCGCTCTCTTCTACAGTTAACCCTGACTTTTGCCCGTATCATTCGCTGGTCACTTCAAACATTAAAATTGTTAATGACAGTACAATTGCTAAATATTGTTTTATTATGAGTTTTATTATTGTTTTTATTATTTACTTGTGAGTCCAGATGGACTTTTCCATGTCCATTTTCAGCTGATATTTTTCTTATAGAACGAATTCATAATATAAAGTTCTTGTTCTTCAGCAAAATCAACCAATCTGTCACCTCTATTGTCTCGCTCACCAATTCCATATGGGCCAGTTGCATTTTCACCAGTTCTTCTTGTTCCAATACTGGCATTAAAATCACCCATCAGGATTTTGTACTTACATATATATATATATATATATATATATATATATATATATATATATATATATATATATATATATATATATATATATATATATATATATATATATATATATATATATATATATATATATATATATATATATATATATATATATATATATATATATATATATTACATATATATATATATATATATATATATATATATATATATATATATATATATATATATATATATATATATATAATCACTGTGGAAATATATATAATATATATGATCATATATATAATCACAAATGGAAAACTCGTGAGAATTTTCGTGCGATGATTTACTACGACTTTCGACGTGGATTATCTCAACAGAAGTGCATCGATCAACTCACTTCGACTTTTGGCGATGAAGCACCATCTGAAATCACTGTATATCACTGGCTTAGTGAATTCAATCACATACCGTGAGATTCAGGCATCCCTGGACATCCACAAGCAACAATTTTGGATTTCGCATAATTTGACAAACGCTCAAAAAAGGCTTATGTCGATTGATGCAAAAAAAAGCTCAAAAAATACAATCGTGGTGCTTCAAAAGCAGTGTATAACATATACACAGGTGACGAATCTTAGATCTATGCAAATGGGCCCGAAAGTAAACAGTAGTCGACTGTATGGGTCTTTCAAAATAAGCCAAACTCAGCAAAAGTTGTTTGTGCAAGAAGCACTTCGGAGCAACTGGTCGCCTACTTTTATAGAATACTTAGGTTTGTTACTATAGTGCCATTAGAAAATCGTAGAATGGCCAATTCTGAATGGTACACAGCCATTTGTTTGCCAGAAATCTTTGAAGAAATAAGAAAAAACAACCAGCGACGCAGGACCATTCTTCATCATGACAATGCGAGCTCTCACACATCGGAGCGAACAACTCAATATTTGACTGGTGAAAACATCGAATTGAAAGGCCACCCGCCATATAGTCCTAATTTAACACCTTAGATGATTTCTTTTTGTTACAGGCCGTGAAGAATAAACTACGTGATCAGCGATTTTCGACGGTTGATGTGATCAGCGGTTGATGTGTTCAATCTCTCAATCGGAATGGAAAAAGTGCTATGAAAATTGATTCAAACGTATGCAAAAGTATATCGGTCAACGCGCAGAATATTTTGAAAAACAATAACTTAATTTTCAATGATAAATTTTTGTTTTTATTTATTATTCCAGAAACATTAATAGCAACCCTCATGGTAATGACGGACTTCTAAATGAAGCTACAGGTTAATATAAATATCCTAAAGGTCGAATTGAAAATAATATCAATACAAAACAGAAGAAAACAAATTTGTCGAAATAACATCAGACAAAACACATAACATTACTTTGGAAAACATGGCAAGTGAAATGGTAAGCAGGAGAATGAAGTAGGTGACAAAATATATACAGCTGACAAAATAAACAATATTGTTAACAAATGGCTATAGAAATTAAAGCACAATTAGTTCAAAAAAAGTGTGGTAACTGCAAAATTGATACACTGAAAAAAAATAATGGGCACATCAAGAAATAAGATTTCTAAGAAAAATACTAGCGAATAAAAATAAAGAGGAATATAATTAGCAATAAATTATTTAGAGAACAATTAAATATAAAATGAATCTAAAGATTTTAAAAATGCAATTAGGATGACTAGATCGTATAAATAAAATAATGTCAAAGAGAGACTTATCTCAAAAGCAACATAAGAGGTAAACCAAGAAAAACCCGGCAAGGCATGAAATATTTTTCTTAAAAAAAATGGGACTAACTTTTGCAAAAACCCAATTTATGAAGTAAATTTTTATGCACTGAAATAACTTTGCTCATTAATCTTACTCACTTAATCAAAATAAGTCTTTCTACATTAAGTTGTAGGACTGATAAATTGAGTTTATCTTCCTCCTCCACTTTTTACTTTTCTATACAAGCACTTTTCACTTCCTTTCATTCATTTAAAGGTATTGAAAATCTTAATATTAATATTAAGAGGTGCCGCATCGCAAATTTCAATTTTCCATTTAAATAACATAGGAATTTTTTTTTAAACATTGGAATTTAATAGCTCTGCAACGGCATATTACTGTGACAAGACTATTACATGTCTTTATAGGAAATTGAACGTTCTACAAAAAAGATCTCTTATAAATTTTCAATAAATTTACTTTTTCAAATGTTATTCGAGGCTAAATTTGAATGCATAATAAATTTTTATATTTTTTCAATTTTTCGACGAAACTATCAGTTTTATCTAAAAATATTATTCAACCTGTTTTGTAGATTATTCCATTTCCTATAAATTTTCATTAATAAATTTTTCGAATCTCTGTAAAGATCGTGAGTTATTTAAATTGAAATATGATTTTTTCTAAATAATCGGATTGTTATTCTTTATAAAATGATTATAAAATTAAAATTATTCAATTTTTCAACTGTTAATTGTTAAAAAAGTGTACTTCCATACCAATTTTCACTGGAAGAACGGAACATAATCTTCTATTTAAATTTTGAAATATTAAAATTGAATCATAATTAAAATATAAAGTTTCAGCATCATAGGTCGACAGTTATTTGATCGCCGGCTCTTGATCTTAAAAAATGTTATTTAACAACAACTGTTATATAACAATATGTCCAAACCAACTTTCACTGCAATAACAATACGTAATTTTCTATGTAAATTTCGAAATATCAGAATTAAAATATGAAGTTTCCAGCATTCCAGGTCGAAATTTATTGATCACCGGCTCTTGATCTTAAAATCTTCTTAACTATGAATATTCATCTTAACTAAGAAGTTTTAATTAATGTTAGACTGAGCTATAGAAGGATGCTCGAAGTTTGATACTATTCAGAAGTTTAACGTCGTGGATTACCTTACCAGATGATAAGGCTCAATTACTCCCCTAATCTATTGATTAATCGTTTTTTGAATAATTTTAGTAATCGAATCAACGGTAAGTTAGTTTTTGAAGTATGTTAAATAACGGATACGCTATTGAAATGTAAACTTCTTAAAATTAAAATAAAATTAGTTTAACAGTTTTAGATTTTAATTTATACGCTAATGTATTAAATAAGTTTCCAGAACTTATAATACCTGTTAAACTTATTCTTCACTATATATATATATATATATATATATATATATATATATATATATATATATATATATATATATATATATATATATAGAATAAAGCTCACTCTGACTTTTCTAAAAAAATTACAAATGTATTAAATCAGAAATCGCAAAGCTATGATAGGAATTAACATTTTAAGCACGAATTTAAGTTAATTTTCAGGAATAAACTGATAAAAATTCTTAAAATATTTTTTCTTAAATTAATAATCATACCCTACAACCAAAAATGATATAGCAATCGCCACAACAAAGAATGTTATTTAAAAATTACCCCAAAATTATTTCAGTGTACATTCTGTCAAAAAAGAACCGGGAATTGATCATTTGAAAAGACCGCTTAAAGGATTGTCAAAATTCTTTTTATGGCTAAGTTGACACAACTGTACTCTATACTGACGCGGAGTTTGAACGTCATCTGTTATTTAGTTTGTTTACAGTGCTCGATTTTGTCAATGGATAAAATGGATAAAAACATCGAACAAAGAATTTGTCTTAAATTTTGCATTGCAAATGGAATTTCGTGTGCCGAGTCGCTGAAAATATTGCAGAAGGCTTTCGGTGAATCGACTTTATCGAAAACACGTGCATTTGAGTGGTACAGTGCATTTAAAAGCGGTCGAGATGTGGTGGGAAATTTGCCTCGCCCTGGTTGGCCATCAACGCCTTCAACTGAAGTTAATATCGCTAAAGTGAAGGAAATGGTGACTGAAAACCATCATTTAAGTTTGAGAGAGGTAGCCGCTAATCTTTCTGTGTCTCAAGAATCAATTCGTGCCATTTTAAGCGATTGTTTAGGCATAAAACGCATTGTCGCTCAACTAGTGCCGAAATACCATGAATTTTCTTCAGAAACTCAATTGCGTAAAGGTCGCTGAAGACATGCTAGAACGAGTCAATCCCGATCCCGCATTCATAAAACGCATTGTAACTGGTGATGAGACATGGGTATACAAATTTGACATGCAAACCAGTCAACGAGCTTCGGAATGGCCGAAACCGAAAAAATGTATTATGTAAAAACGAAAAGTGTATTATTTCGGATGGGGCCTACTTTGAAGGCGATACAATACATATGGATTAATAATAAACATTTTGTGTTTTATTAACCAATTCCCGATACTTTTTTGACAGAATGTATGTAAGTGCCTTTAAGTTTCATTTAAAACCAAAAATATATTCGAACGAACAAAGTCTCCAAAATTTCGAAGAGGCTCGGCGTATTTACAGGCAACGATTCCTTAGTTTCACCTTACTTTATGGTCTTCCCCATGCAATCTTCGTCACCACTCTATCTTCACTCATCCTTTTCAAGTGGCCCAGCGAGTGATGTTCTCACTATTGCGTTTATCCTTGGCTCTTTGAAAATGTAAATTTCCTAAATCGTTCTTCCTATATACAGTACCTGAACTGTACTGTACTGTACTGTACTTATACCAAGAGTACTGTTTGATATAATCTAATTTTGGTATTTTTGGATATGAGTTTCGATTTTATTAGATGGCTCTAGACTCCTACATATCTGCTAGCTATGATCAATCTTCAGTCTCCCTCCTTCTCTTCGACACACTTGTTTGTTATCCTTACCGCCAAATAGTCAAATTCTTCCACGTTTTCAAAAGTCATTCTTCCTAGTTCTGTATCAACTTCTACTACTCGGCATCTTTTCTTATGTACCTTCTATTACACAGGTCAGCAAATTTAAAAAGTCACTCACACAATTATAGTCACTATACTATACTATAGTCACATATAGTCATATATAGTCTATACTAGACAGTAGTCACACAAAATTTTGTTTAAAAATAAAAGTAATAGATAACAAAGTAAAAAATTGTTTTATTCCTTTTTAAATAATGAACTATCACAAAGTAATGAACAAATCAATCAATAACAAATTTAAACTTTTTTGAGGTAACATTGATGAAAATAGGTGTATATGAAGTATTTTGTAATCTTACATCTACAAATGATAAGCTAATTACTGTAACAAGTACAGATTTTTTTAAGAATTTTTCATCTTTCTTGTTGCCCAGAAATCCTTTCACTATACTTACAAAACACTTCTAAGCTGCCAATTCATTTTCATTTAATTTTTCTTGAAAACGGAAATCACCTAGAAGTTCTATATCTGAAGTTCAATAAATACCCCTGCTTTTTGCATCACTTAATTTTTGACACCTTTTTTGTCCATGACCTTGACAAAGTTTTTCATTAGTCCAAGCTGAATATGGAGAGGGGGAAGAAGCACCCTTTTTTGGGTTAATAATAATGGGGGCATATTTGATGTTTGATGTACCAGGTTCAAAAGAAGTTCTATGAGGTAAATATTTCTTACTCTAATGCTTTTTTGTTGTCCTGCTGTCCCATAGATACAAAAAATAGCAACACTTTGTAAAACCCCCTTGAACTACTAGTAATATACCTATCATTTTTAAATCCTCACAATTATTCCACTGAAACTGTTCTCGCTAAGTTGTCATAAGTTTCTTTCATTGTCACTGAAAGAGTAAAAGGAATAGATTTATTTTTGTTTCCATTATGAAGCAAGATTGCTTTTACGCTGTAATTCGGTGAATCTATAAAAATACGCCACTTGGAGGCACATGTTCTATTTTAAGCTCGCTCATTCATTAAACTATCAATATAACACCACACACATAGCGATTCTTCCATTTTATAAAAACTTGATGTTACATTCCGTTTTCAGTAAAGTGGAACACTTGCATTTTTATCTAACAGGTTTCACTGTTGAAGTCTGGAACCAAGAAGTCTAAAAAAAACTGGCCTAAGCGCAGAAGGCACATTTGCTGTTTTGAAATCCCTTAAAACTTTCCATTTTATATAAAATCGACTTAAACACTTGTTTGTATTGTAAACGAGACAGAAACAAACTAAACTATAGAAAATAATAAAACTGCTTTTAAAGGTTCGTAGAATACTGTGGAAATATCCCCTCTAAGGTCTTATTGTAATTCCTCCAAAGTCAGGTACAATAATTTCTATGATCCCATGATATAAAGGAGAAGCAGATACTTGGACGCACTAAGCCATTTCTGGGAAAACATGTTTTAATTACTACCTAAATGAAACGCAAAAAGAGCTTTCTCACCAATGCTAAATCATCAATGCAAAAATCATGTCGACCTGTTATCACAATCTGTTTAATCTCCGTTCTTTAGGACAGGTGTAATGGTGGTATTCTACCATCTTGCAAGCATCCTTTCTTCTCTCCAGATTATAATGATTACAAAGCGCTCAATAAAGTGGGAATAAAGTCTGATTCCAATAGGTTTTGCAGTTGACGAAACGTACAGACCGAAAACATTGTCGAAGACCTAACATAATACTTCAAATACTTTAAAAGCAAACGAGTCAGGTAACTTTTCCTCTGTATAGCAAAAAAGAAACAAATCTATATTAGTTCAAATCAAAACAAATCTCCATCGAATGTCAGAATTAAGCGAATTTCCAAGGACAATAAATAAAATTACCTTTAATAAAAGTTCTCAGAGGGCGTTCTCCAAGTCGGTCTTCAATTCAATGATGCTCAAAAGCCACGAAAATTGGCAGAAAAAAAATTAAATTGACTTCACGACATCAAACATTTGTTTTCTGTCGGGTGGAATAAAAAGCCTTTGTTGGAGACTGATGTGGGGTTTCTACATTTAAATAAATAAGTAAGGGCTTCCCAAATATATTAGATTTCGTTTGTATATTGCGTATGCTACGTCTGGCCGAACAATATATCTTACAATGAGTGTATATTTTTTTTTTGTTTTTCGGAATGACGTAAATAAAATATTAACCATTTTCTTAAAGACAAAATGAAAAAGAATGAAATTTGCTTGAGAATGAGCTTAATTTATTTCGTTTCTCCAAATATCACTTATGTAACTCGATTTATGTGTTTCTTTTTAGTTTTATTAGGTTCTCAATCTAACTGTCGGCCCTTACATTGTCTTCAGAACCTATTAAAATCAGATTATTTTCCTGCTATATCGTCAGATATAAAGTGCCATGTTTCTGCTTGAAAATGAGGTATTATATACGACTCTACAGTGAATATAACCTGGAAATTTAGTTGTAGACCTTCCTTGATTTGAGGTCCTTCTTTTCGCCATTGTGAGTGGAAGCTTAGGACCTGATTTGTGCGACTTTGGAAGATAATGCTTTCGTATAGTATAAGTGGAATTCCAAAGAGGAAATGAAGAAGCACAGAAAAACCATCACTTCGATAGGTGGATAACATAACAATGGTGATAGAAAAGCAAATGCATCGTGAAGCATAAAAGAAAAAGTTGAAGAAAAGGGAGTAGACCTATATCCAGTAATTGACGAGAGCAGAATTAAAAAAACTTATAGACTTACAGAGACTGCAATCATTATCTCCACTTCTAGAAGATGTCTATATACGATGAGGTTCGATATACCAGGTCTGTACATCCGCGTCATTAGTGCCATTTGGTTGTTGACATCTGTACAATTTTGTGCCTGGAAACTACGATTTGCGACAGCATTGATTTTCTGTTAAAAATTGAAGAAAACTGCTGCAGAATCGCATCGAATGCTTGTAGAAAATTACGGTCAGTGTGCTCTTGGTAAATCACAGCTTTGAGTGGTTTTAAAAAATCAAAAGTGGAGGTTTTGACGTGAGAAACGAAGAACCACCCAAAAAGTTTGAAGACAACAAATTGCAAGCATTGTTCGATGAGGATGACGCTAAAACGCAACAACAACTCACGGATCATTTAAATGTGACACGAGAAACCGTCTCTATACGTTTGAAAGCCATGGGAAAGATCCAGAAAATGGGAAAATGGGTTCCATATAAACTGAATGAAAGACAGCAAGAAAACCGAACCACCACTTGCGAAATGCTGCTCACCAGGTACAAAATAAAGTAATTTCTCCATCGAATTATGACTGGCGATAAAAAAGTGAATATATTTTGAGAATCCTAAGCGTAAAAAATCATGGATAACTCCATGCGAACCATCGACATCGACTGCAAGGCCAAATCGCTATGGAGGGAAGACAATGCTCTGTGTTTTGGTCGGACGAGCAGGCTGTAACCTATTATGAGCTACTAAAAACTGGCGAAACCGTTAATACTGAACGCTACCGACAACAAATCGCATGCGGGAATTACTTACCAGACAACCAATCGCATGCGGGAATTACTTACCAGACCTGACTCAGTCGGATTACTGCTTATTTGCATCGATGGGATACGCACTTGCTGAGCTGTGCTTCATTTCTTACCAAAATATACGAAAATAGTTCGATGATTAGTTTGCCTCAAAAGAGCATCCGTTTTTGGCTTAGCTTCAACAAATTGTCAGACAGGTGAGAAAAATATATAGCTATCGATGGGTAATACTTTGAATAAAATATTTTTTATCATTTTCATACAATAAACGTGTATTTTACGACATCTTTCTAACGAAGGGAGACGTTGATGTAGTAGCTGAATTATCTAGTAATTATAACGTGTCACGCAATAGTCGCAGATGGCCTTTGGCATAGTTTATAAAACATCGTCAGTTTATAAAACAGCTAGTTCTGGATTTAGTATTACCATTAATAAAAAAACGTCATACAAATCCCAGGCTATCAACTAGTCTAAAGCGAAAAAATTGGTGATATAACAATGATGCCTTCAGGCTCAGTGAATTTTTTCCTCAGTGAATTTTCTTGTACTGAATTGAAGATTCCTGTTATGTACAAAATAATTATTTTTTTTCGTTTATTCTACCTAATTTTAGTTTTATATAACATACTTAGAATATTAAAGTAGTTCTTGTTATAATGAAGTTTTAAAACTACATTAATACTATAATAATAATAATCTACTCAGGTATTTCTATTTTGTTCATACCCCACCGTACCTCTATGTAATTAAAACCCACCGTATCGACGCCAGGTTAAAGTGAGCTGATTCATCTCATGCATCGAACATTCGCGAATTGGGCTATAGAGCAGTTAGAAGGCGACTTCTTCTTTAGGGAAAAAACAATCTTTTCCGACGAAACGCACTTCTAGTTTAATGGGTTTGTGAACAAACATAACTGAAGGATTTGGCCCGATGAAAATCCTCAAGAGATTAGGTAGTTACCTCTTCATACCCGAAAAATCACTGTTTGCTACGGTTTTTGGGCTGAACAAGCGATTTAATCTTCTCTTTTGAAGATGATAGTGGAAATCGTGTCATTATTAATGATGAACTCTATAAAAATATGCTAAGAATCTATGCTATGCTAGAATATCTTTGCCCTGAACTAATAAATGTGGATATAAACAATGTCTTCCTTCAACAAGACGCCCAGACCAACATCTCGCCAGACCAGCGATGTATTGGAAGGAAAGTTTCCTCGATGCCTGATTTGATAAAATGGTAATGTCAGTTGGCTACCAAGATCATGCGATTTCACGCCTTTGGATTACATTTTGTTGGGTTATGTTAAATCTCTAGGTTACAGAAATCCCGAAGAATTCTTGACCTTAAACGAAACATTCAGCTAAGCATTGAAAATATACAACGCGATATGGGTGACAGAGTAAGCGAAAATTGGGTATCCAGAATGCACCCCACCAGAAAAAGCCGAGGGGGGCATTTAAACGACATTATTTTCCAAACAAAATGTCGTTAATTTTTTCTTCAAGATATAATAAAAGTTACCGGATTATGATTTACAGTTATCATAGTGCCTCATTTTATAGTTGTAACCCCCTTATTAGACAACCCTATAGACAGAACTGTAGGAGTATGACTATAGATGTGGGCGATATATTCTTATAGAGAACTAAAGATATATTCTTTATTGTTAAATGATTTAAATCATCTATCTCAACACTGAAGTATAGAGAGAAAACTATATGTATATGTATAAAATGATAAACTATTGCTGGTTGATGGTGTCATGGTTGATGATTGTTTAGTAAACTGAAACCATGTTTCTTTGTTTGAAATAATATATGAAGAATTACTTACACAACAATTTTAAAACATTTATATTTAAGTGTAATTAAAAAAAAATACAAAATTAATGAGAAGCCTTACCAAGATGATAAAAACCAATATACAACAAACACCAAAACACCTGGAACGCGGATTATAAATATCCATTAATCCCATAACCGATAGAAAAAGATCAACTCACGAATGACCGTCGGCACAGACCGGAAATTCTCCGGTAAACTCCCAACTTTCAACGAAAAATACTTCGCGAGCGCGAACTTTCGTGAATCGCCGATGGCGAGAGTAACAACACCACGTCGAACGGACGAGGTTCGACACACACACTGACGATCCCGACTCCCGAATTGTGGCGTGACGCTGCCGGGAGTTGGAAGTTGCTCACGGCGACGGTGCGAGATATGGGTCGCTGAAAATTACGAGATATGGGGGAGTTTCTATATAGGTGGAAATATGGCATTTGGTCGGAGGCATGTAAGTTTTTTTTTCCTTTGCCCGTTCTCTGTTGATTAATGATGGTGGGAAAGAAAGCAGAAAAAATTTGAAAACTTATAATCACGGTAATAGATAAAAACGTGTCTTGTTCTGATCCAGTACAGAAACTTTCAAATTACATAAAGTAATACCTGCCATTTATGAGAGTAAAAACCTTGCAGATACTTATATATCATAATTGTATATATTATTATTTCTTTTTTTATTGTTTGGATCTCCAACATACAATCTGGGCAAATGGTAAAACAAAGGAATACGAAAAACTATCTACCTCTTCACCCCCCATATTTGTCCGTAAAAACATTGATTCATTGACCTGATTAACAAAATTAATCAAATGAAGATAGTGGAGAGGGAAGTTTTAGTATCTTTTGAGGTAACATCATTGTTTGCTTAACCCATAAACCATGGACTATTTTAAAGAATTTTTAGAATCCAATAATATTAAACAAGTACTAGTGAAGATCTGAAGATAGAATTTTGGACACACGACAATCCTGTATCAGATTTTGTAAATTAACTGTCAGACCAAATACTGAGTATTATTCAACCCAGTTACACAGTACTCCAAAACTCCTTTAAATCAACAAATTTCCTTAATTCCTCCCAAAAATTCCAGCATCAAGCTAACTGGTTGTGAAATCTTCTCAAGTTTATGTAAAAAGGACTGTCCCTTTTCCGTGTCGTAAAAATTACATTTTTTTTTCACTAAACGGGTTCGTTGATCTCCAGGTTCGTTCGTTCTCCAGGTTCAAATATAGACTCTCAACCCCAACAGCAACCTGTCTCAAGACAAGTTTTCAATGTAATAAATTTGTAATTACATAAAATATGGTAATATATAAGACCGGTGTTAACTTAAAGTTCCGACACGTAGATACTTAAGAAAAAGACGAAGAAACTGTATTACAGTTTGTGTAGGACAATGGTCTATGAAGAATTAAATTCAACTTTAAATTGTACAGAATCTACCAAGAACCAGATATAAACCAAATGATCAAAACAGTAATTGTCTTAACTCAACCATGTCTCATATTTGCCTGATATAGCTTCGTTCGACTTGTTGGCTATTAAAAAAATGGAACCGGTGATGAAAGGAGAAGGATAGAAACCTTCTCCTTTGATTTTGACCATCCAGAAGAATTTAACAGTGGCTTTGGAGATGGTTTTCAAAAGCGAAAAACAGGGATGCATAAAAAAAGTTTTACGATTGCCTGTTGGACTCTCTTGACCCATCAGGAACCAAATCTTCTGTACAAAAAATGAGGCACTAAAGACTGCACAACCTATCGAGGAATCACATTGATAATCATACCAAGGAAATAACTAACAAGAGTATTACAGAAAAAATTAAGATGCAAAATAGAGTCAACATTAGAATAACAACCACACAATATTTAATATTTAAAGTTAGACAACTAGAGGAAACATTGATAAAAAAAGAGGAGACGAACATACTTGCTGCTGCACACGAGGAATTGAAAATTGGAAAATGAAACTGACTAGTGAAGTGACTACAAAAGTGAAAAAGTGACTACAAAAACATTGGGTTTCAAATGATAAACGAGTACGATCTTATCGAAACCCACTCGTCATTTTTAAGTATTCAAGTTGCAGGATCGAGAGGGACTGATCCCTCTCGAGCACAAATGATGAGTGCGACCTTATCAAAATGTCGTAAGAATTTAAGCACTTTTCAATACTTAAAAGAAACTTTTCAGCAAAAGAAACGCACCAACGTGCTGTATTAAGTAAGTTGTTGTCTTTCTACGTCCTCAATTATTGTTTCTCTCAAGCCAATCATCACTTCTTATCTTATATAACCTCCACACTGTGTAAGAGGGAGGTTTAATACCCTTGTGGTATATCACAGATTATTTACATTAAACCAGATATTCAAGTGAAAGCGACATTATTAATAAAGTTATAAATAAATAACATGCTTATTTTATTATATATCAGTCATGTTGTTCTGTGGACAGACTGTGTATTATAGAGTGGTAACAAAAATAACATTTGCAAATCTAACGGAACATTTATACCATATTTCAACGAACACATAACCCGTGGTCATTTGTCAAAGACATCCCGTAATATGAAAAATAGAGCAATCTTTTCGTATTCACATCCAACAATTTTATATCCGGTATTTCGAACGTTTTCACGTATTCAATGTGGAACTTGGGAAAACCGAAAAAGCGTCAATACCAAACATCATATATCCTTCGGGGAGGCAGGAAAAAATGGGATCCGCGTTAGAAGGTCAAACCCTTTGATGCAGCTTTAATGGACCATTTTCATTTCGTTGGGAATATAAAAAAAAGGGAGCAGGGAAAAAAATGAGGGCAGGGGTGGTATTTTATTACGTCGTCATTTACGGGATCGAGTTACTTAAATGCTTGGGAGATTAAGACGAGAATTAAATTTTCCCAAAACGAGAACTGAATTGGAAAGATAATGGGGAATGTACAGTTTTTCCTGGTAATTTGTAAAAGATAATTGGGTTATGTTTTGAAATTACAGTGTGAGAGATCGTTTAGAAATTAATTATAAACAGTATAGAAAGAGCGAAATGTGTTTTTTTTTTGCGAAGGAACTTTGAAAAATACCCAATTATACTGATAAACAGATATTTGTGAGAGCAATTTTTTGTTGTTTACAGTGTAATTTAGTACGGATTAATTAAACAAATATGGGAAAAGGAAATTATACCGGAAGAATGGAAAGAGGGGTTTCTGGTTCCCATACTGAAAAAGGAAACTCTCTGGGAATGTAAGAACTACAGAGGAATAATGCTCCTGAACTCAGCTTATAATATACTAACTACATTGATAAATCAATATTTAAAAAAATTAGAAGCAAATGTGGGGGATTACCAGTAAGAGTTCAGAAGACGACGGTCTATTATTGATACGATACACATCATAAGCCAAACGATAGAAAAGTGCCATGGATACGACAACATACACATCCTATTCGTAGATTTTACACAAGAATTCAACAGTCTGAGAAGAGACATGATACTGAAAGAAGCAGAAAAAACGAAAATACATGCAAAAATTATAAGAATAATAAAGATGACGATGGAAAACTCAAAAGCAGCAGTGATGATCAAAGAAGGGAAATCGAAAAATATCTAAATCAACAGAAGAGTAAGATAAGGAGACGCTCTTTCAACAACACTTTTCAATATAGGATTAGATCAAATAATAAAAAAGAAAGCATAAAGGGAACAATAAGGAATAAATCAGTAAAGGTTAAGCAGACGACCTCATCATCACAGACATATATTAGAAAAGTGTACTAGAAACACTCACAGAAATAGAGAGAGAAGCTCAAACTAGATGTTTACATATAAACAAAGAAAATAATTTCTGTAGTAGAAAAGCGATATCAAGGTTAAATGGACTCCGGTTTGGTTGCGGATTGTTGATGCTGAACATTAATACGGGAATCCCCAGAAACAAAAGTATTGTAAACCATCCACAACAATATTTTAAAGTAAATATTTTCATTAATAATAATAATAATAATACGTCTATCGCTAATAAAAATTCTGAAGCTATTTTAGTTTTTAGGTTAGACTTTACATAAGATACATAAAATCATATTTTGTGTAGTCAGTAAGTCAAATAAATATATTCATTTTTGTTTACCAGTGTTATGTACTGGATAACGAAAAAACACAACATTGTACATTACACCAGCATTTCACAAAACCAAAAATCATAAAATTCCATATACATTTTAAATATTTTCTGATAGGACTTTTTCTCCGCTATCGAACAACGCCAGGCGCACTTCGATATATTGCACGGTTTTCAAGCTAGAAGGCATACACCAAGTGCCACTCAATTTGGATAGTGTGACACCGAATTTGGATTATACGTTTAAATCATCTAATACAACTTTTCTCATAGGAAATTTTCCCACTCAATTTCATTTCGCCACTCAATTTGGATAGTGTGACATTGAATTTTGATTTTACATTTAAATCATTTACATAAAATTAAAAAAATTTCTCCGCAATCGAATGACACTAGGCGTACTTCGATATGCTGAACGGTTTATAAGCTAGAAGGCATAAGCCAAGTGACACTCAATTTGGATAGTGTGACACTGAATTTGGATTATACGTTAAAATCAAATAATATGACTTTTCCGATAATACATTTTCTGCGCTATCGAATGGCGTCAGGCGCACTTCGATATATTGAACGGTTTTCAAGCTAGAAGTCCTAGAGAGAACACCTAGTAAGAGTTAATTTGAACAGTCTGACACTGAATTTGGATTATACGTTAAAATCAAATAATATGACTTTTCATGAATGAAGTTTTCTATTCACACTGAACTGCTCGGCCCGTTCCGGACTCTCTTGGCGTTTAGTGTGAATAGCCAGTTATTGATACATCCGTTTTTTTTTTGAAGACTATAAACACAAAACTAAGTTTCCTATCGGCTTGAAATTCATGTAACATTACTAGAAATAAAGCCGTTTGTTAGACGTTTTAGGTAATATTTGTGATCGCATAGCAATCTATCGGAAAACTATCTGACTTTTTACTAAATCTTCATATATACAGAAATAAGGTCCAAAATAGTGTAAGTTATATTTGAGAACGAATCAGTTCAACTCAAATAGTGTAAGTTATATTTGAGAACGAATCAGTTCAACTCAAATAGTGTAAGTTATATTTGAGAACGAATTAGTTCAACTCAAATACACGACGTCTCCATCCAGAAAATCATTGCTAACTGAATAAAATTTATAATACGTCGAGTTGCGTATACTTAATTAAGTTTTATTCACGGTCCCCAGCTCGAAATATTTGTCGAGATCGGTTCTTGTTTAGAAAATCTAAATTTCGCGGTTAATCATCTCCCTCTCGTTCCTCTTCTAATTCGATATTATCCCAGGAAAATATGTTTTATATCTTTTCGAGATTAAAAGCTTCGCCGAGGGAGTTATTTCGGGTTTGAAAATTTCGATAAATAGAAATTCTTCTCGGTTCTGTTCCGTGAGATATTAGAAATAATTCGGTAAATCTGGCACGTTGAAGTTTCATAATTAAGTGGATGTTTATGAACAACAATCTATGCTGATCCTAATTCTGAAAAGAAGATTCGTTTTCAGTGACCTAATTTAATGTAGCACTGGAGAATGTAAGAACAATACCGATAAATCCAAAGGAGTATCGAATACTGTAGATTAGAGTATTAAAATGCGTAGATCAGGGTCAGGTATCAGCAGATACGTCTTCAATTGACGGCCGGCAGGACGTAGGCCAAAAATTCATAAACCAGAAAAATCAATGAAACCAATTGTATCAGCCATTGATTCTCCAACATACAACTTGGCAAAATGGTTAACAAAGGAATTTGGAAATCTACAAAACCAACTAGCTTCCTGTTCTGTGATGTGTACACTCAACAAAATTCATAGAAAAGACATAAACAGACATCTACAGGAAGCTGAGGTCTTGATTTTCTTTGACGTATCATCGTTGCTTCCGAGTGTCCCGAGTCCGCATACCTTGAAATACCTGAAGGAGTTACTCGAGTTAAACGATCTCCTTAACAAGATTATGTATGAAGCAACATTGTTTGTAATTTGAAACCGAAGCGAAAGATGAATTCAGTTATCTTCCGAAAGCACTGTTAAGATATATGGATGATGTTTTTGTAATTTTCTATTCAAAAAATGAAAACTTAGATGATTTTATTAAGAACTTAAATGGTAAATGACAAAACATAGTATTCACGTATGAACTCGAAAACGATAGTTTACCATTTCTGGATGTTTTAGTCAGTAGAAACAATAAAAATAGGTTAGATTTTGATATTTTTAGAAAAAACACCACCACTTCGAGATACATTCCTAACGATTCGAACCATAGCTTCCAAAATAAGATGGCTAGTTTAAATTTTATGGTAAATAAATTAATCAATTTTCCTTTAAACAAAGATAATTATAACAAAGAATTAAAATTAATTAGAGAAGTTTCCAAAGTGAACAGTTATAATAAGAACATTATATATAAATTAATTATAAAATATAAGTTTAGAAAATTATTGAAATAATCTTCGACTTTTCAAAAGGATCAAAACAAAAATAAATTCATGGTTATACCGTTTGATGCCCAATTAACACGAGAGCTAAACAAAATTACGAAAAAAGTGGACATTAACGTTGTGTACAAACCATTAATAAATTAAAGGAAATCCTGGGTAATTCAAAGGATAAAAAAGATCAACATGAAAAGTCGGGGATTTATGAAATTAGTTGTCAAGATTGTAATCGAAGGTATATTGAGCAAACAAAAAGATCCATATTAACGAGATATAAAAAACACATTACCCACATCAGATATGAGAGAAATAAAAAATCTTGTGTTTCTTAATATGCAATCGAACATGATCACAATATAGATATTAGAAATTTAAGACTGGTTACAAGTGTAAATAACAATACGACTTTGGATGCATATGAAAGCATTCATATAGAAAAAGTAAGAAAAGCATGAACCGGGAAAAAGAACCTATTCTGTTCAGTCAACTTTTTCAATTATTAATGTAACTCTCAGTAAACTTCACGGTTCATGATTTTATTAGATTTTCGCCGCCACTCCAGCATTTATTACAGTAAACAATTTTTCAAAGCAAAACACCATATTTTATTTCCGTTCAGTTTCTTTCCTTTAACTCATTTTCCTGGTTCACCTCCTGTATAGGGTTTCAATAGCACGGAAAATAAAGGACCTATTCCGTTCAGTCAACTTTTTCAATTATTAATGTAAGGTTTAGTAAACTTCACGGTTCATGATTTTTACATGCTTCATTAGGTATGGTTATCATATAAATAGAACATAGTTTAGTTTTAAAATTAGATTAAAGCATCTCCTGATGATGCTAACATGATTAGCGAAACGTGCGTCGAGAAGTTTCAAAAAGTGATTTGGTGTTTAGTGGTAAATCTCTCCGAGTTTAGTGAACCATTTCAGGGTATTTCAACTTTGACATTAAACGAGAATAATGTGTAAATTTTCCATTTTTTTTATAACAAAACAAACCAAATTTACGCGGAAATGTATGGAATAAATGACTATAAAAATATTATATTTTATTTTCAAATAATACCCTAAAAACTGAATTCTGATAGATTTATATAAACAAGGCGAGACTAATGAAAAGTGGACCTTGTCATTATTAGGAAAATTTCTCTTGTTTTCATACCTGTTTGTTCAAAAAACTGTAATCCTTGCTTAAATTTACGAAAATACTTTTCCTTACACCCTCTATAGATATGAATAGCAAAGCTTAGAGTATGAACTTGATTGACTAAAGACAGTAGCGAAATAGCGTAACTGATGAGATATAAACTTAATACAGATACTGAGATATAAATATAGTAAAATCATATTTTTTTTTTGGAATTTAGAGAAATTTAATAGGAGGTATGTAAATAAAGTAATGGGACTGGTGGCGTAGCATTAAACGTGGCAATATTGTTGACTTCTTCTTTAGAGTGGAGACAAACCAACATCTGATGCGCCTTCAGTACGAGTCAATTATTCGTATCCCGTATCAGTTATTTTCGTGAACCGGATTTCTCTAGTGCGCTCTGAAAATGATTGACAACAATTTCTAGCAACGATGCGCCATGGAGTTTTGTTTCAGACTTGGACACAGTGCGACGGAAACTTTTTTTTGCCAACTCCGACTTTTTTCCGACAAAGACTGTTTTGCAAACATTGTTTCCATAAACCTGTTGAAGTTCTTCTAAGGAGTTCCAATTCGCATTGAAGACGCATTCTTTAAAGGGAAAGCCAAAAGTGTTGCCAGATCGAACAACAGTCTGGAACTAAAAGATAGGACACCCCATGTTTTTACATATTTTTACATTATTCTTCAATATCATTGATTTCTTCTTGTGTATTATAACTGAATTTACTAAACAAAAGTAGCATCTTTCAGTTTATTTACATTGTAAGTTAATAATATGTATGAAATGTTTACAAATACTAATTATACGGTACGATGAAAAGATAGGACACATGTTGTGCATTTTGTAAACTTCAGCCTGTTTATCTTTCGTCAATCTATAATTTTAATCCAGTTCTATTTCTTCTACAAAAGTGACAATAAATCTATGACGGGATGTTCAAAATGTTTAGCACCTTGTGAGAAAAAAAACAATTTTGAAAAAAAACAAGTGTGAAGAAGAAAATGCAGACTATCCCGCTCCTCATAGAGGCTCATAAAAACCATCGGAAGCAATTCACTTGCGAGCATCTTCGTTGGGACAAAGAATGGGAACAAATTATGTTTTCTGAAGAGAAGACATTTTACCAAGACGGGCCAGGTAGCTTCTCTTACCATTTCCATGACTTGAGAAAAGAAGAAAAACTTTCTCATAGTGACAAATAGATAGTGATACCGTCATAGTTTGGAAAGGCAATAGGTATGGAAAAAAACTGACATCGTTTTCATTTCTGGCCTAATGAATACTCAGGACTACTTAAATGTGATTCAAACACAACTAGAGAAATTTTTGGAAACAATGCCAAACGATAGTTTTGTATTTCAACAAGACAATGCTCACATGCACACTGCTCGGGTTGTTAAGAAATATTTTTAATGGAAGAATATCCGCATTTTAGACTGCCCAGCAAGGTGCCAAGATCTAAAAAGAATTTAAAAAGATTTGAGACAATTTCAAACTCACGAGGAAATAAATACTGTAATTGAGAAAGAATGGGCTAGATCTTCTAAAAATAATATCTCTTCCTAATCGAATAATTGCAGTTTTAGACAAAGAAGGGGGTTTTGCAGGTTATTAATTTAAATCTTTTCAATAAAGTTATTTTGGAAAAATCAAACATCGTTTCACAACCATTTTAGTGCCGCGACCCACTAAAAGCCAAAAAGCTAAGTAAAAAACCTTGCGACCCCCTTACTACAACATCTTAATTTGACGTTTATCAAAGTTTTATATCGGCAAAGATTAACACGGTGACGATTCGCCTTTTCAGTATCGTAATTTATGAACAATCGTTTTTATTTTTTAATGGCTTATGAACTCCTACGGGCGTGTTTACACGCTTGCGAATCGTGAAAAAAACGAATGATCTATTTGTCTCGGTATTAAATGACAAATCGTCAATGACGGAAGCATATTTGAATGAGCCGTTACACTTATATCGAAATACCGCACACGTCCACAAATACCGAACTACAAGATTTGTGTAAACCCTTGTTCTTATATTACTTTTGCCAGTTAGAACCTGTGACCTGCACTTGCACGCACTTGTAGAATGACCTGTCCGTGCACTTCACGCCACTCACCCAGGCATGCAAGAAGGACCATCCGTCCCGAGCCCGCTTTGGCAGGTTCGTACAAGCTTATGAGCTTTGGTAATAAAAACAAAGGAACGAAACGAAGAGTTTCATTGTTAATTACGTTTTTATGAAAATGAAAACTATGATTTCTTCTCTCACCCAATGTTAATACTACGATTACTTATTTCACTTAGTGATAAATAAAATGATATCAATGTGATAATAAAATTAATTAATAATAATAAATAAAAAAAACAAAGAAACATTTGTGACAAAACAAAATGCACAGTCAACATCTGGTGAAACAGTAAAGAAAAAGACCAGATTGTACAATGAAAAATATTTAAAATGCAGATTCATTGTCTTGAACAACAAGCCGCAATGTATTGTTTGTTATCAAGGTATGTCCGCGGAAAGTATGAAACCTTCAAAATTATTACCTTCGAGCGTAAATCAGTCGTCTTGAAAAATCAACAAACTGCTATCAACAATCACACTTGTTTTTAAATTAAAAATACTGTAATAAAAGAATGTTTCGTATACGGATCTTATTTGTTAGACACATTGCAATCCCGAATATTCCTGAAAGCGACCCCCCTTCCGACCGCGACCACCAGTTTGAGAAAAGATGCCATATATCATTAAAGAAACGTGAAAAGAGAATGCAAAGTAAAATAACCACATATAATTGAACATAATTCCATCAAGTTAAATATGCTTTAAAATCTTATTCACCCTCTACACAGTTATGGCCATTCGATTTCCTACTAAACCGTTTCAATAAAGCTCCCCATCGAAGGGAATCTCCAAACGATCCAAAAATAGAGAAAAGGGTTATTCGGAATATATTCCGAATCGCATAGAAAACCATTTCAATAATCTAAGGCGAATCGAGGGTTTTATAATAGTATCGCTTTCGTATACAGAAAGAGAACTAATGTACACGAATTCTTGGAATTTTTTCATTATTGATAATGTCACTGCTTGAAGGTATTAAATATCATGTGTAGAAACTGGACTTGCTTTACGGAAATAAATGAATAAATCGTTTCATGCAATGACGTGCGCCATCACTTCAATTTATAAAAATATCTATATCGCCAAAATGTTTAAAAATTCAATTCAATTATTTTGAGTATATTGGATTATCTCGTTTTTTTGTGTTTTATGTATGGTAAAAAAAGTATGATAAAAAATAGTTCCAATACACTGATGAGCAGTGACCTTGCCTGAGCTCGGGCAAAAATCCGCTCGCTAATCGTACGTTTTCACTTCTGATTAGGTGGTGTTTAGTTATTATTACTTTATTTACAGTAATGAAACTGATGGCGTCGTGTTCGATCTGACAACACTGTTGGTTTCCACTGCAAATAGGAGGTATGCCAGCATCTGATGGGTCTTTAGTATGAGTTTTAACTCCCTAGAGTCTCTTGGTGGTTCATAGCAATAAGTTTCGTGGGCCGAAATTTTTTTAGTGGGTTTTGAAAATTAGTGACAACAATTTGGAGGATCGATGCGTAGGCACAGAAAAGTGATTCCTTAAGGGCAGACATTTTCAATTGGTTTAAGTCGTTCTGAGAAAAAATTCTCGATTGAAGATGAACCTCGCAGAAATTGTCGTTTAACTGCAAGAAGTGATGATAATGTCAACAAATCCGGAGTTCTAATGCGGGAACAATTAGAATGATCGAGGACAGTTGAATTTGACTCACAGAATTGTTCACAAGATTTTTAACTAATTAATTGGCGGTAAAGAAAAACTGCGTAAAAATAGTTCAAAAAAAAAAATAGGAGAAAACATCCGCACGATCCTCAATTTTTGGAACGTGTCATTACTGTTGATGAGTCTATTTGAATTCGAACAACACAGCTAGGAATGGCACACTCCAATCTCACTACAGTCAAAAAAGGCCAGAATGAGTAAATCGAAGATCAAAATAATGCTGATTTGCTTCTTTTATAACCAGAGATTCGTCCATTAAAAGTTTGTGCCTCAAGGCCAAACTAAAAAGTTATTGAAATGAATTTATAAACATTTTATGGATATAGATATTTTCACAAATCGAAGTGATGTCACCCGCTATTGCATGAAACAATTTATTCACTTATCTTTTATAACAAGTCCGGTCTCTAGTAATAACATAACTATAGAGCATAGTATCTCAACATTTTCGGTGTCGCCACCCACTAAATAGCCAAAAAGTGAAGTAAAAAAGCGTTGCGATCCTCTCACTACAATATGTTAATTTGACGTTGATCAAAGTTTTACCGGTTAGCATGGCCACCATTCATCCTTTTTTCAGTATAGTGATTTATGAAGAATCGTTTTTATTTTTAAATGGCTTATAAACTCCTATTAGCGTGTTGACACGCTTACGAATCGAGAGAAAAACGAATAATATATTTGTCTTTGTATTAAATGACGAATACCACATACAGCCACAAATGCCGAACTAAAAGACTTGTGTAGCCCACCGTTCTTATATTACTTTTACCAGTTCTAACCCGCGCTCTGCACTTGCACGTTCTTGTAAAATGAACCACCCACGCACCTCACGACATCCGTACGCGCATGCGGGACGGATTATTCGTCCCGATCGCGCTTAGGGTTACAGGTTGGTACAAGCTACACGCTTTGATAATAAAAACAAAAGAACGAGCCGAAGAGTTTCATTGTTAATTACGATTTTACGAAAACAAGTATAGTGCGTTTCAAGATATATTGTTGACCGGTTGGCTGCAATAAACTAACAATTAACTAACGTTAATAAAATAATGTAACGAAACCCGGTAAAGTTGCAAGAAACGTAAACAAGGCCGGGCCTAATAAAATAACAGGTAAAAAGCTAAAATTAAATTTATAGCTGGTTTACTAGTTTCGAAAAATTCTAGATTAGCATTCGCATTCTTGCCTTAAACAGCGCAGTTCTATAATTTCGATTGAATTTTTTATTATTCCAAACGTGCTAAAAATGTGGCGTTCTTGGCAAGATAATGATCATTGTGCCTCCGGTGGTGCTAGTTTTAAAAGAAAACATTTATAGTCCGATGCTAACCAAATTGTTAAAAATGTGCATGTTTCTTTATTGAATAGGGGGCTTAATGTAAATGTAACCGCAGCAGAAACATCGTCATTAACGAAAACTCCGATGTCTACAGTTAAAGATATTGTGACGACGCCAATTAAAGCCAAAAAAGTCCGTAGTGATTCTGGTAAAAGCAGATGTATTAACGATAGCGACAAAAACTTAATTCGAAGGAAAATTTATGCTATGTATAAAGAGCAAACTGTAGCTATATGGATTCATTGCAACAGCGACTAAGAAAGATGAAACTAACATTCTTTGCAGCAGAACTAGCCTCTGGAGAATATTACCTCAAATGGGTATTGTATATAGGACCATTAATAAAAAACAAATATTAATGGAATCACAACGATTACGATGATGGTGGTTTAACTACTTATACTCTATAAAAAAATACAGATTAAAAAATCGTCCCATTATCTACCTTGATAAAACATGGTTCGATACACATTAGATGCCAGCAAAAGGTAGACACATAAGAAAAAGCCAAACCGAAGCCCCGAGGATGGATGGGTTCCAAATTGTTTACAGTTGTCCTCCAAAAGTATTAAACATTCGTCTTTGGATCACCATCTTTTGAACGAAGAGCCTTTTGCCCAACTTGCCTAAGAAAAGCCTAACTGTAATTGACAATGCTAGTTATCAGAACCTCCATAAAAATAAAGTTCCGAATACAAATAACACTAAATTGGTAATTCAGAATTATATGTTAAAAAACGATATATACTTCGAAAATACACATAAAAATGTGATCTAGAAATATTAAAGACATTTAATATTAAAAAGGAATATGTATGTGATACCATTGCTGCCGATATAGGACATACGGTTTTGTGCTTTCCCCCGTATTACTGTATTTTTAATCCAATTGCGCATATGTGGCATCAGGTAAAATCCAATGTTAGACCAGAAAACATTTCTCCGAATCTAAGTGCCAAGTGATGCAATATTAATTAGGAAGGTTGTAGATAGTATTTCCAAATAAAGTTGGATAAATTCGATTAACCATGTTATTAAAATAGAAAATTCCTATGTATCATTTACTAATAATATAGCACACAATTAATGCAGATCAAAGTGACAGTGAGGGCGTAACCGAATTAAATGTATAATTAAATTTTAGTTTTAATTTTTATTGTAGTTATAATTTGTATTGTACTGATAGATAAATTTATGTATTTATTTTTATTGTACTAATTAATTCACAATATACAAACCAATAAACAATGTTTTAGTCATACATAATAATAATAATAATTTAACAATATTTTATTTAAAAAACTAGGAATATTTTTATTGAAATTTATTGGAGAAATTAACATTTTGCCGAAGGACAACGAAATATCTTGAAACGGACTATACTACGATTTCTTCTCTCACCCAGTGTTAAATACTACGATTTTTTCTCTCATTCCGTGTTGAATAAATTAGTGTGGTCATAAAATTAATCAATAATATGAAATAGAATTGACAACGATGTGGCAAAACGAACGAAATGCACCGTCTACATCTGGTGAAACAGTAAAGAAAAAGACCAAATTGTATAATAAAACATATTTAAAATATGGATTCATTGCCTTGGATGACAAACCGCAATATGTTGTTTGTTATCAAGTTCCGTCCGCGGAAAGTATGAAACCATCAAAATTAGTCCGACATCTCGAAACAAAACACCCGTCTTTACAAAACAAATCATTATAATTTTTCGAGCTTAAATCACTCCTTCCTTTGAAAAGTTAATAAATCAAGTCGTAATGAGATCGCAGCTCTTCAAGCATCCTATTTAGTAGCATTAAGAGTGGCCAGGGAGTCTAAACCCCCACACCATTGCGAAAAAGCTCATTTTACCCGCTGTCATTGATATGGTCAATGTGATGATAAGTACGAAAGAAGAAAAAAAGTAAGAAACCATATCACTTTCAAATGACACAATATCGAGACGTATTAATGAAACGGCCAATGATGTTCACGATCAAGTAACTGCAAAGGTTATATTAAATGTTATAGTCAAAAACAGCCAGACTGAGTAAATCAAAGATCAAAAACCTGCTGATTTGCTTCTTTGATAACCAGAGGTACGTCCATAAAGAGTTTGTGCCTGCAGGCCAAACGGTAAAACATTTTTACCTAAGAGTTCTTAAAAGACTTCGACAAACTGTGATTCGTATAGGTTCGAACATCAAGAACGTTTGGATTATGCATCACGACAATGCGAGATTTCAATTAACGACTTTTTGGCAAATAAACACACCACTGTGGCTCCACAGCCTCCTTATTCATCAGAATTGAGTCCATGTGATTTTTTCTTTTCTCAAGATCAAAATTCTCAAAATTCTCAAAATTCACCTCAAATGACATTATTTTGAGACATTAAAGAATATTGAAAAGACCGTAACCGAGTAGATGAAGGTAATTCCATGCACTGAAGCAGTTCCAGCACTGCTATGAAGGGTGGACAAACGGTCTTCAGAGCTGTATGGCTTCCTAATGCAATTTCTTTGAAGGAGATAATGTAGAATTGTAATTTCAGTTGAATAAAAAATTATCAAAAAATCATTCTGATTACCCACCTCGTATATACTCAGAAAAAAAGGGCAACAATCAATAAAATCCATTTCAATATAATTTTGAGAAATAATCTCACGATAGCATCAGCATGCGAGTGATTATTTCTCTAGAATATAGAATCAAACAAAGCAATATTGTCTAAAGAAATAATCTTCAATATTTATGAAGAAAAAACGATAAAACTGTTCAATTAATTTAACAGCAAACCTATCACAAAGAGGAGAAATAACAGTCACTAAATATGCAAATAAGATAATTGAGCGTTTATCAAAGAATCATAAAATAGGAAGAAGTATCGATAAAGGTTTCGACTGGGTTTTAAAATTCCACAGCTGCACTAACGATATATTTAGGCTGAATATATTAGAATGAATACGCTGAAAGATTCCTTAAGTACTCTTTCGCAAAACCACAATAAATGATGGCGAATTAAGGAAAAAAAGAGCGAGCGAGAGAACGACACGCCGGTTCGATTTACCTGATTGCTAGGAAAATCCCTGAAGATATACGGCCTTAGGTTTTCTATTGGTGTTTTCCGATTTGCATTTTAAAATGTATAGATTTTCGCTGCGTTACTTTCTTTGATATCGTAGGCTGATCTGACAAATATCCCGACAATCAAAAGACAGGATTTTTGTCTTGTGTATAAGCACTGAGTAAAGAATTCATTTTTTTCTCGATTCTTTAGGATTTATCTTGATATATTTCTAAAGGTATTTTTGATTCATATTATTAATTTATTTATTCATTCAGATTTATTTTTTCTCCTTCAAAGTAGACATCTCTTACTTCAATACACTGATTCCAGCGATTTTTCCAGTTTTCGAAGAAGGTTTAATACTCGGAATCCAATATTTCCATCCAACATAGAATGGTTTCTATAGACTCAAATGATGTTCCCAAAATGGTTTCATCAGTCAAGGGAAGAGGAAAAAGTAACACCGCACCATATCTGGTGACAATGGTGCTTATCGAATGGTAATTGTTAGATTTTTAGCGAATAATTAACGAATAATTATTATAAAACCATAAATCGTTTTGCCACATATCTGTACGTTTTCTTGGAAATACTCTAATACTTAATCGGCAATTGTTGGGTTTGGTAATGTTTTCTTCATCACTTGTCGTGGAAGGTTTTCTTGAACGAAATTCATCTTCACTAAAGTCTCTATCACCACTTTTAAATAATTTTTTTTCCATAATTCATGGCTTTAACACTTTTAATGTACAAGCATTAAAAACTCATCTCAAGTTGAACTGAAGATGTTTCCTAAAATGTTTCTTAAGAAAAAAAAATAATTTATTTAATTTTTTAATAAATTTTACATACGTCAAAATCTTAGACCCGTCCTCACTTTAATAGAAATCACTAAAGTTAAAAAGAAAACGAAATGAACGAAAAACATTTCTAATATTTTATGGTCACTACCTTATAATAAATCAAAAACTCTTTTTGGTAATGAAAATAACAATTGTTGTATTGTTTGTTGCGGAACTTCTCCCTATGAAGCATGAACAAAACTTTTTAAATCTTCAGTATTTGAAAATTGTCTTGATTCACTGTAAACTCGTCTTGAAAGCACCCTCCAGATATTTTCAATTATATTCAAATTTGGAGAGATGGCAGCCCAGTCCAATTTTGAAATATTTTACCCGAACCAATTCGTTATAATTTATGTCGAATAAATGGGGGCGTTATCTTGTTGATACACTGGCGAAGCTTCACTCATATCATTAAATTTTTGATATTCATAAGAGACCGGACTAGCTATATATATATATATATATATATATATATATATATATATATATATATATATATATATATATATATATATATATATATATATATTTTTATATTTTCCTCATAAAGAAAGGTATAGTTTCAAAATTTAATACACATCAGCAGCCTTCCGGCTACCATAATCTGAGAGAATATCAAATCCTACAAGCAGCCAGTGACACTTCCTCCTCTCATTTGTCGTCTGGATATTTTTTTTCCGAGATCATAACAATAAAAGGAAGATAATCAAGTTTATTCCAATTGAATATTTTGTTTCGTTAGAAAAAAAAAATATTTCCTTTTACTGCTCAGTCCATGGCATGATCTTCTCAGCGAAAACCATTGGGGCTAATTTGTGGGCAGTATTTAATGCTGGTTTCCTTTTTATTTTTTTTCTTACAATATTTTCAGACTTCTTTGGAAACTCTTGTTTAGTTTCCTAACACTTTAGATTCCTCAGCAATTGCCCTTGCAATCTTACAGGAATTCGATGCAATTCTCAGAATAAGTATTTTTTCTCTTTTTGACAGAGCAGGTGACCTTCAATTTGAACGTGTCTCGCCGAACCGATGAAAAACTTCGTTTTAATCGACGTCTTATGTTCTTACGTCTTCCTTCTTCAGATTTTTTTTCCACAATATACAACAACATTTTATTTTTTTTTTTATATAAATCCTCAGGATTAAACCAATGAATAACTGAACTAAATTGATATAAACTATAGAGGATTAAGGAATCTTAAATAAAAACAAGTGCGTCGAGATTTTGAAGCTCAAAAATAGCAAATCTTTTCTAATAATTGTTTTATGTCCTGATCAGGATCAATTAAACTTTTTCTTGTATTTGAAACATACAAATAAAAAACACTAAAATAGAAAACCAAATCTTAATTATATTTAAATTTTTTGAAATTTCTACGGTATGCCTAATATTTTGACACTGAGTGTAGAATTCCGCATCAGCAATAACAATTAAGATTCCTTAAGTGGTGTTTTGTACAATCACAATCAATGACGGAGAATTAGGCAAAGGAGACGACCGAGAGAAAGACACGTCGGATCGATTTACCTGAAATCTGGGAAAATCCAGAAAAATCCGCGGATTTGCATTTTCCATTGGTATATTTCGAATTTGCATTTTAAAATTTGTCGGTTTTTGATGTTACTTTCAGCGATTGCGAGATGGTTTATACAGTTTTCTAAGCAATCAAAACAGATCCTGAAATGTTTGGTGGGTGAAATGTGGCTTTTTATATTAGAAATCAACAGAAAATCAGAAGTAGCATAGCTTGACTATTTGTTTTTTTTTTCACACAAATAATCAATAGAGTTATAATTAATGCGACTAAAAGGGTTATTCAAAAATTTCGTTAAAATGTCATAACGAATTAACTGATCGCCCAGTGAAGGTAGAGACCTTGCTAACATTGTAAACTGCTTGATGGATTATGTTCACTACATCCTAAACAATGTTTTGGTGTAGGGAAAAGGGAAATATTTACCGCTTAATATGTGCTACGTTTAGCGGTCAACCTCGAACTTATTCGAATCTCTCAAGAGTGTTATTAGAGATTCAAGAGATTTATTTAAATACGATTCTGTCGAGTTTCTTAGACAGTTTCTAACATTAGATGGAACATGAATCATTACACAAGAGTGAAAGCAGAGGAAAGTGTGCCGAAAACTGCGAAAACAGTTTCATCTGCTGGAAAATGCATAACTATAGTTTTCTGGGATGCTTGTGGTGTGGTGCTTATAGACCATCTGATAAACGGCAGGATTATTACTGGGGAGTATTATGCTTCACTACTGGATTAATTAACGAGGGTTATTCAGGTTAAACTGATAGACAAAAAACACTGAAACTGAAAGGCCAAAAATAAACGCTCCCTTCCCCACAATAACTTAACCATGATTGTACACACGTCTGACGTTTTTGCTACAAAATGCAATGACTTACGCTTCCCATCAATTTTTTCGAGAAATGGCTCGAATGATAAAGATTCGCTTCAAAAGCTGCTTATTTTACAGATTTGGACAAATCGATTATGAAGAGAGTATGAACTAAACAAGTGTATTAATAATAATTTAAAACATCACTGGTCTAAATGTCTCGATTTTGAGAAAACATCTTTAATTTTTTTTTTTTGATCAATTTCGAATATCATCATCATCATCATCATCATCAACCCGTATCAATCCATTGCAGAATAAAGGCCTCTTCAGCATGCTTCTAACTCTCGCGGCCTTGAGCTCTCCTCTGCCATTCGGGTCCAATATACTTAATAATGTCATCAGTCCATCGTGATTTCGGTCTTCTCCGTGGACGTTTGCGATCAAACGGTATCCAGTTCAGGACCGCCCTGGTTCATCTTTTGTCCTATCGCCTCGTTACATGGCCTGCCCACTTCCATTTCAATTGCTTTATTCTTCCAATGATGTCACTCACTTTCGTTTGCTCTCTGATCCATGTGAAAGTCTTTCTATCCCGCCTAGTAATGCCAAGCATACATCTTTCCATTCCCATCTATGATACTAGAAGTTTTTGAATTGACTGTGATGTGTGTCCAGGTCTCACTTCCGTATGTCATACCGGGCAGGACACACTGATCAAAGACTTTTCTTTTCAGGCAAAGTGGTAGTTTGCTTTTAAACACTATGTTGAGCCTGCCAAATGGCTGTCAGCCACATTTAACACGCCGTTCCACCTCCCGGGCGGTATTCCGGGTTCCGGGCTTTATTCTTCCAATGATGTTCACTTTCGGTTGTTCTCTGATTCATGTGCAGGTCTGTCTATCCCGTCTAGTAATGCTAAGCATACATCTTTCCATTCCCCTCTGTGCTACTTGAAGTTTTTGAACTGACTGTGATGTGAGTGTCCAGGTCTCACTTCCGTATGTCATACCGGACAGGACATACTGATCAAAGACTTTTCTTTTCAAGTGATAGTTTGCTCTTAAACACTATGTTAAGCCTGCCAGCCACATTTAACGCGTCGTTCCACCTCCCGAATGGTATCCCCTTCCATTGAAACCCTCTGCCCAAGATATATATAGTGACCCACAACTTCCAAATCCGTTCCTAAAATAGAAATCCTTTTGTCCTCAGCAAATTTATTGAACATGACCTGACTCTTCCTCTGGTTTATTTTCAAGCCAAATGGTTCCCCAGCCCTTTGAAGCTCTTGTACGTGTCTTTGCAGCTCCTCTGGGTCTTATGAAAGAAGAACGATATCATCTGCGAATCTAAGATGATTCAAGTATGCACCATTGATCCTTATTCCATCCTGTTCCCAATCCAGATTACGTAACACTTCTTCCAGGCAGGCTGAGAAAAAAAGAGGCGATATTGCGTCACCCTGCCGTACGCCCCGCTCTACATTTAATCCAACCTCAAGATCGTCAAGGTGGACTGTCGCTGTAGCTTCATCATATATCGATCCTAGTAGATGTACATAAGCTTTCTCTACACCTTGATTAAGCAATGTATCCATTATGATTATTCAATGAAATGCTTTTTCATAATCGACAAAAGCCAAGCACAGTGGGATAGTGTATTCGTTGTGTCTTTCTATGACCTGCTGTAGGACCTGGATGTGATCCATCGTACTGAATTTACTTCTGAGCAGAAGTGAAGCAGGCAGACTGCTATATATATATATATATATATATATATATATATATATATATATATATATATATATATATATATATATATATATATGGCATTACAAGACGAGACAGAAAGTCCTGGGCATGGATCAGGGAACAGACAAAAGTCTGTGACATCATTGGAAGAGTAAAACAATTGAAATGGAGGCCAGGCAGGCTGAAACAGGCCATATAGCGAGGCGATGGGACGACAGATGGACCAAGGCGATCCTGGAGTGGATACCGCTTGATCGCAAACGTCCGCGAAGAAGACCGAAAGCACGATGGATTGATGACATCGTTAAGTATGCTGATCGGAAGCATGCTGAAGAGGCCTTCATCCTGCAGTGGATCGATACGGGCTGATGATGATATATATATATATATATATATATATATATATATATATATATATATATATATATATATATATATATATATATATATATATGCAGTGTTAGAATTATTTGCACCACGTCCAATGAGACACAGTGCTGAGTGTAATCATACACCCAACTGCTTGGTTCCACAATCCCATGTGGAACATGCAACAACATGCGTCTCCGCCTAAATGAACATTTTACTGATTGTTTGACTGGGGACAAACATCCATTCAATTGGATTGGAGAGCGTTTCGTCTCTTGATGTTCCAGACTCTTCAGGGTACTGACATATGCTATCTTGTTAAGAATAGGGAGACCATATCCGCAGTCAACAACCCATACTTTCATCGACCTATGCAGTGTTAGAATTCTTTAAACTGCAAAGAATCTATTCGAAGAATACAAAGTAAAAAACTATTCCAGGGAATCCCCTTCAAATTGAAAAAACGAACATTAAATATTACAATATTCAAATTGATCGTTTATAAAAGAAAACAAAATCTTTATAAAAGAAAACAAAAACAAAAATCCTTAGGGTAAACATATTAGAATGAATACGTCGAAGGATTTCTTAAGTGCTCTTTCACGAAACCACAATAAACGTTAGAGAAATAAGGAAAAAGAGAGGAGCGAGACAGGCACACCTGTTACCTGCTTTCTAAGGAAATTTCAGAAAATCTATGGTATGGCTATATATATATATATATATATATATATATATATATATATATATATATATATATATATATATATATATATATATATATATACACCCATTAAAAAAAATAGAAAATAAATTTAACTGAATTGTAGATTATATATTTATTTAACAAAATTATTTAAAAATGGCACAAATTTGTTGATTTTTATTTGATTCAATCAATAACATTATTACGAACGAAAAATTACGCTCTTTTTAAAACGATTCCTAATATGAGACCCTAAACCACTATAATGTGCTTATTGTTTTATGCACGATGGATAAATAAAAATCGCGTCATCTACTCTGCAGTCTTCACGACCCAAGTGTCATGAAAAAGTAGACTTTTTAGAAAAATCGGGGTCACGAAAATAATTTCTACAGACCACCAAGAGACTCTAGGAGGTTCAAACTCGTACTGAAGATGCATCAATTCTTGGCCTGCCTCCACTCGAAAGAAAAAATCGACAGTATTGTCATGTTTAACGCTATGCCACCAGGCCCATTACTTTATTTATACACCTTGTATGTTATATTTTATTTTATTTAATTCTTTACCTTATTTTTATTTTTTGTTTTTTTTTTATTTATACTCTAGGTATTCTGTCTTCTCCAATTTCTATGCTCTTTTTCTAGTTAAACATTTTGCGTTTGTAAAATCTTTTTTCCATTAAAAATTTATAATAGAAAAACTATAGAAAATATTTTACGTGTGATATTTTAAACTGTTAAAATAAACTCGCCACTGACTTCACACAAATATATCGCATTTCGGAAAAAATAAAAAATTCTCCTATCTGTTTCTTATACTTTATTAAATGTTACGTTTTCCCATTCCGAACAAGAAGAAGGATAAGTCGAAACGATGTCTTTTTATTGTCGGGAAATTTTTCAAACTAGCTCGCGATCAGTGAAAATTACGTGTCAAAAATCGACACATTTTAAAACGTAAATTTGAAAAACACCAATTGAAAACGAAAAGCCATAGATTTTCTGGAATTTCCTTAGAAATCAGGTAACAGGTGTGTCTGTCTCGCTCCTCTCTTTTTCCTTATTTCTCTAACGTTTATTGTGGTTTCGTGAAAGAGCACTTAAGAAATCCTTCGACGTATTCATTCTAATATGTTTACCCTAAAGATATCGTTACCGCAGATGTGGAATTTTAAATCTCAATTGTTGTCATGATCGAGATTCTATCCGATGTTTTGTTTTCTTTTATAAATGCTTAATTTGAATATTTTAAAATTTAATGTTCGTTTTTTCAGTTTGAAGGGGATTCCCTGGAATAGTTTTTACTTTGTATTCTTCGAATGGATTCTTTGCAGTCTAAAGAATTGTAACACTGCATAGGTCGGCGAAAGTATGGGTTGTTGACTGTGGATAGGGTCTCCCTATTCTTGACGAGAGAGCATATGTCGCTACCCTGAAGAGTCTGGAACATCAAGAGACGAAACGCCCTCCAATCAAATTGAAGGGATGTTTGTCCCCAGTCAAACAATCAGTAAAATGTTCATTTAGGCGGAGACGCATGTTGTTGCATGTTCCACATGGGATTGTGGAACCCAGTGGTTGGGTGTATGATTACACTCAGCACTGTGGTCTCATTGGACGTAGTGCAAATAATTCTAACACTGCATATATATATATATATATATATATATATATATATATATATATATATATATATATATATATATATATATATATATATATATTATATATATATATATATATATATATATATATATATATATATATATATATATATATATATATATAGATCAAAAAAAAAAATGTAAAGATTTTTTCAGCAAAATCGAGATATTTAGACCAGTGATATTTTAAATTATTGTTAATACACTTATTTATTATAAAATTATATTAATATTATTATTTACTTTATGTTAATACTCTCTGCATAAGCGACTTGTCTAAATCTGTAAAAGAAGCAGATTTTGAAGCTAATCTTTTTCTGGGAAGCTGCCGGAGTGGGGCAGAGATTTTGAAACTGATTTGTCGAATCGCTTTGCTGTATTACAAGACCCCGAGGAGGTGGAAGAGACCAATATGAAGGAATCGCCAACAATGTGCTTAAAACGGCGGCTTCAATAGCACCAGAAGATAAAAGTTTCAAAGAGTCAAAAATTTTTAATGAGACCATTAATTTAATAAAAAAACACCGGACAATGAAAAATGCAGACAGTACTTTTGGCAGGGTCGAGTAGATGGTAGATAATGTTTCTAAATAATTGTATGAGGAAGGCCATTCGCCGTCAAGAAACCCAAACACGAAGAGCAATAGAGGATCATGAACCAAATACACTAAAGATCCTGCTACCATACGTAAAAGGAATCACAGATAGGATAGGCAGACTACTAGGAAACATAAGATCAGAACAGCCTACAAGCCACACAAAACTGTTGCAAACATCCTAAAAAACCCCAAGGACAAAGTTAGACTGGAAAATTATGGGGTGTATAGTATATTTTGTTCCGACTGCAACAGAGTATACATAGGACAAACAAACAGACGAATATCGGCCAGAATACAAGAACATAAAAACGACTTAAAAAACAAACAAACCACTTCCGCTCTGTTTCAACTCATCTACATGCAGGACATAAAATCAATTTTGAAGGAGCCAAAGAAATAGCGAATATTGAAAACTACAAGGTCCGAACAATCAGAGAAGCCCTTGAAATAGAAGAAAGAATAGCTGAATACGCGAAACGACGCTCACAACATTCCAAAAGTATGGAAATCCCTTCTAAAAAAAGAAAAAACGTGGCAACGTGGCCGCGAGGTAGAAAAATCAATAAACAGACGCCCGACAGCGTTGCCGAGCGCCGCAAATGCTCCCGAACTACCCCGATATAATCTGCGCAGTCGCTTTTGTCGCCGGCCGGTTATAAAGCCGAACACAACGACCCGTGCATGTCAGTTGGACTCTTCAGTCGAAGCGGACAATACTTGAAAATGCCAAATGTGATTTTGGCGAACAGTCGTGACTCTTCACAGAATCAACGGATCGACACCCGGAATGATTTAGAAACACACACACATATATATATATATATATATATATATATATATATATATATATATATATATATATATATATATATACATATGTACTATGTATAAAAAATACGGCGATATGGAGTTAATTAATTTATTATTGAGAATTTCTCCATAAATATGAATTTTACGAATAAATTGAAAGGGCCCTTTTTTGTAGAGAATTTAATTTCCTATAAAATTGTTTTTATATATTTTTCTCAAATCCGTATACTTTAAGAGATACTTAAAAAAAACTACGATTTTATCAAAAAATAAACAGCAAAACTGCAGATTTTTTGAGTAAAAATATTGCGATTTAACCCAACTTACCTTAGTCCAAAAGTTAATAGTAACCAAGATACAGAATGTTAAAGTTTTTTAATTTTCGTTCATTTAGTTTTTCATTTTTTAAAAAGTATCTTTCTTAAACGAAATTTGGTCGTGGATGGTTTTTTTAAGATAAGAAATTTAAATGTCTCGAAAAATTTTATGTAAATTATAAAGGAAGCTGTCTGCGATACTTTTCTACATTTGAAAGGTTACAACTTTTATGCGCCTTCGTGTATTCGCATTTTGAATGAAAATATTATTTTGTCCACCTTTCTTACATAATTAAGTTACTCCGAGTTGCCGTTTTCTAGATATCTGCGTTTAAATTGTTCTAAATTGCCTTTTTGAAATGTATCACTTTTCTTAAAGTAGGTAGGCTATGATTAAAATAAATACATCAAGACGCTCTGAAAATGTAGTTACTGTCAAACGTTTGCATTGATTGTTAATATTTAATATTGTTGGTATTTAAATATTTAAAATATTTTTAAATAATAATAATAGTTTTAGTACATTATAGTAAAATAATTTTTGAAAGATTTTCACTTAAATCAAGACCCAAATGCCCAAACCCATGGCGGCTCGTGAGGGAGGGCGTTGTGGCGCCGCCCCTCCAGCATTTATCATAGTAAACAATTTTTCACAGCAAAACACCATATTTTATTTCCGTTCAATTTCATTCCTTTAACCCATTTTAAGATATTATTAAAAATTAAAATCTCCAAATGTGTCCGTTCAATTTCTTTCCTTTAACCCATTTTAAGACATTATTAAAAATTAAAATCTCCAAATGTAGAAGAACGTCTGTCGACCCATCACACCAAATAATGCGGATAAAAATTTCATCCTCTTGCCAAAATTTTTACATCGTTGGCCAGACGTACGTCCAGCGACCATACGCCACGTCCATTTATCTCGTCGCTGGCGTTACATGTTTGGTTGGTTACCAGAATTCTGGGGTTTAACTGCTTTCTAAAACATGCGATTTGGACGTAGATTCCCTGCGACCAGAGCGTATCAGTAATTAGTTTTAAACGCAAATTTGACGGGTTTCGGAGCGTTTGATATGTCTCGCGTCACGTATTTCGTTCGCCTTGCGAATATTTGTTTTGATTTGGGATTTGCTACATGTGTACACACTGAGTAGTACATTTTAAATAAAAATAATCAACTTTCAATTGCAAACATGAAGGTGTCTGATTTAAAACAGTTAATAATGACTAATTTAAGTATTTTTGGAAATCACTTAAAACATTTATAGTCGAAATGAAACATATTTCTTTATTCATTTTCATGGAATTATTTTAAAATTCTCAACATTTCTAAAGACATTTCGCTTGTACTCTCTTTTTAAACGTTTATAATGGTTATTAGTGTGTAATAGTTTTATTTTAATATAATAATTTAAAATTATAATTTGTAAATTTATTTTTGGGATATGTCAATAATATTTATATTAAAATTCATTGTCATTGTCAATATAAATATCATTGACATATCCAAAAATTAGTGTTAATGTTATGGTTCCAATTGTGTTCTATTTTGACGTTGTTACTGCAGCCTGTAGGCTTTTAAACACGCTCCAAGTTTTTGCTTTTAATATTAGAAATTGATCCAGTTCTAAGACTGAATAAAGTGTGATGGAAAGCAAACACAACATTTGTGTGAAACGCATGTTTTAAAAGCGCAATTTAAAACGGTGCAATGGACAATTTAAATGCAGATATCTAGAAAACGGCAACTCGGAGCGATATTTGCAAGGTATACCTTTTTTTGTATATAAGAAGGGTAGACAAAAGAATATTTTCATTACAAATACGAATACACTAAGGCGCAACAAAGTTGTGACCTTTCAAACGAAGGAAAGTGTCGCAAACAGCGCTCTCTACAATCTACATAAAAATATTCGAGAAATTTAAATTTTTTATCTTAACAAAGCCCCCACTACCAAATTTCGTTCAAGAAAGATACTATTTAAGAAAGTTATTGACGAAAATTGAAAATAAAATTTTAATTTTAACACCCGGTATCTTGGTTACTATTAACTTTGGACTACAGTAAATGGGGTTAAACCGCAATATTTTTACTTAAAAAAATCTGCTGTTTTGCTGTGTACCATTAATTAGCGGACATCCTGTATATACTATAGAATAAACCAAGAATGGTAATAGGATACTAAACTAATTTAAGAATACAATTCATACGGAAAAACGAACATCTAATTTGGAAATATTCAAATATTCTAATTGATCACCTACTTAAAAAAAAGAACAAAAAATAGTATGGGATCTCGATCACGACATCATCTGGGATTTTAAACTTCACACTTGCTCTAACGATATGTTGAGGTGATATGTATTAACATGAATACGCTGAAAGATTTTCTAAGTGCTCTCTCGCAAAACCGCCGTAAAAGATGGCAAAATAAAGAAAAAGGTACGACAGAGACAGACACGCCGGATCGATTTACCTGATTGCTAGGAAAATCCTGGAAAATCTACAGCTTTACGTTTTCTATTGGTGCTTTCCGAATTTGCATTTTAAAATGTATTGGGTGAAAAATTGTTAACCTGCTTTCAAAAGTAGCCACATAATCAAAAGGCAAATGTACATTCTAATCCATTTTGCTTTTCGAAGTTTTATAAATTTTAAGAATCACATATATGAAAGAAAACCTGAAATTTTTAAGTTTTAACATACGGATTGGGTTCGTTTTTTTACCAAATTAAATTTATCAAAAATTACATTTAATCAATAAAATATGGGTCGTTCCGATCTCTCCGGTGGTTGCATAATCCGGTACTGATAGAATTTCTGAGGTTTTTGGGTAACGAACTTATCCAGGTGATTCCGCAAGTCCTCAAAGGAAGTAAAGTTTTTACCATCTAAGCCTTTTTGAAGCGATATACATAAATGATACTTAAACAGATTAAAGTTGGGAGAGTACGGTGAACGAACGCGTGTGTCGAATGACCAAAAGCACGTGTGGTCCTACATTGTCTCGTTGGAACGCAATGTTGTTTCTCTTGGTTAATTCAGGCCGCTACTGGTCGATTGCTCACTTAAATTCACTTAATTGTGAATAGTATTTCTCAGAATTAATGGTCTGGTTTTCAGGTAACAGCTCATAATAAACGATTTCCTTCCAGTTCCACCAAATGCACAGATAGCATAACTTTCTTAGGATGTAAACTAACTTTTGCGCTGATTGAAGAATGATCTCTGCGTTTACACCATGATCGTTTACTCTAAAAATTATAATAAACATTCAATTTGTCATCACATGTGATGATGCCGTTTAAAATGGATCGATTTCGTTGCTCTTTAATAGAGTATCTCAAGGAGAAATTCGGCCTAGCATACATCAGCTTTGCCAACTATTCCAAATTGACGTAGTCACCACGACAATATTGAGTGGTTGGATGATTCCAAGTATAGCTCTGAACTCTCGAGTTGTTCTATGCCGATCTCTTTCAATTGGACAATGTTGTATTGTCATCAACCTCGGCCAGTCGTCCAGAACGTGGTAAGAAAGATAATGTCGGTAATGCTTTTTATTTTCTACCATTTTTAATGCTTAACAAAATTTAAAAAACAAAACTAAGTAACACAAGTTTTTTCCCAAATATTCAGTGAAATTCTTTCTTTCAAGCAAAATCAAAATTTTACTCGTGTGAAGTAGCTTCTTCGGTAACTTCGGTTTTGCGATGCAGTGCCATGTAACGCCAAAACTGCGACGAACCGCGACATCACCATCATATCAGCCCATGTCAATCCACTGCAGGATAAAGGCCTCTTCAGCAGAGATATACAAGATATCTTATAAAAAAATATTTGAAATATAAGTTACAAGATACTTTTAAGTAATGTATTTGAGATATCAGATACAAGGCTTTTATTTTATATCTAGTATTTCAAATACCATTTCCAAAAGTACCTTGTATATGATGTCTCAAATAAAAGTATCTTATATCTTGTATTTGAGTTACTTTTTTGCGGTGCCTTATACATCTCCGCTCTTCAGCGTGATCTCCGGACGTTTGCGACCAAGCGGTATTCAGTCCAGAATCGCCTTAGTATATATTTATATATTTCTAGGCCTATATATTATAATATTTCTAGGCCTTATACATTTCAGCACAAATGCTGAAATATATGGGAGAAATAGCAAAGGAAAAATTTTTGCCACTGTTAACAATATCATAATAGAAAAGAAAGTACCAACAGACTAGAATATGACTATAATATTGCCCCTGTTTAAAAAAGGAGATATCTAAGAATGCAAAAACTACAGAGCGATCACACCAAACTTTGTATTACTTGGAAAAAAAAAAACCAGAATAATAGAGCATCTGCTGAGAGAAAAATTAGAAGCAAAATTAGAGTAACCAAAGCATGGTTTTAGAAACGGTAGCATTGAAAACAAGATCTAATATTTCTAATTAGACAACTAGGAGATAAACTGTTAAGAAAAGAAACCGAAATCCATATTGGTTTCATTTAACAAATTCCTGAAAAAAGAATATAATAGAGTAAAAAGAAAGGATGTCTGGAAAAGTCTAAAGAGAAGAGGAGTAGAAGAGGGAGTAATAGATAGTAGTAAATTATCGAGGCCTTATACAACAACAAGAATAAAATAAGAACTACTAACGATGAATCCACAGAATTTGAGACAGGAATAGGCCTAACACAGGGCTGCGTACTGAGTCCACTGTTATTTTAGTAGTTATTTAGGATGTTGTAAAAAATTGCAAAGCAAAATGCATGAATACAAAAACAGGTTTTAGAATAATGAAAACAGTGACAGCTCAAGAATTACTGTTTGCTGATGATATGGTCCTAATGGCTGATTCTGAAGAAAAACTACAATATAACTTAGCGATATATAATGAAGAGTTAAGAAAAGTAAACATGGAAATAAATATCGACAAAAGTAAAACAGCAGCAGCAATCTATAAGTATTTAGGCACAATAATAGAAGAAAAGGGAAAAGCAAGTAAACTATACAACATTCTAAAAACAACAGGAAAAAGAGAGATACCGAAAGAGTTAAAAGCACAGGTGTATCAGAAAGTAGTGAGATCATCACTGATATACAACAGTGAATCTTGGATCTTAACAAAAAGAGAAAAATTTGAGCGGCAGAAATGAGATTCCTACACAAAATAGAGGAAATTCCAAGAAGGGATAGAATGACAGTAGAGATGACAATGTCAAATGTATTCATGAAATAGAAATTACACAAACATGTGGAGAGGAAGGAGGCATGCTTCTTACCTTGCCCTAGAATGCATGCGCTAACGCATTCAATAACGCAATTTGAAAGGTACATTGAAACGCATGTTGAACGGAAAAGTTGAACAGATGTAGACATAATATATGTGGTCTTGTGGCAAAGTATACCAGGCGCGTTCTACGCAAGCTTTGTAAAACATCGCAGGCTCTTCTAAAAAGTGAGCTGTTTAACAACCTTTATTAGTGCTATCGATAAACAACAATTATATCTGATGTATATAACATATATTTCTATAGTTACTAGTTCAGTGGTCATCACACTTGTTCTTCTTGTTGTTCCCTTAAATAAGCACCAACTTGCCTGTTTTTCTTCAATGCATATAGTTTAGTGTTGGAATTAAAATGAATCATCTTCAGATGATGCGAACATGGTTAGCAGAACGCGCGTACTTTATACACCTTCCATTATACATGTAAAGCATGCAAACAATATTATAATATTTTCTGTTCTATTTAAACATTAAACATTGATTTGCTGCCTACTAATTATCAATACTTCTCATTTTATATTTCAAATAATACTAGAAAATTACCCTCTTTCAACAATCAAAATTAATCGAGGAAAAATATACATTTTCAATTATGAATGTGCGTTTTCCATTTCTGAAAACTGTTAAACAAAAAATGTTTAACGTTAAATAAAAGAGCGTATGCATATTACAATAAAATTTGAAATTGTAACAAACGAAACTGCAATATTAATATTTTCATATTTTTTAATATAAATATAATTTCATTTACAATATTTCGAGTTTACAATTGGTGGATAAATATAAAAACATTTCCCATAAATATTTATATTTGTTATGTGTTAAATTGTGTTTTAAAAACATAATAATTAAAGAACACACAATACGCGTCATATTTCTAAAAATTAAATGACAAAAAACTATTTAAAAATATATATCAACAGAAATACCTGTTGGAAGAGGGTAAAACCGATTCCATCTTTCGAAACAGACCTTGGTGCGGGTTTTTTGAGATCCTCGTAGTGTGATGCTCATAGAGTACCGGGCAACAGCTAGAACCATTACCCAAGAGTACTACGCCACTGGCCGATTGCTCACTTAGTGTTCACACTTAGTTGTGATCAGTATTTCTCTGAATTAATGGTCTGGTTTTCAGGTAACACCTCAAAATAAAAGATTCCCTTCCAGTTCGATCAAATGCATAGATAGCATAACTTTCTTCGATGAAAACTAACTCTGGCGCTAATTGAAGGGACATCTCTGCGCTTATACCATGATCTTTTACGCTTAAAATTATTACAAAAATTCTATTTTTCATCACACGTAACCATGCCCTTTAAAATGGATCGATTTCATTGCGTTTCAATAGAGAATCTCAATCAGGAATTCAGTCTAGCATACATCAGCTTTACTAACCATTCCATATTGACGTAGTCGCTTTGAAACGATTGAGTGTTTGGTTGATTCCAAGAATATCTCTGATCTCTGATCATGCTGAGTAACCACAGTATGATTTTAGAAAAAGTAGAAGCACGAAAGAAATCTAATATCTATAATATTAGAATAGGAAAAAAATTGTAAAAAAAAACCGAGATCCATATTTGTCTCAGTGACCTGAAAAAAGAATTTGATAGAGTAAAAAAAAAGTCTAAAGAGAAAAGGAGTAGAAGAGGGAGTAATAGAATAAAGAAAAATAAAGTAAAAACGCATAACGATGAATCCACAGAATTTGAGACAGGAATAGGCCTAAGACATGCGTACTGAGTTCACTGTTATTTTTACTACGCAATGCAAGACAAATACTAAAAAGGGATAAAGCTCCAGATATTGACGGAAAACCAGTAGAGTTACTAAAAAATGGTTTAGGCCCTACAGAAAATTACATCAGCCATCTAATCAGCCTGATATGGGAACAAGTGAAACATCCAGAAAACTGGTATATAGGTGTAATAATATTTACTATTTACAAAAAATACCACCAACTGGAATGTAATTACTAGAGATTGGAAGCAGATTTTTACCCGGACTCGAGCAAGGTCACGGTTTATCAGTGTGTTTAGTTATAATCGTACACTACAGAGTTGTTCTACAGAAAAATGAATTTATACTAACTTTAGCCTTATTCTTGTGTTTACTTCGTGCTGTTACTTTTTACCATACAGCATCAAAAAACAAAATAATCCAATGTATTCACAAAAAATAATTGAGATACATTTGTAAACATTTTGGCAATACAGATACATTCATAAATGCTGAACAAATTGTCACATACAAACAAAGTGTGACATACAAACTGTCATTCAATCATCACATTGATCAAATCATGCAGTCAGAAACTGCAACGCTTGGCCTCCTAATTAGATCAAAACAGCTTTTGATAATATTAGCTGTTTTCTAACTATGTATAATGCCTTAGTACGATCTAGACTTAAGTATGCTTCCCCCGTTTGGTCGCCCGATTTATATATTTATATACACATATTTCTCGTCTTGAACAGGTTCAGCGGCGTATCCTAAAATATCTGTCTTTTAAGCTGGATGGTGCCTATCCTTGTAAAGGATAAAGCCATACTCTGTTATTGGAGAGATTCTCCTGTCAGTCCCAGGAGGATAATAGAGTGTATGCTGTTCAGCTTTTCCTGCTGAAGCTCTGCCGTGGCCTAATTGAATGTGATCAACTCCTTAGTGAGATTTGGTTTTATGTCCCCCGAATTAACAGCCGACATCGGAATACTTTCAACATACCTAGCCTTAGCATCAACTTGGCCTCAAATACACCACTCTTTCGTGCATGCCGAGACCAACGTCCTTCATGGATATTTTTCAGTCTCCGCTTACTCCAGTATAAATCAGCTATTGAAAGGATGTTGAAAGCTCGTGCGGTGTTTTGGAAATAATTTTTGTAATTATCTTATAATTATTTTTTATTTTTTATAAACATATTTTTGTAACATTGTTAGGTTAAGTTTAAATTATTTTTGTTATATGTAACTGTGTTTTGAAATGTCTTTTAATCGGGCAGTAGCCTATTTGATAATAAGGCATCATTCATTCATAAAATTGAAGTGATTGCGCACATTATTGCATGAAACGGTTTATTCGCTGATATTTTATAACAAGTTCGGTCTCTAGTAATAACACATGGTTTTTGTAACATTGATAACAATACTCATTTTGTCTATCATTTAGATAGTTATTAAAATACGTTTTCACAGAAATGGCCTAGCATGTCACATTTTCAGTATCTGCTCCTCCTTTATATCATGGGGATCACTGAAATTATTTATACTTGACTTTGAAGTACAAGGAGTACTTTGGTACAACGTATTACTGTTTTTTGTATCTATGGGACAATAGGACAACAAAAGAACATTAGAATAAGAAAGATTGGCCTCATAGAACTTTGATGCTGATACTTCAAACATAAAATATGCCCGCCTTGCTAAACCAAAAAAGGTGCTTCTTCCGCCTCTCCATATCAAGCTTGTACTAATGAAAAACTCTGTCAAAGCCTTGAACAAAGAAGGTATTGGTTTAAAGCACCTAAAAGAAATATGTCCTCAATTAAGCGATGCAAAATTTAAAAAAAAAGCTT